>CM019159.1:9464247-9485965 GCA_009733165.1 Naja naja
ATAACCTGTTTTCATTAAATGGAAGTGTCTCCTTTCTCCTAAAATGGTTATTTGGGAGTGAGGGGTCCGATACTGCAGTATCTTATGTAATAAAGCATCCTATGGATCAGATTATCAAAAGTCTGTTGATTTATTTTTATGAATTCTCACACCAAGCTTTAGAGTTCATTGGTGATGGCTTCCCTCCTGCAGGGGAATGACATTCTTATTTACATGGAATGGTTCTAAATCAACCCTTTACTCGGTGTTGGATGAGAACCAAGCACTGGCAGAGTAAACCTACTTACGGAAGGGCTCTTGCCAACTAGCTCCCACGATGGAAGGTCGAATGATGGCAACATTTAAGTCTCCTTTCTCCTGCTGGATCAGATATTCAGTCAGAGCTTTGGAGAAGGTGTAGGTGTTAGGCCAGTCTCCAATCAAATTGGGGTGATTGCTTCGATGAGGGACCCATCCATCCACCTAAGGGGATTTTAGAAAAGCAACATAAAAGAGATGCATGGGAAGAAAAATATTGACAGTGAGAACATCAACCAATGGAACAGCTTGCTCTCGGAAGTTGTGGGAGCTTCATCACTTAACCCTTTCAAGAACAGATTGGAGTGCCATCTGTCAGAAATGGTGTAGGGTCTCCCGCTTGGGCAGGGTGTTGAACTAGATTACCTAGTAGATGACCTACAAGGTCCCTTCCAACTCTGATTATCTGTTAAATCTGTCCTTACCAGTGGTGGGATTCAAGTTTTTACAACCGTTCTGTGGGTGTGGCTTGGTGGCTGTGGCAGGGAAAGGATACTGTAAAATCTCCAGTCAGAGGTGGAATTTGCGGTTCTCCAAACTACTTAAAATTTCGCTACTGGTTCTCCAGAACTGGTCAGAATCTGCTGAATACCACCTCTGGTCCTTATGTATTTTTATACACATTTGCCTGGAAAAGCTATATGAGGGACCCATCTGTCACCTAAGGGTTATTTTTCAAACATAAAATATCCATGGGGAAGGAGGAGAACAGTTGTCCTTATGCATTTTCATATGCATCCTTGTAAAAGTTAAATTTCTGTTACATGGCTTGACTTCCTTTATGCAACTAAGTAGAAGTGAATAAGCAGATATGGCTGTATGTGAAGAAATCCATGTAATTTGTTTCAATTGTTTTGATTTTCATATATTCAAGAAACCAAAGCAGGAAATTAAAAGAAGAAAAGCACACGGGGTATATATTCACATTGTCACACATGTATGCAGAAACTGTACAATAAATCTTCCATTGAATTAAAATCATACGTCATTACAATCATCCATAAGCTATTGAATTAGGAATAAACTCGCGACAAGAATACATTGGAAAAGAACATGAACATACAAAAATAATGTATCTCAGATCTAAGATAATGGATGTAATTTCCCAAAGGGGAGTTTTCAGGAGGCAACTGGACTTTCTTGTTTTTTTGTTTTGAAGACATTTTGCTTCTCATCCAAGAAGCTTCTTCAGCTCTGACTGGGTGGTGGAGAATGGAAGGATTTATATTCCTTGCAGACAGTTGGTCATTTGCATCCTTTTAGAGGGTGGTTGAGGCCATCTGAGGTTTTCTGTGTCCTCAGGGTCACCCTGAATAGTGCAAATGGTTCCTGTAGTCTGCAGTTTTTTCTCTGGTAATCCATTCAAAGGGGTTCATCCCAAATTGGGACATGACCTGGATCACTAAGAATCTCTACAGATGGATGCAATATGTTTGCTCCAAAATGGAATAATTGTTGGGTACTGTAGAAGCTTATACTGAAATGAAGTATTAATGTCTGTTGAAGGATAATAAAATGAATTTTAAAATCGGCTTAAGTCTTGCAGCACAAGAAAACAGAAAGGCCTTCTACAACTGGAATCATATCCTATTCTGCTGATGGTCACCTTGAATCAAAAATCATTTTCCCGATCGCCTCTAAAGTGGAAGTTAGAAATCTCTGTTAAAACTAAGAGAGGTATTTGAGTGGACCTCACATTTCTCACATTGACACTATATATGAGATTGCAGGGTCAGATGCAGAGCTGGTATTCAGCACATTCTGACCAGTTCTGGAGAACCGGTAGCGGAAATTTTGAGTAGTTCAGAGAACTGGCAAATCCCACCTCTGACTGGCCCCTCCCCCATCTATTCTCTGCTTACCAATGAGTCCCAGCTGATTGGCTGCATCTTCTTTGGTTGCCCTGCACAGGAGAACGGAGCTGGAAAGCAGGTTAGTGGGGTGGGGAGGGAATGGGGATTTTGCAGTATCCTTCCCCTGCCATGCCCACCAAGCCACACCATGCCCAGCAAGCCACACCCACAGAACCAGTAGTAAAAATTTTTTTTGAATCCCACCACTGGTCTGATGACATCATATAACTTCTAGTCTTCCCAGAGGCTCCAGGTACAGAGGGAGCACTGTTGATCAGCTGATAGACCATGGAGCCGCAGTGGTGCAGTGGTTAGAGTACAGTACGGCAGGCTACTTCTGCTGACTGCTGGCTGCCTGCAAATTGGCAGTTCAAATCTCACCAGGCTCAAGGTTGACTCAGTTTTCCATCATTCTGAGGTGGTTAAAATGAGGACCCAGATTGTTGGCGGCATTCTCTTTGAGAGGGCTGTAAAGGACTGCAAAGTGATATATGAGTCTAGGTGCTATTGTTATTGCAAACTGGGGTTGCCTGAGGCTGTGGTCCAAAGAGTCAAGAAGGTAACACAATGATGGTTGATGCTCTTTTGTCAGAGTATGTGTTTCCTCCTTCTCCATTACTATTTACCAGGACAAAGATCATTGGATTATAAAATCTTTGTATTTGTGATTATGATCATGATTTATCACTTGTTGCTCGCATGTACACTGAGAGTTTATGTACCAGAGACAAATTCCTTGTGTGTCCAATCACACTCTATTCTATCAAGAATTCTATTCCATATTGTAACAATACTCTTTGCGTGAGGCATCTACATAAATCTTATCCATTTCTGGAACTTCATTACCACAAATCCTCTCTCTCTTGGAAGGAAGTGTATGGGACGAGACAACAATTATTCTTTCAAATGTACTTGCAAATATATCAGAACAGAGGAAGGGTTGCTTCCAGTGGTGGGTTTCCAAATTTTTCCTACCAGTTCTGAGCGCACTTAGTGCACAAGCACAGGGTTCAAACACCACCCTCTGTATCAACATGGGTGAGGTGAGCTGTTTTTTACCTCAGTTGAGGTGTGGCAATCCACTCTGCTGGGCAGATCAGCTGAGCTAAGAAACAAGGGAATATAGAACAGGAAAGGCGGGGCGGGTAGGCGCGGCCAGTCAGAAGTGATATTTGCCGGTTCTCCAAACTACTCAAAATTTTCGCTACTGGCATGCTAGAACTGGTCCAAACCGGCTGAATACACCTCTGGTTGCTTCCATTACTTACGACACCAGTTCCAAGAGCTTCTTTGGTTCTACAGGAACAGGATAGAAGATTTCCTCTATGTGCCTCCGATTACAGTTTGAGTAGGCCGTTGAAACGTGGATGAGGGCTTCAAGGTTCTTCATCTGGTGGGCCAGCCTCAGGAGCTGCTGGGTGCCCATGACATTCAGGAGAAGGGCATCCCTGTTCAATAAAGCATAAAAAGCCAGGATGAGGTTCAACTGGTGTGAGAGGAAGTCCAAACCAATCCTTCTGGCTCTTCTGAGAACCACTTCAAAGACTGAAGAGGAACATAATTTCACAGAGATAAAACTGCCGTGCTGGAATTGGAAGTCTATCTTCACTACTTTGATGTCAGTGGTATCTCACATGGCATGGAGAAAAGCGGAAATTACATCATCTTACAAAAAGTCTCTGTTGTAAAATTGGAAATACACCTCTGGCATGGTTGAATTTACAAATTATTAAATAAACAAACAAACAAACAGATAAATAAATAAACCCATCATCCATTGCTCTTTCCTGGTAACTAATTTTTCCCTCTGAGAATGTCTTCAGGAATGGCCTGAAGGTTGTTATATCAAAGTGGTGATTTCCAATAAAATAAGGAAGGACGGAAGGAGAACTTACTTGAGAGGCTCATCAAATCGAACTGTTGCAGCACAATGGAAGATGACGTTGACCTCAGAAAGCATCTCCTCCATATCTTCAGAAGAGATGGCCAGATTTGGCTTGGTGAATTCAGCACTGATGGGCTTAATCTTCTCGTGGAAATTGGGCAATTCTTCCCGGACTCTATCAAACACCTAGATTTCAAGACAACGTTCACTTAGCAAACAAGGAAAATGCTCCTGGTTCCTCAAGTCGAAATCCACTAGGAATTAATTTATTTTACATTATTAATAGTAACATCAAATGCTGGCATATAGAACCAAATTGACTGCTGAACAGAAATTTCAAATTTATGGATTAATTTAGGAATATATTAGCTTTGAATATAATTTTTTAAAAATATTTCTTACTATTAGAAATTCAGTTTATGTAAAGTGCCACAGAACAAACAAAGAGTACAGTCACTATGTGCTTTACTGTTCAACTGCATAAGGGTACACAAACAGGAAACTCTGCTTAGAACAAAAGAGAATTGAGTATATATATATATATATACCATAGATCCAAACTTGTAAATACTGCCAAATACTGGCTGAATATTACTGTAGTTGTTGCACAGAAATACATTGCAATAATGGATTCCAACAGTTACTTCCTTCTGCATTCCCTCTGAATATTTACATTTAATAGCAGCATCTCCCAGCCTAATTATCTTTACAAGTTGTGGCTGAAGTAAAACCACGATGCCAAGAAACCTAATCTTTGCTGCTATGGATAGATGTGCTTCCTCACCACAGCACCAAAGGCACAAGAATATGGTGACTTTGACTGACTCACCCAAACTCTACTAGCTGCTACCTGTTTCTTCCCATCTTTGAATTCCTTACCTTGCATTTCAGCATATTCTCTATTCGAGTTTGTATGGAATGTCCAGCTTTGGGCCGCACACACACATAGATGGCTTTCACATCGTGGCAAGAATGGAGAAACTTTTCGATCAGCACTTTGCCCATAAACCCTGTGGCTCCTGTAACAAGGACTGACTTTCCACTGTAGTAAGCACCAACCAAAGACACTGTATCCTTCATTTCCAGGTGCTTGCTGGCAGGATCTAGCAGGAAAGTACATGAAATCACAGCACTCAATGTTTAAATCTTATGGAACAACCTTTGAAACAGCCTTCTGATATGCAGGACATCTATACAATCAATCTGCTAAATCTTCCAACTGTAGAATCCAAGAGCTTTTAACAGAATAACAGTTGAAAGGAACCTTGGATTCTTCTAGTCCAGTCCCTGACTCAAGCAGGAGACCTTATACCATTCCAGACAAGTGGCTGTCCAATCTTTTCTTAAAAGCTTCTGGTGATGGAGCACCCGTAATTACTGGAGGCAAAATTTCCATCCATTGTTTCTGGTCTTGTCTTCTGCTGTTTTGGAAAATAGGTTGACCCCCTTTTTCTTTATGCCAGCCCCTCCAATATTGGAGGACTGCATTCATTACAATTACTACCAACCTGCCTTCCATTGAGGACCTGTATACTGCATGAGTCAAAAAGAGGGCTGTGAAAATATTTACAGACTCCTCACATCCCGGACATAAACTGCTTCAACTCCTTCCCTCAAAACGATGCTATAGAGCACTGCATACCAGAACAACTAGACACAAGGACAGTGTTTTCCCGAATGCCATCACTCTGCTAAACAAATAATTCCCTCAACACTGTCCAACTATTTACAAAATCTGCACTACTATTACTATTAATCTTCTCATCCCTCCTTATCACCCATCCTCTCCCACTTATGACTGTATGACTGTAACTTTGTTCCTTGTATCCATTTATATTTATTTATTAATTTATTAATTCGACTTATATGCCCCCTCTCCCAAAGGACTCGGGGCTCACAGATTAAAAAAAATACAACAATAAATTACCTAAAACTGTATTAAACAAACTAAGCCGAATTAACATTAAAACCCCCAAAGATTAAAATCAAGAAAACCCAAGGAGTCAGCATAGCCCAGATTGTAAAACAGCCAGGTTTTTAACTCGTGGCGGAAGGTACGGAGATCAGGAGCAAGCGGAGCTCCAGTGGAAGGAGATTCCATAAAGTGGAGGCGCCACAGAATAGGCTCTCCCCCGAGTCCCCGCCAAGCGACATTGAGTCGCGGACGGCACCCTGAGGAGGCCCTGTCTATGCGCCGCACGGGTGGTTGGTACTTGAAACTGGGAGGAGTCGTTCTCATCAGTATCCTGGACCCATGCCATGTAGGACTTTGAATGTTAACAACATATTGACTGTTTCCTAGCATGATTTGATTGCTTATTGTACCCTATGACTATCATTAAATGTTGTACCTGATGATTCTTGACTCTTGACGAATGTATCTTTTCTTTTATGTACACTGACAGTATTTGCACCAAGACAAATTCCTTGCATGTCCAATCACACTTGGCCAATAAAAGAATTATATTCTATTCTATCATGTCATCCCTAGACCTTCTTTTCAGCAGACTAGACATGCCCAATTCCTGCAACAGTTCTTCATGCCTTTTAGCCTCCAGAATGCATGAAGAATGGTTTCCAGAATAGGGTCTAGTCTAGTGGGGAAAAAGGGAGGTGGCTCAGTGGCTAAGACACTGAGCTTGTTGATCAGAAAAGTCAGCAGTTCAGCGGCTCAAATCCCTAGTGCTGCAAGCTCCTGTTACTTGTCCAGCTTCTGCCAACCTAGTAGTTCAAAGCGTGTAAAAATGCAAGTAGAAAAATAGGGACCCCTTTGGTGGGAAGGTAACAGTGTTCCGTGCACCTTCAGCGTTTAGTCATGCCGCCACATGACCACAGAGACGTCGTCAGACAGCGGACTCTGTAATGGAGATGAGCACTGCCCCTAGAGCCGGAAATGACTAGCACATATGTGCGGAGCCTTTATCCTTTTAGCCTAGTGAAGAGAAGGATTAATGCTGATATGATAGTAGTCTTTCAAAATTGGACCCAAGATTGTTGGGGCAATAAGCTGACTTTGTAAAAATGCCGCTTAGTAATAAGCAGGCATATACAATAGAAGGAAGGCTATTGCTGAGCATTGGGTTGTATCCCAAAATTGTAAGCTGCCCTGAGTCTCCGGAGAAGGGCGGCATATAAATATGAATAAAAATTAAAAATTAAATTAAAAAACAGTGAGAACAATGCACTGAAGTTAGTTTACCGAGTTCTGTAGAGAGTAACCTGACCCATGAGAAAGGCTAAATAAAGAACAGAAAACACTCATGAAAAGCAAACTATGTCATGGCTGGTGCACACACAAGCACACCTAGACAAAAAATGCATTAGGCAAAGCAAATAACAAGATTTCACAATTACTTTCTCTGCAAAGAAGTTGATGCAACAGTAGGCCACCTGGTTAGCTATTGCCAGAAGATTGTGAAAACCAGCTACAAACAACAACATGACAAAGCAGCAACAAATGGTGCACCGGAATATCCGCAACATGTTTAACACAGTAGTTTACTTTTAGCAACATACCGGTGTTACTTTTAAAGTTTGTACATTTAACACCATCAACATCTGTTTAACCCAGGTAGATGAAAATATCAGATCCAGTCTAAACATCTGATTGACCATCCAGCCACCCATAATCATAATAGTCCTCGCTTAATGATTGCCTTGTAAAGCAACTGTTCAAGTTATGAAGATGATGACAAAGTAACTATACATCCAATCCTCATGTTTTGCAGGTCTGCAAAGGGACGCGGTAGCTCAGTGGCTAAGACACTGAACTTGTCGATCAGAAAGGTCGGCAGTTCAGTGGTTCGAATCCCTAGCGCCACGTAATGGAGTGAGCTCCCGTTACTTGTCCCAGCTTCTGCCAACCTAGCAGTTCGAAAGCATGTAAAAATGCAAGTAGAAAAATAGTGACCAGTTTGGTGGGAAGGTAACTGTTATGTATTGTTTGAATGTTATTGGTTTAGTTTGAATTGTTCTTGTAAAATGTCAAATAGGATTGGTTTAAATAGTGCGGGAAAAACCCTGCACTCTGATTGGCTGACAACTACGGCTGCTGGCTATAAGAAGCAGCCGTAGCCCAGCCAAGTCGGGTCCATTCGAGCTGTAGTCACTTAATAAACTCTTCACTGAAGCTCTTCGCATCTGACTCTTCATGCAAACTTAACACTGGCAACGAGGGTGGGATTCCCTGAGAAGAGACAACGCGGAAGACAAGCAGAAGAGCGAGATGGCTGCGCTGAACACCCCCCCAGCCCCATTCAATCTGGTGCCAGAAGACTGGGAATCGTATGCGGATCGCTTCCAAATGTATTTGGAAGGAAACGACCTCGCCAATATCCCCGAGAAGCAGAAGAGGGCGGTATTTTCACGCACTGCGTCCGCAGTCTTCAAGATGGCGAAGGCATTGGCGGGAGCTGCAGACTAGAAGGTAATGGAATGGCCTGATTTAGAAAAGCTTCTAAGAGCCCATTACACCCCACAAGTATCGTGCCTCATTAAGAGACACGAGTTTTACCGTCGGGATCAAGGGGAAAGCGAAAATGTTAACGACTTCGTGGCAAGTTTAAGGGACATTGGGGGTGCTTGTGACTTTACCAACTTAGAAGAGGCCATGCGTGATCGGTTTGTCTAGGCCTTAAAGATAAGGTCTTACAGAGCAAATTACTAATGAAACCTAAGATCACGTTTAAGGAGGCCATAGAGGAAGCTGTTTCAGCGGAAGCAACCAAGTCCTCAGCAGCAGTCATGAAGAAAATTAACAAGGCCTCAAGCCATTCTGATGTGGAAAAGTCCACAACAACCCATTGCGAGCAAATAGACTCTGATTCAGACTGTAGTGAGGTGGAGGAAGGAATTTATAGACTCAGAATGGAGAAGAAAAGGAAAGACCTTGGAAAAAGAGGCAAGAATTTTATTGCAGAGGTTGTGGGAGGGCCACCCCGCACTGAATGCAAGTTTTAGACACCATCTGCCTACGTTGTGAGAAAAGAGGTCACCTAGCAAGAGTCTGCAAATCATCCAGAACTCCACCTAGTAGGAAGAAATTTCCTGAGAAAGAATTCAAGCCCAACAATTTCAGTGAGAAAATGGGGCAACTCAGAAGCAAATGGAAAGAATGAAACTCATCAAACAATCACCATTGGTCATTCTTCACCCTTGAGAAGCAGAAAAGTACATGTGAAGGTATTCATTGAAGGAAGGCCTTGCCAAATGGAAGTGGACTCGGCTCCTATTTATCTATGGTGTCATGGGACACTATTCACAGGCTACTTCCCACATTCAGAAGAAACATTTCCAGAAGCAAGCACTGACTCTTAAAGACTACCAAGGGAACAAGATTCCAGTAGTTGGAACAAGAGAATTCAACGTGAAGTTTAAAGGCCACACCAAATGTTTGCCTCTGACCATCGTGGACAAGGATCGCCCAAGCTTGCTGGGACTTGAGTGGTTCAAGCCACTAGGCATTGAGGTGACTGGCATCAATCACGTGAGCAACTCTGAATGGGAGGAGGCCTTGAAGTCTGAGTTTCCAGAGGTCTTCAGCGAAGGATTGGGCAAGTATATGGGGACCCCTATCACTTTCAACCTAGATCCAAAGGTGCCCCCAATTCGTTTAAAGCCCAGAAGGGTTCCATTTGCTTTAAAGGAAAAAATTGATGCACAATTAGATAAATTAATAGCTCAAGGGGTTTTAGAGACCACTGACCATGCCAGATGGGAGACACCCATAGTCACACCAGTCAAAACTGATGGGTCAGTAAGAATCTGTGGAGACTATAAGGGGACACTGAACCATGCGCTGCAGCAGAGCGCATATTCAGTTCCAGTGGTGCATCATCTGTTACATTCACTTGGCAGGGGTACAGTCTTTGCCAAATTGGATTTGGCCCAGGCATATCAACAACTAACAGTTGATGATGCCACTGCAGAAGCCCAAACCGTTGTGACTCATAGAAGTGCTTTCAAATGTAAAAGGTTACAATTTGGAGTCAGTGTGCAACCAGGCATCTTTCAAAGCCTTATGGAAAGAATGCTCCAAGGAGTGCCAGGGGTAGTGCCTTACTTTGATGATGTGTTAATCTCTGCTGCAAATGACACACAGTTACAAGAAAGACTCAGAGAAGTCCTTACCAGATTCAGGAAAGCGGGGTTAAAAGTCAAGGAAGAAAAATGCACTCTTAAAACTGACAGGGTTGAGTTCTTGGGCTACATGATTGACAAGCATGGCATCCACCCTACAGATGCCAAGGTTAAAGCAATCAAAGAAGCCCCTAGACCTAAATGCAAAACAGATTTGCAAGCTTTCCTTGGACTTATTAACTTTTATCACATGTTCCTACCTCAAAAGGCAACCATTGCTGAACCATTGCACAGATTACTTGATAAGAAGTCTGTTTGGGTCTGGGGCAGGAAGGAACAATCAGCATTTAACAGTATTAAAAGACTAATCACGTCTGATGCTGTACTGATACAGTTCTCTGAGAATTTGCCTGTTGTACTGACTTGTGATGCATCCCCTTTTGGAGTGAGGGGGGGGTTAAGCCACAGGCTTCCCAGTGGGAGAGAAGCCCCTATTGCATTTTACTCTCACATTTTGACCAAAGCAGAGAGGAATTACAGCCAATTGGACAAGGAGGCATTGGCAGTTGTTGCAGCTGTTAAGAAATTTCATGAATATCTGTATGGGAGAACATTTACCATTGTTACAGATCACAAACCTTTGTTAGGCATTGTGGCAGGAGACAAGCCTACACCCATTATCCTGTCACCAAGAAGGCTGAGGTAGACTGAATTTCTTGCTGCTTATTCATACAACCTTATCCACAAGCCTGGCAAGGACATTGGACATTGGACACCTTGAGTCGTTGCCTACTTCCTTATCACAAGGAGGACTTTGAACCTGAAAAACACACCTTTTTCCTAGAAACTGTTGCCAAGCTTCCAGTTCATGCTGCTGAAATTGCCAGACAGACTGCCAAAGACACTGTGTTGGCCTCTGTTATAGGCTGGATTAAGAAAGGTTGGCCTCTTCAAGATCTACCTCACCTTGCCCAACCTTTTAAGTCCAGGCAAACTGAATTATCTGTATTAAGAGGATGTATTTTGTGGGGTAACAGGGTGGTTATTCCTGCAAAACTGCAAAGAGAGATTTTGGAAATGTTACATGAGGGTCATCCTGGTATTGTAAGGATGAAGGGATTGGCCAGGAGTTATGTATGGTGGCCAGGTATTGACAAAATGGTTGAAAACTGAGTTGCATCTTGTCCCAACTGTCAGGTAGTCAGGCCTGCCCCACCTCTTGCCCCCACATAGGAATGGGAATGTCTTAGGGGCCCATGGTCCAGGATTCACATTGATTTTGCTGGCCCTACCAGAGGGCACACCTTTCTTATTATAGTAGATGCATATTCCAAATGGCTAGAGGTAATTCCCATGGCATCCACCACAACTGATGCTGTCATCAAGCAGCTCAGAAAACTTTTTGTAACCCACGGGTTACCTGATGTTCTTGTCTCTGACAATGGCCCTCAATTTACATCCAACCTCTTTGAATCCTATTTAGCACAACAGGGTATCAGACATGCCCTTACTGTCCCTGGGCACCCTTCGGCTAACGGCCGGGCTGAACGCATGGCACGTTTTACCAAGGAGAAGCTTCAGCAATTGGGTCCTCACTGAGAAAGTTGAAAAACTTCTTAGTGTTCAGCACATCACTCCTAACCCATCTAATAACTTATCCCCAGCAGAGTTGTTGATGGGTAGGAAACTTAGGTCTTCCCTTGACCGCCTTCATCCCACTTACGCCCCCAACGCACCACTAGATTCCACCCAGTGGGGAGGGGTGTTATGTATGTAGGTTTGAATGTCATTGGTTTAGTTTGAATTCTTCTTGTAAAATGTCAAATAGGATTGGTTTGCAAAGTGGCTCTGCTGGCTATAAGTAGCAGCCGTAGCCCAGCCAAGTTGGGTCCATTCGAGCTGTAGTCACTAAATAAACTCTTCACTGAAGCTCTTCGCATCTGACTTTCATGCAAACTTAACACTCACAATGATGCCTCATAACAAGGGACTTCAAACGTGGCAAGTTTAAGATGTGTGGACTTCAACTCCCAGAATTCCTGAGCTAACACGGCTGGAGGAGGGATTCTGGGGGTTGAAGTCCACAAGTCTTTAAAGTTGTTGCCTCAGAACTTTAAAAAAATAAAAGGGACCATTTGGGGGGAGACAAGCCCTCCTTTTGGGGGTGGGAGCAAGAGATGAGCTGCTGGGGGTTCGGGAGAGCCCCTAGCTAAGATTCCATGCACAGTTCGAGAACCCCAAATCCCACTCCTGGCTGGCCCCGCCCACCACACCCCGCCACTTCCAGGAGTCCCCACGCGGCCCATTTTGGATGCAGTAAGGTGACCAACCATCCTCCTTTAGGGAGGACAGTCCTCCTTTTGCAAGTTCTGTCCTCTCTCGAAAAGTGTCCTCCTACATGTCCTCCTTTTTGACATCTGAAGACTAATCTGTAAATCTACGTATTTGTTTTTTTTGTTTTTTTTAAACCATCTTCCATTTTATATATATACAGTGTGTCAGTTGGTTACAAATCTTTTGTGCTATCCATTTGTAGTCATCATGCGAAGTTTATATAAACTTTCACATTGTCAAGCTAACATATGCTTATATATTTATCAGTTATTAATCATCCATGACTAAACTATTTATTCCATCATTTTATATGAGATATTCCAATTTTTTGTTAATATTTATATTGTACTTTCATCCAATGGTTATATGTATCTATATTATATTTTATATCAATCTGTTAAGCTTTATTACAGAATTATCTAATCTATTACATTATCATGTCTTTTTGTCCAACCATTGATAAAACAAATCCCACATCATATAAAATTGTTTATCTTCTTGTTCTCTAATTTCAAGTGTCAAGCACAGTCCTTAATTTTCTTAATAACTTCCTCCTGCATAGGTATTTTATCATTTTTCCAATTCTTGGCAAATACAATCCTAGCTGCTGTTAAAACATTTACAATCAAATATTTCAACTCTTTATTGTATATTTCCGTATAATTCCCAAAAAAGATCTCTGGTTTAAAGTCTATATGTTGTTTTATCATTTTTTCCAACCATGTGTGGATTTTAGTCCAGTATTTTTTTGCATCCAAACATGTCCACCACATATGGTAATATGAACCAGGTATCTGATGACATTTTCAACATTTATCTGATTTATTCTTAAACATTCTCGTAATTCTCGTCGGGGGTAGTTGCCACCTATAAAACATCTTATACAAATTTTCTTTATATGCAGTTGACATTGTCATTTTATAATTCTGAGACCATAATTTTTGCCATTTCTCTAAATCAATCCCATATCCAAAATTCCCCCCCCCGCAATCATTGTTTCTTTAACTTGTTCTTCTTCCTTTTTAAATTCTAATAAATGTCCATAAAGTTTTTTAATTACCTTTTCATCAGTACCCATCATAATTTTATCTAAAACAGTCATCTTATCATAAATACCTTCGTATTTGATCGATGCCGAGCCGATCTGTTGTGTGTGATGTGACGAATTTGCATTTGACATGACGATTCATGAAGGGTCGGTACAGTGCGGCAGAGATGATATGAGACGCTATGCTCTACACAGGAGAATTGTTTTGAGAGAGTACCATGCAAGAGTGCCGCTGCAAGAGTGTGCATGGATCAGCAAGAGTGCGCCAGCGAGTGCTAAGTGGCTTTGTTTTTTCTTCAATTTATTTGTGTCCTTCCCTCATTGTAAAAAGTTGGTCATCTTAATGTAAGGCAGGGCACCAGAGGCTTGGGAGGGCGAAAAACAGGCCTCCCAGAAGTTCAGGAAGGCCAGATATGGGCCCATTTCTGGCTTCCAGAGAACCTCTGGAGCCTGTGGAGGCCATTTTGCCCTCCCGAAACTCGAAAAGCCCGAGCCCGGGAGGGCAAAACGCCCCACCCTGCCGGTGCAGCAGGCTGACTAGGCCACACCCACCATGGCCATGCCTACCCAGCAACAAGGCAGAGAACCCCGTTGTAAAATTTTTGAAGCCCACCCCTGGGTGGGAGCAAGAGATGGGCAGCCTCAACTCTGGAGCTGACAACCATCTCCCCTTTCCAGGGATCCTTCACACAGACATTAAGATGCTAACTTGATCCCACATTAGGATGGTGTGCCCCCCAAAATCTAGAGTCTGGAAGCCTTCTGGCTGCAGGTAGTCCTCAACTTACGACCACAGTGGAGGCCAGAATGGATGTTGCTAAGTGGGCAATCCCTTGAGTTTTGCCCCATTTTCTTACGACTTTCCTGGCCACCTATTTGTTAAGCAAATCCCTGCGGCTAAGTTAGTAAACGGTTAAAGTAACAAAATGGTTGTTAAACGAATCTGGTTGACTTTGTTGGTTGGTAGGTCGCAAAAGAAGATCACACGATCCAACACACCCACCCGCACACACACTGCAACCGTCATAAATATGAAACAGTCATCAAGCATCCAAATGTAAATCGCATAACCGCCGGGATGTTCCCCCCACGGTCATAAGTGTGAAACATGGTCCTAAGTCACTGTTTTTCAGGGTTACTGCAACTTTAATCATGAAATGAATTGTTGTAAGTCGAGGACTACTTGAATTCAAAGGTGTCTTCATTTCAGGGGCTTCTGCCTTAGAAAACAACTCCTTCCAATGGGGGAGGGCCATATTCCTGGACAATCCTCGCACAAATTTGGGAATTCCAGCCTCTCAAACCATGTTCATTCCCGCAAAAGAGATCCAGCTCAGAATCTATCACTTATCTAACTCTATCTATCTATCTATCTATCTATCTATCTATCTATCTATCTATCTATAGTCTGTATCTATCTATCCTATCTATCTAATCTATCCATCCATCCATCCATCCATCCCTCCATCCATCCATCCATCCATCCATCCGAAATACCACTCAGGCATCATCACAAAATCTCCAGAACCATAAAGCCTACAAAGTTGAAATTTGGCACATATCTTCCTCTTGGCTTCTAGGTGCTCACTAAGAAAGGGTTTTTCGAAATGACCATCAGAGCATTAGTATTTCCTATATTATTCTTATTAACACGCTCTGATGCTAAGGAGTTCTACTCCCCCTCCCCACCTGAAAAGTAATCTCTTCCAAATGCAAAACACAAGCAGAGGAGTTTCAGTTTCACTTTGAGAGCTCCAAGCAGCTTTAGTACAGAACAGTTGAGCTAAGCCACACCCCAGGCTCCTTGCCGTCTCCTTCTTGCTCACACAGCAAATACTGTTTCACTTTCCAAACAGCCCTCAGCTCTCTCGCACACCGACAGGAACGCTAGCCGATAGCAGGATGAATACCGATGGATGCTGGTAGGCAGAGGCAGAATTCCCCCTTATTTTCCTCCCCAAAACTAAGCCCAACCACATAGTTTCATAGCGAACCACGGGTCCTCTGCTAGTTGTTGATAATTCGCAAATGGAGGGAGGGAAACCCAGAAGGAAACCAACGAACACAAACACACCTTATCACAATCCTTTACAAGAGGGAGGGGGGACGTCTCTGCAGCTGAAGGGAGGGGGGAACAGACAGAGAAAGAATGAACCTTTTACATACTCCGTTCCCTTTCTTTACCTGTAAACAGCCCCCAAATTAGGTTCCGGGCTCGACCTGACACAGCAGCTCACCTGGAATTCCTACGCGAGGCCCCGCGCCTCTCTTTGCTCTGATTCACCCTGGAACTTGGCAGCAGGACAAACTTGGCCGAAAGTTTTTTTTGTAAAGTCCAGAGCCAGGTATAAGCTTACCTGAAGCGTCCCCTTCCTCGGTCTTGGAAGCGGGAGGCCGGTGTGTCCATGGGGCTCCCCGGGGAGGCTTTCGGTGGTTCCCTGGGCGCCTGCTCCTTCTTCGCTTCCCCGGGGCGTCGGGCGCTCTTCGCCTTTTTCTTTCCAGGTGAGCGAATGGAGGGACACACCTACGAGAGACAGGAAGCCAGGAAAGCTGCGGGCTGATTGGCTTCTCCGGCACAGAGTCGAGCAAGGAAATAGTGTGTGACTCCCATTTCAGGTGTGCGTGTGTGTGGAGGGCGGGGGACACACAAAGAAGGGCCGGGGCTCCGTGCCTGATAAAGAACCCCGCTCGGACGGACGCGCTTCTTCGTAGGGCCTCCACGTGAGCTTTCTTCTTAAAAGGATTAGGAATCGTGGTTAGAGATTAAACGATGCGGGGTTTCAGCAGCCGTGGTAGTTTTTTCTCGCCACTGTAACAATGTGTACATCGAACTTGTTTCTCTGTGTCATATAATATATGTAGGTACAGTATAGTCTTTCTTTCTTTTCTTTCTTTCTTTCTTTCTTTCTTTCTTTTTTCTTTCTTTCTTTTCTCTTTTTCCTTCCTTCCCTTCCTTCCTTCCTTTTCTTCCTTTCCTTCCTTCCTTTCTTTTCTTTCCTTTCCTTCTTTTCTTTCCTTCCTTCTTTTTCCTTCCTTCCTTTCTTTCCTTCTTTCTTCTTTCTTCCTTCCCTTCTTTCCTTCTTCTTTCCTTTCCTTCCTTCCTTCTTTCTTTCCATTTTCCTTCCTTCCTTCTTTCCTTTCCTTTCTTTCCTTCCTTCCTTCCCTTCCTTCTTTCCTTCCTTCCTTCCATTTCCTTCTTCCTTCCTTCCTTCTTCCTTTCCTTCCTTCTGTCCTTCCTTCTTCCTTCCTTCTTTCCTTCCTTTCTTCTTTCCTTCCTTCCTTTCCTTCTTCCTTTCCTTCCTTCTTCCTTCTTTCCTTCTTTCTTTCTTTTCCTTCTTTCCTTTCCTTCTTTCTTTCCTTCCTTCTTTCCTTCCTTCTCTTCTTCTTCCTTCTTTCCTTCCTTCTCTCCTTTCTTCTTTTCCTTCCTTCCTCTTTTTTCTTTCATTTTTTATATTTTTGTCCTGTTTATGTAAGCGTATATTGGAGGTGGTGACCCTTGGAGGCTATGCAGCGGTGAAATTTCATTTTAACATATGTTGATTCATGTACATTCAAAGTGACAATAAAGTTATTCTAAGTTTTAATGCTGACGAAGGATAGGGGTTTTGTTTGTTTCAATTTAAACACAGGCTGTGAAGGAGAGGCCATCAAACCAGGACAGAGTTCAAAAGGACTGTGATTTTTTTTTATTGTGGTGTAAGGATTCCAATCTGATGCATTTGACCCTGCCCTTGTGCTCAGCCAGGTCACCTCCTACAGAATCAGTTGAAATGATATCAAACAGAGGAAGAAGAAAGAGTAAGGTAAAATTTGCAGAGCAACTAAATTTGTGCAAGTCTTCCAAAAATATAATTCCACTATCAATAGGAGGAGGAGTCAGAAGTCACTTTTTTCAATGGTATTGTAACTTCAAATGGCCATTAAACTAATGAGAGCAATTAATCAAATAAAGGACTATTTGGAAAGAGACAAGGAAGACTTTCAAGCAACACAGAGATTTTGGAATTTGTTGTTTCTTACCGGATATGCCACCCCTCCGTTTTCTTAAAAGTATTGCTTAGAATATTCCATTAATCCTGTTGTATGCATTGATATTTTTTATGTTTAACACCATATAATTCATATAAAGCAAAAAAAAAATTAAATGTGGGTGTGTTGATACTATATTAGTTATTCTGGATGTTCTGTTTTTTTCTCTATTCCTTTCTCTCAATTTGTAGAAAAATATATGCTGTAACTGCATAATTAAAATCCCACCCTCCTTTAAAAAAGGGGGCAGGGCTTTGGTTGTATTCCTTGTGGTCATCATCTTAACAATCATAAAAACATAGAATAACTCAGTTGGAAAGCACCTTGAAGGTCTTCTAGTCCAGGGGTCACCAACCTTTTGGACCTCAGGGACCACCAAACTCATAATTTTAAATCCCACGGACCAGAGACCCTGGGAAAATCCCCCCAAAAAAGTCTGCAGGAAAATTTCCCACCTCGTTTTCTACCGATCAATCATTCTTTATTTGGGATCGCAGGATACCGTCTCCAGCTCCGTTCTCAGGGGGAGAGAGAGAGACTTTTGGCTTCATGCAAGGAAAGCAGCAGAAGCAGCAGAAGTCTTTTCTCTCCCCAAATTCTGCCAGAAATGAGTCTTTGTGAGACTTGTCACGCTGGCACAGCCTCTTGGAGCTGGACGCCTTGCAAGGTCCCAAAGACTCATTTCTGGTGGAGTTTGGGGAGAGAAAGAAAACTTTGCTGCTTTCCTCGATGCAGCCAAAAGCAGAAGAAGAAAGTGAAAAGAAGTAGTCTGGTGGCCAGGCAAGGCACGTGAGGTGAGTGGGGCAAGTTCCCCCTCTGCCCTTTCCCCTCCCCTCACTACCTCATGTTGTTCGCAATGCAAGGGACACAAGGCTTGTATTCCTCGCAGCCTGGATTAATTAATTTATTTATTTATTTATTCGACTTGTATGCCACCCTACCCTAAGGACTCAGGGCTGAACATTAAAACAGAGAAAAATTTACAATAAAACAGAATTAAACAACTAAACAAGCCAAATAAAGTTAAAATAAAACCCAAACACCCTGGGTCATTTGAGGCCGGCCCGTTGAAACAACCAGGTCTTCAGGTCCCGGCGGAAGGAGCGGAGGTCAGGGGCCAGCGGAGATCCACGGGGAGCTGATTCCAAAGGGCAGGTGCTCCCACAGAGAAGGCCCTAGCCCTGGGGACCACCAGCCTACAATGTCTGACTGACGGCACCCCAAGGAGGCCCCTCCTATGAGAGCGAACAGGGCGTCGGAGAGTGGTGCTGGCAGGAGCGCCTCCCAAGTACCCTGGACCCAAGCCATTAAGGGCTTTATAAGTTGTAACTAATACCTTGAAGGCGACCGAGGCAACCGCAACCAATGCAAGCCACGAGGAGAGGTGTAACATGGGAATATCGGGATACCCCCATCACAGCCGCGGCTGCGTTCTGCACCAGCTGAAGCCTCCGGACCGTCCGCAAGGGAAGCCCCATGTAGAGAGCATTGCAGTAGTCGATTCTAGAGGTGATGAGCGCATGAGTAACCGTTCAAGGGCATCTCGGTCCAAATAAGGACGCTGGCGAACCAGCCAAACCTGGGCAAAAGCTTTGGGGTTGCTTTGGAGGTGACATTTCTCTGTGGACCACCAAAATTTTTCGGACCACCAGTGGTCCCCGCCCACTGGTTAGCAACCACTGTTCTAGTCCAACTCTCTGCTCTAGCAGAAAATCCTACACCATTTCAGACAAATGGCTGCAAATTCATTTTATAGGCAACTTGCCTATAAAATTGCCAAGACAACTAAATGGTTGAAAGGACAACACCGCATTCTGTGGTTTGGCCTTCGAATGTTTAGTGGCTTGGGCAGTAGTATGGTTTTTTAATTTTCAAAAGACACATTACTGAATGGGATTGTTAACACTTTGGAAAGCCAAGATAAAATCCAGAATGATTTTGAAATGATTAGAATGATGGACTGCAAACAACATAATAAAATCTATCGCACATAACACAGGCATATATGGTAAATTTACCTCAGACCAAAGGGGAATATTGTAGCTGTCATACTCTGTTTATGAGTCAGCATGCAATGTGGCTGCAAAATAAATTTTAGATTGCATGAATAGGATTATCTATTTTGAAACAGGAGAAAGAAGATGTGTTTATAATTTGTGCTGGTTGCAACAGGAAACTTCAAGTAAAGGAATGTTTTCAGAGAAGAAATATGATATATTAAGGAACTGATCTAGCAAAGTTTCATCTCTATAATAATGTTATTAAATTGTTTATTACACGAAATCTTACCAAAATTTTAAAACTATCAGGAAGAAAGAAGAAAAAGAGAGAGAGAAATAGAGGTGCAGAAATGTATAAAGTAAAAAGACACACACACACACACACACAGAATTAATTTCTGACTTCTAAAAATATAAGAAATGCTTACATTCAACTCTTAGTTCAAAGCTATGATATAATGTCCATTTCCCACAAAAAATAATATTTTTAAAAAATGTTAATGATCATGAAATCCATATGTCATAATTTGTTTTTTTTAATCTTCAGAAAATCCACAAAAGGCTTGCAATTATAGATACATTTCTTCAGTGAATTTTCTCTCACAAGGAACATTCATGTAACCTGAGTGGCCAGTTCCATCACCTTCATTAACCATTCCACCTTCATTAACCATTCCTGAACAACATGTTGTCTAAATCTGAACAACATGTTGTCTAGGCACAATTAGTTTTGAGTAGGGATACAAAAATAATCAGAATGGTAATCATATTATACATATCAGTATTAATCATATACAGAGGTGGTATTCAGCAGGTTCTAACCAGTGCTGGAGAAGCGGTAGTGGAAATTTTGAGTAGTTCGAGAACCAGCAAATCCCACCTTGGACTGGCCCCATCCCCATCTGTTCTCTGCCTCCCATTGAGTCCCAGCTGATCGGCTGGGTCTTCTTTGGTTGCTCTGCACAGGAGAACGGAGCTGGAAAGCAGGTTGGTGGGGTGGGAGGGAATGGGAATTTTGCCACGGCCACCAAGCCACACCCACCAAGCCAAGCCATGCCGACAGAACTGCTAATAAAAATTGTTTCAATCCCACCACTGATCACATAGTACAATTAGCGTCTCCATCTTAAAACATTTTCAGTATATGATTATTATTTTAGTCTTTTAGTTCTAACCTCTGTTTCTGTTATTTAGCCATTGGTAAAACAAGTCCCATGTTAAGAAGAATTCTGTTTCTTCTTTTCTTGTGTCAGTCTATCCATCTCAGCACATTCTAATATTTCAGAATATTTCGCAGGGTTTTTCCAGTGCTGTTCATATACAAGTTGTGCTGCTGTTACCTACAAATGCAGAAGATAAAACACACCAGATTTCTCTTGAGCACTTAAAGATAGTCCTCAACTTAGAACCAATCTTAGAACCAAGTTACAGCATCCCTGAAAAAACAACAACTGTTTTTCCCACGACCCATTGCATGTGCCCGATGGTCACAGGATCAAAATTCGGATGCTTGGAAAATGGTTCATATTTATGACGGTTCTGAGGTCAGGAGATAACAGCACAAGACCCAGGATGTCACAACAATAAACAGCAAACACCAATTCCACCAACCAATCAAGAAGCAACAACACAGCCAACAACACAGCCAACCAACCCACTTACAGCAGAGCCAGCACACCACACACCCCCTCCAGTATTTATAGAGAGAAGGCAGCTCAGATCATGCTTTGCTGGCACAAGCACGAAGCTGAAGACACCAGCCTGAAGATGGCGAGTGGGATCTCGTCGAAACGTCGCCAAGGTATTCTCAATCTTACATGGGACAAGACCCGAATACACTAAGACCTACATACCTTTACCCGTGAAAATCTACGAGAAAAAAATATATATATAAAAGACAGGGTTTTATTTTCAGGGAAGCGGTATATATATATGTGTGTGCATGTGTACACACACACACACACACACACACATACACACACACACACACACACACTATTAGATTTTTTCAATGTAGCAAGTTCAAAGCAAATAAAAAATAGAAAATATGAAATACAGAAATAAGAGTTTTAAGGAAGACAAAATATATAATAATGCTGTGTCCTCTTTCTATCATTTAACATCCTGTTTTATTCCTCAACCTCTTTATCCTGGAAATAAGAACTGATTTCTATGCCGCTTTGCTTCCAAAGCA
>CM019159.1:9486965-9665575 GCA_009733165.1 Naja naja
TCTTCAGGAATGGCCTGAAGGTTGTTATATCAAAGTGGTGATTTCCAATAAAATAAGGAAGGACGGAAGGAGAACTTACTTGAGAGGCTCATCAAATCGAACTGTTGCAGCACAATGGAAGATGACGTTGACCTCAGAAAGCATCTCCTCCATATCTTCAGAAGAGATGGCCAGATTTGGCTTGGTGAATTCAGCACTGATGGGCTTAATCTTCTCGTGGAAATTGGGCAATTCTTCCCGGACTCTATCAAACACCTAGATTTCAAGACAACGTTCACTTAGCAAACAAGGAAAATGCTCCTGGTTCCTCAAGTCGAAATCCACTAGGAATTAATTTATTTTACATTATTAATAGTAACATCAAATGCTGGCATATAGAACCAAATTGACTGCTGAACAGAAATTTCAAATTTATGGATTAATTTAGGAATATATTAGCTTTGAATATAATTTTTTAAAAATATTTCTTACTATTAGAAATTCAGTTTATGTAAAGTGCCACAGAACAAACAAAGAGTACAGTCACTATGTGCTTTACTGTTCAACTGCATAAGGGTACACAAACAGGAAACTCTGCTTAGAACAAAAGAGAATTGAGTATATATATATATATATACCATAGATCCAAACTTGTAAATACTGCCAAATACTGGCTGAATATTACTGTAGTTGTTGCACAGAAATACATTGCAATAATGGATTCCAACAGTTACTTCCTTCTGCATTCCCTCTGAATATTTACGTTAATAGCAGCATCTCCCAGCCTAATTATCTTTACAAGTTGTGGCTGAAGTAAAACCACGATGCCAAGAAACCTAATCTTTGCTGCTATGGATAGATGTGCTTCCTCACCACAGCACCAAAGGCACAAGAATATGGTGACTTTGACTGACTCACCCAAACTCTACTAGCTGCTACCTGTTTCTTCCCATCTTTGAATTCCTTACCTTGCATTTCAGCATATTCTCTATTCGAGTTTGTATGGAATGTCCAGCTTTGGGCCGCACACACACATAGATGGCTTTCACATCGTGGCAAGAATGGAGAAACTTTTCGATCAGCACTTTGCCCATAAACCCTGTGGCTCCTGTAACAAGGACTGACTTTCCACTGTAGTAAGCACCAACCAAAGACACTGTATCCTTCATTTCCAGGTGCTTGCTGGCAGGATCTAGCAGGAAAGTACATGAAATCACAGCACTCAATGTTTAAATCTTATGGAACAACCTTTGAAACAGCCTTCTGATATGCAGGACATCTATACAATCAATCTGCTAAATCTTCCAACTGTAGAATCCAAGAGCTTTTAACAGAATAACAGTTGAAAGGAACCTTGGATTCTTCTAGTCCAGTCCCTGACTCAAGCAGGAGACCTTATACCATTCCAGACAAGTGGCTGTCCAATCTTTTCTTAAAAGCTTCTGGTGATGGAGCACCCGTAATTACTGGAGGCAAAATTTCCATCCATTGTTTCTGGTCTTGTCTTCTGCTGTTTTGGAAAATAGGTTGACCCCCTTTTTCTTTATGCCAGCCCTCCAATATTGGAGGACTGCATTCATTACAATTACTACCAACCTGCCTTCCATTGAGGACCTGTATACTGCATGAGTCAAAAAGAGGGCTGTGAAAATATTTACAGACTCCTCACATCCCGGACATAAACTGCTTCAACTCCTTCCCTCAAAACGATGCTATAGAGCACTGCATACCAGAACAACTAGACACAAGGACAGTGTTTTCCCGAATGCCATCACTCTGCTAAACAAATAATTCCCTCAACACTGTCCAACTATTTACAAAATCTGCACTACTATTACTATTAATCTTCTCATCCCTCCTTATCACCCATCCTCTCCCACTTATGACTGTATGACTGTAACTTTGTTCCTTGTATCCTTACGATTTATATTTATTTATTAATTTATTAATTCGACTTATATGCCGCCCCCTCTCCCAAAGGACTCGGGGCGGCTCACAGATTAAAAAAAAATACAACAATAAATTACCTAAAAACTGTATTAAACAAACTAAGCCGAATTAACATTAAAACCCCAAAGATTAAAATCAAGAAAACCCAAGGAGTCAGCATAGCCCAGATTGTAAAAACAGCCAGGTTTTTAACTCGTGGCGGAAGGTACGGAGATCAGGAGCAAGCCGGAGCTCCAGTGGAAGGAGATTCCATAAAGTGGAGGCCGCCACAGAATAGGCTCTCCCCCGAGTCCCCGCCAAGCGACATTGAGTCGCGGACGGCACCCTGAGGAGGCCCTGTCTATGCGCCCGTACCGGGTGGTTGGTACTTGAAACTGGGAGGAGTCGTTCTCATCAGTATCCTGGACCCATGCCATGTAGGACTTTGAATGTTAACAACATATTGACTGTTTCCTAGCATGATTTGATTGCTTATTGTACCCTATGACTATCATTAAATGTTGTACCTGATGATTCTTGACTCTTGACGAATGTATCTTTTCTTTTATGTACACTGACAGTATTTGCACCAAGACAAATTCCTTGCATGTCCAATCACACTTGGCCAATAAAAGAATTATATTCTATTCTATCATGTCATCCCTAGACCTTCTTTTCAGCAGACTAGACATGCCCAATTCCTGCAACAGTTCTTCATGCCTTTTAGCCTCCAGAATGCATGAAGAATGGTTTCCAGAATAGGGTCTAGTCTAGTGGGGGAAAAAGGGAGGGTGCGGTGGCTCAGTGGCTAAGACACTGAGCTTGTTGATCAGAAAAGTCAGCAGTTCAGCGCTCAAATCCCTAGTGCTGCAAGCTCCTGTTACTTGTCCAGCTTCTGCCAACCTAGTAGTTCAAAGCGTGTAAAAATGCAAGTAGAAAAATAGGGACCCCTTTGGTGGGAAGGTAACAGTGTTCCGTGCACCTTCAGCGTTTAGTCATGCCGGCCACATGACCACAGAGACGTCGTCAGACAGCGCGGACTCTGTAATGGAGATGAGCACTGCCCCTAGAGCGGAAATGACTAGCACATATGTGCGAGGGAGCCTTTATCCTTTTAGCCTAGTGAAGAGAAGGATTAATGCTGATATGATAGTAGTCTTTCAAAATTGGACCCAAGATTGTTGGGGGCAATAAGCTGACTTTGTAAAAATGCCGCTTAGTAATAAGCAGGCATATACAATAGAAGGAAGGCTATTGCTGAGCGCATTGGGTTGTATCCCAAAAATTGTAAGCTGCCCTGAGTCTCCGGAGAAGGGCGGCATATAAATATGAATAAAAATTAAAAAATTAAATTAAAAAAACAGTGAGAACAATGCACTGAAGTTAGTTTACCGAGTTCTGTAGAGAGTAACCTGACCCATGAGAAAGGCTAAATAAAGAACAGAAAACACTCATGAAAAGCAAACTATGTCATGGCTGGTGCACACACAAGCACACCTAGACAAAAAATGCATTAGGCAAAGCAAATAACAAGATTTCACAATTACTTTCTCTGCAAAGAAGTTGATGCAACAGTAGGCCACCTGGTTAGCTATTGCCAGAAGATTGTGAAAACCAGCTACAAACAACAACATGACAAAGCAGCAACAAATGGTGCACCGGAATATCCGCAACATGTTTAACACAGTAGTTTACTTTTAGCAACATACCGGTGTTACTTTTAAAGTTTGTACATTTAACACCATCAACATCTGTTTAACCCAGGTAGATGAAAATATCAGATCCAGTCTAAACATCTGATTGACCATCCAGCCACCCATAATCATAATAGTCCTCGCTTAATGATTGCCTTGTAAAGCAACTGTTCAAGTTATGAAGATGATGACAAAGTAACTATACATCCAATCCTCATGTTTTGCAGGTCTGCAAAGGGACGCGTAGCTCAGTGGCTAAGACACTGAACTTGTCGATCAGAAAGGTCGGCAGTTCAGTGGTTCGAATCCTAGCGCCACGTAATGGAGTGAGCTCCGTTTGTCCCAGCTTCTGCCAACCTAGCAGTTCGAAAGCATGTAAAAATGCAAGTAGAAAAATAGTGACCAGTTTGGTGGGAAGGTAACTGTTATGTATGTAGGTTTGAATGTTATTGGTTTAGTTGGAATTGTTCTTGTAAAAGGTCAAATAGGATTGGTTTAAATAGTGCGGGAAAAACCCTGCACTCTGATTGGCTGACAACTACGGCTGCTGGCTATAAGAAGCAGCCGTAGCCCAGCCAAGTCGGGTCCATTCGAGCTGTAGTCACTTAATAAACTCTTCACTGAAGCTCTTCGCATCTGACTCTTCATGCAAACTTAACACTGGCAACGAGGGTGGGATTCCCCTGACGAAGAGACAACGCGGAAGACAAGCAGAAGAGCGAGATGGCTGCTGAACACCCCCAGCCCCATTCAATCTGGTGCCAGAAGACTGGGAATCGTATGCGGATCGCTTCCAAATGTATTTGGAAGGAAACGACCTCGCCAATATCCCCGAGAAGCAGAAGAGGGCGGTATTTCTCACGCACTGCGGTCCGGCAGTCTTCAAGATGGCGAAGGCATTGGCGGGAGCTGCAGACTAGAAGGTAATGGAATGGCCTGATTTAGAAAAGCTTCTAAGAGCCCATTACACCCCACAAGTATCGTGCCTCATTAAGAGACACGAGTTTTACCGTCGGGATCAAGGGGAAAGCGAAAATGTTAACGACTTCGTGGCAAGTTTAAGGGACATTGGGGGTGCTTGTGACTTTACCAACTTAGAAGAGGCCATGCGTGATCGGTTTGTCCTAGGCCTCAAAGATAAGGTCTTACAGAGCAAATTACTAATGAAACCTAAGATCACGTTTAAGGAGGCCATAGAGGAAGCTGTTTCAGCGGAAGCAACCAAGTCCTCAGCAGCAGTCATGAAGAAAATTAACAAGGCCTCAAGCCATTCTGATGTGGAAAAGTCCACAACAACCCATTGCGAGCAAATAGACTCTGATTCAGACTGTAGTGAGGTGGAGGAAGGAATTTATAGACTCAGAATGGAGAAGAAAAGGAAAAGACCTTGGAAAAAGAGGCAAGAATTTTATTGCAGAGGTTGTGGGGAGGCCACCCCGCACTGAATGCAAGTTTTAGACACCATCTGCCTACGTTGTGAGAAAAGAGGTCACCTAGCAAGAGTCTGCAAATCATCCAGAACTCCACCTAGTAGGAAGAAATTTCCTGAGAAAGAATTCAAGCCCAACAATTTCAGTGAGAAAATGGGAGCAACTCAGAAGCAAATGGAAAGAATGAAACTCATCAAACAATCACCATTGGTCATTCTTCACCCTTGAGAAGCAGAAAAGTACATGTGAAGGTATTCATTGAAGGAAGGCCTTGCCAAATGGAAGTGGACTCGGGCTCCTATTTATCTATGGTGTCATGGGACACTATTCACAGGCTACTTCCCCACATTCAGAAGAAACATTTCCAGAAGCAAGCACTGACTCTTAAAGACTACCAAGGGAACAAGATTCCAGTAGTTGGAACAAGAGAATTCAACGTGAAGTTTAAAGGCCACACCAAATGTTTGCCTCTGACCATCGTGGACAAGGATCGCCCAAGCTTGCTGGGACTTGAGTGGTTCAAGCCACTAGGCATTGAGGTGACTGGCACTAGGCATTGAGGTGACTGGCATCCAATCATTGAGCAACTCTGAATGGGAGAGGCCTTGAAGTCTGAGTTTCCAGAGGTCTTCAGCGAAGATTGGGCAAGTATATGGGGACCCTATCACTTTCAACCTAGAAGTCCAAGGTTTGGTACGTTTAAGCCCAGAAGGTTCCATTTGCTTTAAAGAAAAAATTGATGCACAATTAGATAAATTGTAATGCTCAAGGGGTTTTAGAGACCACTGACCATGCCAGATGGGAGAACACCCATAGTCACACCAGTCAAAACTGATGGGTCAGTAAGAATCTGTGGAGACTATAAGGGACACTGAACCATGCTGCAGCAGCATATTCAGTTCCAGTGGTGCATCATCTGTTACATTCACTTGGCAGGGGGTACAGTCTTTGCCAAATTGGATTTGGCCCAGGCATATCAACAACTAACAGTTGATGATGCCACTGCAAAGCAAACCGTTGTGACTCATAGAAGTGCTTTCAAATGTAAAAGGTTACAATTTGGAGTCAGTGTGCAACAGGCATCTTTCAAAGCCTTATGGAAAGAATGCTCCAAGGAGTGCCAGGGGTAGTGCCTTACTTTGATGATGTGTTAATCTCTGCTGCAAATGACACACAGTTACAAGAAAGACTCAGAGAAGTCCTTACCAGATTCAGGAAAGGGGTTAAAAGTCAAGGAAGAAAAATGCATTCTTAAAACTGACTGAGTTGAGTTCCTGGGCTACATGATTGACAAGCATGGCATCCACCCTACAGATGCCAAGGTTAAAGCAATCAAAGAAGCCCAGACCTAAATGCAAAACAGATTTGCAAGCTTTCCTTGGACTTATTAACTTTTATCACATGTTCCTACCTCAAAAAGCAACCATTGCTGAACCATTGCACAGATTACTTGATAAAGTCTGTTTGGGTCTGGGGCAGGAAGGAACAATCAGCATTTAACAGTATTAAAAGACTAATCGTCTGATGCTGTACTGCACTACTGATACAGTTCTCTGAGAATTTGCCTGCTGACTTGTGATGCATCCCCTTTGGAGTGAGGGGTTAGCCACAGGCTTCCCAGTGGGAGAAAGCCCCTATTGCATTTTACTCACATTTGACCAAAGCAGAGAGAATTACAGCCAATTGGACAAGGAGGCATTGGCAGTTGTTGCAGCTGTTAAGAAATTTCATGAATATCTGTATGGAGAACATTTACCATTGTTACAGATCACAAACCTTTGTTAGGCATTGTGGCAGGAGACAAGCCTACACCCATTATCCTGTCACCAAGAATGCTGAGGTGGACTGAATTTCTTGCTGCTATTCATACAACCTTATCCACAAGCCTGGCAAGGACATTGGACATTGGACATGCCTTGAGTGGCTTGCCTACTTCCTTATCACAAGGAGGACTTTGAACCTGAAAAACACACCTTTTCCTAGAAACTGTTGCCAAGCTTCCAGTTCATGCTGCTGAAATTGCCAGAGAGACTGCCAAAGACACTGTGTTGGCCTGTTATAGGCTGGATTAAGAAAGGTTGGCCTCTTCAAGATCTACCTCACCTTGCCCAACCTTTTAAGTCCAGGCAAACTGAATTATCTGTATTAAGAGGATGTATTTTGTGGGGTAACAGGGTGGTTATTCCTGCAAAACTGCAAAGAGATTTTGGAAATGTTACATGAGGTCATCCTGGTATTGTAAGGATGAAGGGTAGGAGTTATGTGTATGGTGGCCAGGTATTGACAAAATGGTTGAAAACTGGGTTGCATCTTGTCCCAACTGTCAGGTAGTCAGGCCTGCCCACCTCTTGCCCCACAGGAATGGGAATGTCCTAGGGGCCCATGGTCCAGGATTCACATTGATTTTGCTGGCCCTACCAGAGGGCACACCTTTCTTATTATAGTAGATGCATATTCCAAATGGCTAGAGGTAATCCCATGGCATCCACCACACAACTGATGCTGTCATCAAGCAGCTCAAAAAACTTTTTGTAACCCGGGTTACCTGATGTTCTTGTCTCTGACAATGGCCTCAATTTACATCCAACCTCTTTGAATCCTATTTAGCACAACAGGGTATCAGACATGCCCTTACTGCCCTGGGCACCCTTCCCTTAACGGCGGGCTGAGCATGGTACGTTTTACCAAGGAGAAGCTTCAGCAATTGGGTCCTCACTGAGAAGTTGAAAAACTTCTTAGTGTTCAGCACATCACTCTAACCCATCTAATAACTTATCCCCAGCAGAGTTGATGGGTAGAAACTAGGTCTTCCCTTGACCCCTTCATCCCACTTAAGCCCCCCTAGCATTCCACTAGATTCCACCCAGTGGGGAGGTGTTATGTATGTGAGTTTGAATGTCATTGGTTTAGTTTGAATTCTTCTTGTAAAATGTCAAATAGGATTGGTTTAAAAAGTGTGGGAAAACCTGCACTCTGATTGGCTGGCAACTTAAAGGCTGCTGGCTATAAGTAGCGCTGTAACCGTAGCCCAACCAAGTTGGATCCCATTCGGGCTCAGTCACTAAATAAACTCTTCAGCTGGAAGCTCTTAGCATCTGACTTCATGCAAACTTAACACTCACAATGATGCCTCATAACAAGGGACTTCAAAGCGTGGCAAGTTTAAGATGTGTGGACTTCAACTCCCAATTCCTGAGCTAACACGGCTGGAGGAGGGATTCTGGGGTTGAAATCCACAGATCTTTAAAGTTGTTGCCTCAGAACTTTAAAAAAAATAAAAGGGACCATTTGGAGACAAGCCCTCCTTTGGGGGTGGGAGCAAGAGATGAGCTGCTGGGGTTGGGAGAGCCCCTAGCTAAGATTCCGCACAGTTGGGAGAACCCCAAATCCCACTCCTGGCTGGCCCATGCCACCACACCCGCACTTCAGGAGTCCCCATTGCCATTTGGATGCAGTAAGGTGACCAACCATCCTCCTTTAGGAGGACAGTCCTCCTTTGCAAGTTCTGTCCTCTCTCTCAGAAAAGTGTCCTCATGTCCTCCTTTTTGACATCTGAAGACTAATCTGTAAATCTCCACGTATTTGTTTTTTGTTTTTTAAACCATCTTCCATTTTATATATATACAGTGTGTCAGTTGGTTACAAATCTTTTGTGCTATCCATTTGTAGTCATCATCACGAAGTTTATATAAACTTTCACATTGTCAAGCTAACATATGCTTATATATTTATCAGTTATTAATCATCCATGACTAAACTATTTATTCCATCATTTTATATGAGATATTCCAATTTTTTGTTAATATTTATATTGTACTTTCATCCAATGGTTATATGTATCTATATTATATTTTATATCAATCTGTTAAGCTTTATTACAGAATTATCTAATCTATTACATTATCATGTCTTTTTGTCCAACCATTGATAAAACAAATCCCACATCATATAAAATTGTTTATCTTCTTGTTCTCTAATTTCAAGTGTCAATTTACTCACTTCAGCACAGTCCTTAATTTTCTTAATAACTTCCTCCTGCATAGGTATTTTATCATTTTTCCAATTCTTGGCAAATACAATCCTAGCTGCTGTTAAAACATTTACAATCAAATATTTCAACTCTTTATTGTATATTTCTTATAATTCCCAATAAAAGATCTCTGGTTTAAAGTCTATATGTTGTTTTATCATTTTTTCCAACCATGTGTGGATTTTAGTCCAGTATTTTTTTGCATCCAAACATGTCCACCACATATGGTAATATGAACCAGGTATCTGATGACATTTTCAACATTTATCTGATTTATTCTTAAACATTCTCGTAATTCTCGTCGGGGGTAGTTGCCACCTATAAAACATCTTATACAAATTTTCTTTATATGCAGTTGACATTGTCATTTTATAATTCTGAGACCATAATTTTTGCCATTTCTCTAAATCAATCCCATATCCAAATTCCCCCCAAATCATTGTTTCTTTAACTTGTTCTTCTTCCTTTTAAATTCTAATAAATGTCCATAAAGTTTTTAATTACCTTTTCATCAGTACCCATCATAATTTTATCTAAAACAGTCATCTTATCATAAATACCTTCGTATTTGATCGATGCCGAGCCGATCTGTTTTTGTGATGTGACGCAATTTGCATTTGACATGACGATTCATCAAGGCTTGGTACAGTCTGCGAGAGCGATTATGAGAGCTATGCGCTCTACACAGGAGAATTGTTTTGAGAGAGTGTACCATGCAAAAGTAGTGTGCAAGAGTGTGCGATGCAAGAGCGTCATGTGCAAGAGTGCGCCATGAGCCATGTAAGTGGCTTTGTTTTTTTCTTCAATTTATTTGTGTCCTTCCCTCATTGTAAAAGTTGGTCATCTTAATGCAGGTAAGTGCAGGCGCGCGCAGAGGCTTGGGAGGCTGAAAACAGGCCTCCCAGAAGTTCAGGAAGGCCAGATATGGGCCCATTTCTGGCTTCCAGAGAACCTCTGGAGCCTGTGGAGGCCATTTTGCCCTCCCGAAACTTCGAGAAAAGCCTCGGGCCGGGAGGCAAAAACCCCACCCCTGCCGGTGGTGCAGGAGGCTGACTAGGCCACACCCACCATGGCCATGCCTACCCAGCAGCAACAAGGCAGAGAACCCGTTGCTAAATTTTTGAAGCCCACCCCTGGGTGGGAGCAGAGATGGGCAGCCTCAACTCTGGAGCTGACAACCATCTCCCCTTTCCAGGGATCCTTCACACAGACATTAAGATGCTAACTTGATCCCACATTAGGGGATGGTGTGCCCCCCTCAAAATCTAGAGTCTGGAAGCACCCTTGCTGGCTGCAGGTAGTCCTCAACTTACGACCACAGTGGAGGCCAGAATGGATGTTGCTAAGTGGGCAATCCCTTGAGTTTTGCCCCATTTTCTTACGACTTTCCTGGCCACCTATTTGTTAAGCAAATCCCTGCGGCTAAGTTAGTAAGCGGTTAAAGTAAAAAATGGTTGTTAAACGAATCTGGTTGACTTTGTTGGTTGGTAGGTCGCAAAGAAGATCACCGCGATCCAACACACCCACCCCGCACACACACACTGCAACCGTCATAAATATGAAACAGTCATCAAGCATCCAAATGTAAATGCATAACCGGGATGTTCCCCCACGGTCATAAGTGTGAAACATGGTCCTAAGTCACTTTTTCAGGGTTACTGCAACTTTAATCATGAAATGAATTGTTGTAAGTCGAGGACTACTTGAATTCAAAGGTGTCTTCATTTCAGGGGCTTCTGCCTTAGAAAACAACTCCTTCCAATGGGGAGGGCCATATTCCTGGACAATCCTGCACAAATTTGGGAATTCCAGCCTCTCAAACCATGTTCATTCCTTAAAGAGATCCAGCTCAGAATCTATCTTATCTAACTCTATCTATCTATCTATCTATCTATCTATCTATCTATCTATCTATAGTCTGTATCTATCTATCTATCTATCTATCTATCCATCATCCATCCATCATCCATCCATCCATCCATCCATCCATCCATCCAAATACCACTCAGGCATCATCACAAAATCTCCAGAACCATAAAGCCTACAAAGTTGAAATTTGGCACATATCTTCCTCTTGGCTTCTAGGTGCTCACTAAGAAAGGTTTTTGAAATGACCATCAGAGCATTATATTTCCTATATTATTCTTATTAACATGCTCTGATGCTAAGGAGTTCTCTCCCTCCCCACCTGAAAAGAAATCTCTTCCAAATGCAAAACACAAGCAGAGGAGTTTCAGTTTCACTTTGAGAGCTCCAAGCAGCTTTAGTACAGAACAGTTGAGCTAAGCCACACCCCAGGCTCCTTGCCGTCTCCTTCTTGCTCACACAGCAAATACTGTTTCACTTTCCAAACAGCCCTCAGCTCTCTCACACTGACAGGAACGCAGCCGATAGCAGGATGAATACCGATGGATGCTGGTAGGCAGAGGCAGAATTCCCCCTTATTTTCCTCCCCAAAAACTAAGCCCAACCACATAGTTTCATAGCGAACCACGGGTCTGCTAGTTGTTGATAATTCGCAAATGGAGGGAGGGAAACCCAGAAGGAAACCAACGAACACAAACACACCTTATCACAATCCTTTACAAGAGGGAGGGGGACGTCTCTGCAGCTGAAGGGGGGGAACAGACAGAGAAAGAATGAACCTTTTACATACTCCGTTCCCTTTCTTTACCTGTAAACAGCCCCCAAATTAGGTTCCGGGCTCGACCTGACACAGCAGCTCACCTGGAATTCCTACGCGAGGCCCCGCGCCTCTCTTTGCTCTGATTCACCCTGGAACTTGGCAGCAGGACAAACTTGGCCGAAAGTTTTTTTTTTTGTAAAGTCCAGAGCCAGGTATAAGCTTACCTGAAGCGCGTCCCCTTCCTCGGTCTTGGAAGCGGGGAGGCCGGTGTGTCCATGGGGCTCCCCGGGGGAGGCTTTCGGTGGTTCCCTGGGCGCCTGCTCCTTCTTCGCTTCCCCGGGGGCGTCGGGCGCTCTTCGCCTTTTTTTTTTCTTTTCCAGGTGAGCGAATGGAGGGACACACCTACGAGAGACAGGAAGCCAGGAAAGCTGCGGGCTTATTGGCTTCTCCGGCACAGAGTCGAGCAAGGAAATAGTGTGTGACTCCCATTTCAGGTGTGCGTGTGTGTGGAGGGCGGGGGGACACACAAAGAAGGGCCGGGAAAGCTCCGTGCCTGATAAAAGAACCCCGCTCGGACGGACGCGCTTCTTCGTCGCGAGGGCCTCCACGTGAGCTTTCTTCTTAAAAAGGATTAGGAATCGTGGTTAGAGATTAAACGATGCGGGGTTTCAGCAGCCGTGGTAGTTTTTTCTCGCCACTGTAACAATGTGTACATCCGAACTTGTTTCTCTGTGTCGTATAATATATGTAGGTACAGTATAGTCTTTCTTTCTTTCTTTCTTTCTTTCTTTCTTTCTTTCTTTCTTTCTTTCTTTCTTTCTTTTTCTCTTTCTCTTCCTTCCTTCTCTTCCTTCCTTCCTTTTCTTTCCTTTCCTTCCTTCCTTTCTTTTCTTTCCTTTCCTTCTTTCCTTCCTTCCTTTCTTTCCTTCTTTCTTCTTTCCTTCCTTCCTTCTCTTTCCTTCCTTCTTTCCTTCTTTCTTTGTTTTCCTTCCTTCTTGTCCTTCCTTCTCTTTCTTTCTTTCCTTTCTTTCCTTCTTTCCTTCCTTCCTTCTCTTTTTCCTTCTTTCCTTCCATCCTTCTATATTTCTTTCCCTCTTTCCTTCCTTCTTTCTTTCCTTCTTTTCCTTCCTTCCTTCCTTCCTTCTTTTTCTTCCTTCTTTTCCTTCCTTCCTTCCTTCCTTCTTTTTTCCTTCTTTCCTTCTTTCCTTCCTTCCTTCCTTCTCTTCCTTTCTCTTTCTTTCCTTTCTTTGCTTCTTTCTTCTTTCCTTCCTTCCTTCTCTTTCCTTCCTTCTTTCCTTCCATCTTTCCTTCTTTCTTTCCTTCTTTCTTTCTTTTCCTTCTTTCCTTCCCTCCTTCTTTCTTTCCTTTCTTTCCTTCTTTCCTTCCTTCTCTTTCTTTCCTTCTTTCCTTCCTTCTCTCCTTTCTTCTTTTCCTTCCTTCCTTCTTTCTTTCTTTCATTGCTTTTATATTTTTGTCCTGTTTATGTAGCGTATATTGGAGGTGGTGACCCTTGGAGAGCTGTACGCGGTGAAATTTCATTTTAACGTATGTTGATTCATGTACATTCAAAGTGACAATAAAGTTATTCTAAGTTTTTAATGCTGACGAAGGATAGGGGTTTTTGTTTGTTTCAATTTAAACACAGGCTGTGAAGGAGAGGCCATCAAACCAGGACAGAGTTCAAAAGGACTGTGATTTTTTTTATTGTGGTGTAAGGATTCCAATCTGATGCATTTGACCCTGCCCTTGTGCTCAGCCAGGTCACCTCCTACAGAATCAGTTGAAATGATATCAAACAGAGGAAGAAGAAAGAGTAAGGTAAAATTGCAGAGCAACTAAATTTGTGCAAGTCTTCCAAAAATATAATTCCACTATCAATAGGAGGAGGAGTCAGAAGTCACTTTTTTCAATGGTATTGTAACTTCAAATGGCCATTAAACTAATGAGAGCAATTAATCAAATAAAGGACTATTTGGAAAGAGACAAGGAAGACTTTCAAGCAACACAGAGATTTTGGAATTTGTTGTTTCTTACCGGATATGCCACCCCTCCGTTTTCTTAAAAGTATTGCTTAGAATATTCCATTAATCCTGTTGTATGCATTGATATTTTTTATGTTTAACACCATATAATTCATATAAAGCAAAAAAAAATTAAATGTGGGTGTGTTGATACTATATTAGTTATTCTGGATGTTCTGTTTTTTTCTCTATTCCTTTCTCTCAATTTGTAGAAAAATATATGCTGTAACTGCATAATTAAAATCCCACCCTCCTTTTAAAAAAAGGGGGCAGGGCTTTGGTTGTATTCCTTGTGGTCACCATCTTAACAATCATAAAAAACATAGAATAACTCAGTTGGAAAGCACCTTGAAGGTCTTCTAGTCCAGGGGTCACCAACCTTTTGGACCTCAGGGACCACCAAACTCATAATTTTAAATCCCACGGACCAGAGACCCTGGGAAAATCCCCCCCAAAAAAGTCTGCAGGAAAATTTCCCACCTCGTTTTGCTACCGATCAATCATTCTTTATTTGGGATTGCAGGATACCGTCTCCAGCTCCGTTCTCAGGGGGAGAGAGAGAGACTTTTGGCTTCATGCAAGGAAAGCAGCAGAAGCAGCAGAAGTCTTTCTTTCTCTCCCCCCAAATTCTGCCAGAAATGAGTCTTTGTGAGACTTGTCACGCTGGCACAGCCTCTTGGAGCTGGACGCCTTGCAAGGTCCCAAAGACTCATTTCTGGTGGAGTTTGGGGGAGAGAAAGAAAAACTTTTGCTGCTTTCCTTGCGTGCAGCCAAAAGCAGAAGAAGAAAGAAGTGAAAAGAAGTAGTCTGGTGGCCAGGCAAGGCACGTGAGGTGAGTGGGGCAAGTTCCCCCCCTCTGCCCTTTCCCCTCTCCCCTCACTACCTCATGTTGTTCGCAATGCAAGGGACACAAGGCTTGTATTCCTGCGCAGCCTGGATTAATTAATTTATTTATTTATTTATTCGACTTGTATGCCACCCTACTCCCTAAGGACTCAGGGCGGCGAACATTAAAACAGAGAAAAATTTACAATAAAACAGAATTAAACAACTAAACAAGCCAAATAAAGTTAAAATAAAACCCAAACACCCCTCGGGTCATTTGAGGCCGGCCCGTTGAAACAACCAGGTCTTCAGGTCCCGGCGGAAGGAGCGGAGGTCAGGGGCCAAGCGGAGATCCACGGGGAGCTGATTCCAAAGGGCAGGTGCTCCCACAGAGAAGGCCCTAGCCCTGGGGACCACCAGCCTACAATGTCTGACTGACGGCACCCCAAGGAGGCCCCTCCTATGAGAGCGAACAGGGCGTCGGAGAGTGGTGCTGGCAGGAGGCGTTCCCAAGTACCCTGGACCCAAGCCATTAAGGGCTTTATAAGTTGTAACTAATACCTTGAAGGCGACCCGGGAGGCAACCGGCAACCAATGCAAGCCACGCAGGAGAGGTGTAACATGGGAATATCGGGATACCCCCATCACAGCCCGCGCGGCTGCGTTCTGCACCAGCTGAAGCCTCCGGACCGTCCGCAAGGGAAGCCCCATGTAGAGAGCATTGCAGTAGTCGATTCTAGAGGTGACGAGCGCATGAGTAACCGTTCGAAGGGCATCTCGGTCCAAATAAGGGCGACGCTGGCGAACCAGCCAAACCTGGGCAAAAGCTTTGGGGGTTGCTTTGGAGGTGACATTTCTCTGTGGACCACCAAAATTTTCTCGCGGACCACCAGTGGTCCCCGGCCCACTGGTTAGCAACCACTGTTCTAGTCCAACTCTCTGCTCTAGCAGAAAATCCTACACCATTTCAGACAAATGGCTGTGCAAATTCATTTTATAGGCAACTTGCCTATAAAATTGCCAAGACAACTAAATGGTTGAAAGGACAACACCGCATTCTGTGGTTTGGCCTTCGAATGTTTAGTGGCTTGGGGCAGTAGTATGGTTTTTTTTTAATTTTCAAAAGACACATTACTGAATGGGATTGTTAACACTTTGGAAAGCCAAGATAAAATCCAGAATGATTTTGAAATGATTAGAATGATGGACTGCAAACAACATAATAAAATCTATCGCACATAACACAGGCATATATGGTAAATTTACCTCAGACCAAAGGGAATATTGTAGCTGTCATACTCTGTTTATGAGTCAGCATGCAATGTGGCTGCAAAATAAATTTTAGATTGCATGAATAGGATTATCTATTTTGAAACAGGAGAAAGAAGATGTGTTTATAATTTGTGCTGGTTGCAACAGGAAACTTCAAGTAAAGGAATGTTTTCAGAGAAGAAATATGATATATTAAGGAACTGATCTAGCAAAGTTTCATCTCTATAATAATGTTATTAAATTGTTTATTACACGAAATCTTACCAAAATTTTAAAACTATCAGGAAGAAAGAAGAAAAAGAGAGAAATAGAGGTGCAGAAATGTATAAAGTAAAAAGACACACACACACACACACACAGAATTAATTTCTGACTTCTAAAAATATAAGAAATGCTTACATTCAACTCTTAGTTCAAAGCTATGATATAATGTCCATTTCCCACAAAAAATAATATTTTTAAAAAATGTTAATGATCATGAAATCCATATGTCATAATTTGTTTCTTTTTTTAATCTTCAGAAAATCCACAAAAGGCTTGCAATTATAGATACATTTCTTCAGTGAATTTTCTCTCACAAGGAACATTCATGTAACCTGAGTGGCCAGTTCCATCACCTTCATTAACCATTCCACCTTCATTAACCATTCCTGAACAACATGTTGTCTAAATCTGAACAACATGTTGTCTAGGTACAATTAGTTTTGAGTAGGGATACAAAAATAATCAGAATGGTAATCATATTATACATATCAGTATTAATCATATACAGAGGTGGTATTCAGCAGGTTCTAACCAGTGCTGGAGAAGCGGTAGTGGAAATTTTGAGTAGTTCGGAGAACCAGCAAATCCCACCTTGGACTGGCCCCATCCCCATCTGTTCTCTGCCTCCCATTGAGTCCCAGCTGATCGGCTAGGTCTTCTTTGGTTGCTCTGCACAGGAGAACGGAGCTGGAAAGCAGGTTGGTGGGGTGGGGAGGGAATGGGAATTTTGCCACGGCCACCAAGCCACACCCACCAAGCCAAGCCACGCCGACAGAACTGCTAATAAAAATTGTTTCAATCCCACCACTGATCACATAGTACAATTAGCGTCTCCATCTTAAAACATTTTCAGTATATGATTATTATTTTAGTCTTTTTAGTGTCTAACCTCTGTTTCTGTTAGTTAGCCATTGGTAAAACAAGTCCCATGTTAAGAAGAATTCTGTTTCTTCTTTTCTTGTGTCAGTCTATCCATCTCAGCACATTCTAATATTTCAGAATATTTCGCAGGGTTTTTCCAGTGCTGTTCATATACAAGTTGTGCTGCTGTTACCTACAAATGCAGAAGATAAAACACACCAGATTTCTCTTCGGAGCACTTAAAGATAGTCCTCAACTTAGAACCAATCTTAGAACCAAGTTACAGCATCCCTGAAAAAACAACAACTGTTTTTCCCACGACCCATTGCATGTGCCTCCCGATGGTCACAGGATCAAAATTCGGATGCTTGGAAAATGGTTCATATTTATGACGGTTCTGAGGTCAGGAGATAACAGCACAAGACCCAGGATGTCACAACAATAAACAGCAAACACCAATTCCACCAACCAATCAAGAAGCAACAACACAGCCAACAACACAGCCAACCAACCCACTTACAGCAGAGCCAGCACACCACACACCCCCTCCAGTATTTATAGAGAGAGGCAGCTCAGATCATGCTTTGCTGGCACAAGCACGAAGCTGAAGACACCAGCCTGAAGATGGCGAGTGGGATCTCGTCGAAACGTCGCCAAGGTATTCTCAATCTTACATGGGACAAGACCGAATACACTAAGACCTACATACCTTTACCCGTGAAAATCTGAGAAAAAATATATATATAAAAGACAGGGTTTTATTTTCAGGGAAACGGTATATACACATATGTGTGTGTGCATGTGTGTACACACACACACACACATACACACATACACACACACACACACACACTATTAGATTTTTTCAATGTAGCAAGTTCAAAGCAAATAAAAAATAGAAAATATGAAATACAGAAATAAGAGTAATTTTTTAAGGAAGACAAAATATATAATAATGCTGTGTCCTCTTTCTATCATTTAACATCCTGTTTTATTCCTCAACCTCTTTATCCTGGAAATAAGAACTGATTTCCTATGCCGCTTGCTTCCAAAGCAGAGATGGAAATTATGAAGAAGTACTGTTCTGATGTTTCTTTTAATATGGGATTTTCTCATCAAGTTTTCCCAACCTTGGCTTAATATAAATTTCAATGCTGAGCAGGCTACCAGCCATGTATGCTAGCAGCGTGCTGGCAAGGGAATTCTGGGAGTTAAAGTCCACACCTCTTAAGGTTGCTTGCTTATCAATGGAGACCGAGTGGAGCAAGTGGCCAGTTTTAAGTTTCTGGGTGTTACCATAAAAGTGGGCCTGACTTGGGTTGCTCACATTGCAGCCCTGGTCAAAAGGGCCCAGCAGAGATTATACTATCTGAGATTTCTCAGAAAACAACAACTGAATGAAAAACTGCTGGTGACCTTCTACCGCTGCACCGTAGAGAGTATCTTAACTTACTGCACCTCTGTATGGTTTGCCAATTGCACAGTGGCAGATAGGAAAGCACTCCAGAGGGTTAAAGTCATTGTCCAGAGGATCATGGGTTGCCCTCTCCCCTCTTTGGAAGAGCTGTATAGCTCCTGCTGCCTTAAGAAAGTTCAAAACATCCTCAAAGATCCATCTCATCCTGGGCACCCTTTTTTTGAGCTATAATCATCTGGTAGATGGTACAGAATAATAAAAACAAGGACAAATAGGCTGAAAAACAGCTTCTATCCCAGGGTGGTAAGTAACTCTATTGAATTCTACTGTATACTGCAGTGTTGGTGCGGTGTCAGGGATTTTTGGTTCAATGGGTGAAGGATGTGTGTTTGTGTTTATTTTCAAGGTCATGATATGCACTAAAGATGGTGCTTGATTTCATTGTATGATGTGCAATGACAATAAACTAAACTAAGTTTGTGAAACCTATTCTAAGGCTAAGCCTTAAACTTGGAGAGTCTTAGCCTTGTTAAGAGGGTTGTTGTTATTTTAAATCCCTCTAGTTAAATATCTATTGCCATCAGCCCTATAGCCAAAGCCTATTTAAAGAGGCACTTCTTCTGATTGGCAGCAATTGGAAACAGGTGGGAACAGCCATTCTTATAAAGAGCCCAAAGGAAGGTCTTACACAACTTCTCATCAGGTATGTTGGCCAGTTAGTAACCATGTTGGCGTCTCTCATTTCTTAATTTTGGGAAGAGAATTTAAAAGCTTGAGGTTTTGTGAGAATAACAGGTTGGGCTGTTATCAGCTCTTATTTATTATTATTTTATTTATTAATTCGACTTATATGCCGACTTATTTTGTCTTGAGGTTTTTAACTTTACTCTTTGCAAGCCTACAAATTTGAAATTCTTTGAATGTTTGGTAAACCTTCTTGAGCCCACCTCTCATCCTCTTTTTGGGAAAACTGGAAGGTTCAACTATATATTAAGCCAAGTGGATCCTCTGAGCACTTACGCTGGCAAGAGAGGGGGCAGAAATTATGTACTTTTGATTAGACAGCTGTGGCTGCACACTGCAAATCAAAGAACCACATTTTTAACCAAGTATGCTGGGCATGTCCTAACGGAGTGATTTGTGGGTCGGTGTCTTTAAGTACCCGCACACTTGACTTAAATGAATAAGCCATTGTTTTGATAAACATGGGTTTGTGGGTTTTCCAACAGGGCCAGATGTCTTTAGATGTTGCTTGGCTATTGGAGCAGGTCTGAACTCTCTTCTGATTATCTCTGTGTTCATTTAGCTGTTTGAGAAGTATGGCAAGAATTTTGTTCCATGTAGGAAATATATCTTGTGCAAAAACACCCCCCTCTGCAAGAAACTTGGTTTAATTCTTGGCTGATTCTTGCATTTTAAAAACCAAGATAGATTGTTCACTCAACGCACTAGGTTTCAGTTTACAAAATAAACTTTGATGGATGTGTATTAATATTACTTCCCATTTTGTTCTGTTTTGATACATTGTCTGGATTGCATCTTTGCCGCTGTTTTTGCAGCTTATTTGGTCTAATGTAGCCTACTTTGCTTTTATATTTGTGAGCTGCCCAGAATTGTGTGGCATCAAACTGAACAAATAAAAGGAATAATTTGGCTCTCATCCAGGAATGGGAGTGAGTGCATCAGCAACATTGTGTGTGCTCACAAGGGAGACAAGAGTCCTCAACCTTGGCTGCTTTAAGAAAGGTGGACTTCAACTCCCATGCTGGCTAGGGAATTCTGGGAATTGAAGTCCACCCCTCTTAAAGTAGCCAACTTTGAGACACTCTGCTCTTTTGAAAAGGGGAAGTAACATGTTTAAATTAGACCAGGGTTTGTAAAGGTTTTTGTTCTTGTTGGCAATGCAATGAGCTGAAAGAGTTTTCAGGTGTGAATTTCTCCAACTTAACCCTGAACATGCGCTGTTTTCTCCAGGCTTGGGTCCAGTTCCACCTCTTGAGAACTTTCCACCATTGAAGGAACTTCCAGGCAGTGCTTGAAACCAGGTAATGCTTCTTACTGCAAGCACAGTTAAAAGTATGGCCCTGTTCTGCTTAGCTACTGCTTAGTTGAAGCAGAAACCTACCTCCCTTCCTTGAAAACCTACCAAATTCATCACCTTAATTTAATGACCCCCATAATCCCTTGCAGGGTGGAGTCTGGGCAACTGAATGGAGCTAACTAAGTGTTTACTGGCCAGATGTCCTTCCTGTCACCAATCTGGAGTTATATTCAGCAGATATATTCTCATCGTGCCCAGAGAGAGAAATGTCTGCCTCTACCTGGGATTCAAACTCACAGCCTTCTGATTGTTAGGCAAGAGCTTCACCTCTAGGCCACCGCACCACTCCGTTCTGCACCCACAATCAGGACAGTTAATCGCAGTGGTTGCTCTTTAGGTGAAAAACAATTTATTTTCCCAGAACTCAAGCTGCAATGGAAGGTTTTCCCACCCTAGATTAATTTTTACCCATGCACCCTGGGGTTGGGCTCTTAATTAGGGCTTATTTTGTGGGTAGGGCTTATATTGGGCGCACATGTAAAACCCAAGCTAGGACTTACTTTCTGAGTAGGTCGTATTTTCGGGGAAACAGGGCAGTTATGGAAAGTGACAGCAACGATAAAGGAGAATATTTGTGGCTCAGGCTTAGAGCAGCATGGTGGTCTAATGGTGCAAATGCTCTCCTCCCACTCTGCAGCTTAAGAGTTCAATCCTGGGTAGCAGCAGATGTTTCTTTCCTAGAGTGCAAAGAAAAAACAGCTTCTGCTGTGAACTCGACATGAGTGTCAGGAAGGGCAACTGGCTAGTAAATGCTCAGCTCCCTCCAGCTACCCTGAATTAAGGGACTGCAGGGTTGTAAAGAGGGGAGAGAGAGATCCGCAGCTCAGGATTGAAATGAGGGGTCCTGGGTGCTCTCTGAGCTTGGTTGTCTTCTTGCAGACATTGCTGTCAGGGTTCCAAAGATTGCCCTAATTACTAGGTAACATCATCCCTGATGGTAACCACCTTCTTTTAATCCCAGCTGGTACAAAAAAATCACAAGTGGACTGGAAGAATCGTGAGTCATCTCCAAAGAGGAATCTCCTATGGCAACTCCACAAATCTTGACATCTTCTCCAAATGAGAAGTGGATCCCCAAGAGTCTTCCTGCTTTGGAAGAGCCGGTTGGACACAGAAGCGAGAGTCAAGTTCCTCCCAAAGAAGGGGGTTCCTGCCCAGTGAGATCCTCCAGAAGATCTGCCCAAATAAGACCTTACAAGCGCAAGAAGCGTAGGATGACTTTTCGTGGGGAAACTGGGCTAGCGAAACACTTGAAGGGACACGCCAGGGACAGGCGCTTTAAGTGTGTGATTTGTAAGAAGAGTTTCAGCAAAAAATCAAGCCTCTTGATGCATCAGTGGAGCCACACAAATTCGAAGGCAGGTCTTGGATCTGGGGCAGCCTTTGGCCAAAGAGCACAACTTCCAATCTGTACTACAGCCCACCTGCTGAAGGCAACCGGCTATGTGAAAAGCCACACGAGAAAGCACAGGAAAGAGGCAACGTACAGCTGCCAGAAGTGCATGAAGATATTTTTTCTCCACGAAAATTTGATAAAGCATCAGCAAATCCATTTACCATCGGTGCCAGGCCAACCTCAAGCAGGTAGGGATGGCCTTTGGCTTTTGGGAAGAAATGGGGTGTTCACACATTACCCTAAGCCCTCAAAAATGTATGGTGGCTTAGTGTGATGTGCAAAGGCAGTCGCTTTTCTGCAGGTGTTTTTACAACCTATATGCAGCGAAGTGAATACAGGTAGTCCTTGACTTACCACCGTTCATTTAGTAAGCGTTTGAAGCTACAAAAGCTCTGAAAAAAGTGACTGACGATCATTTTTCAGACTTACAACTGTAATAGCATCTCTGTGGTTGCATGATTCCTGTTCTGTTCTGTTCTGTTCTATTTCTATTATTTCTACTATATTTTTCTATTATTTTTCTATTTTTCTATTTTCTATTTTCTTCTATTTTCTATTTTCTTCTATTTTCTATTCTATTCTATTCTTTTCTATTTTTCTATTATTTCCTTCTATTTTCTTTTCTATTTCTATTCTTTCTATTCTATTCTTCTATTCTTTCTATTTTCTTCTTCTTTCTATTCTTTCTTTTCCTTCTCTTTCTATTCTATTTTTCTTCTATTCTATTCCTATTCTTCTATTTTCTATTCTCTTTATTTTCTATTTTCTTCTATTTTCTATTTTCTTCTATTCCATTCTATTTTCTTTCTATTTCTTTTTGTCTTTTTCTATTATTTTTCTATTCTTTTATTCTATTCTATTCTTCTATTCTCTTCTATTTTCTTTCTTCTATTTTCTTTTCTTCTATTCTCTTCTTCTTTCTATTTCTATTCTTTCTCTCTATTTTCTTTCTATTCTTCTATTTTCTATTTTCTTCTATTTTCTTCTATTTTCTTTTCTTCTATTCTATTCTATTCTTTCTATTTCTATTTCTCTTTTCCTTTATTTGTCTTTTGTCTATTTTTCTATTATTTTTCTATTCTTCTATTTTCTTCTATTTTATATTCTCTTCTATATTCTATTCTATTCTTTCTATTTCTATTCTTTCTACTCTATTTTTCTATTCTTTTTCTATTCTTCTATTCTTCTATTTTCTATTTTCTTCTATTGTCTATTTTCTTCTATTTTCTATTTTTTTCTGTATTCTATTCTATTCTATTCTATTCTTTCTATTTCTATTATTTCTACTCTTTTTCCTTTATTTGTCTTTTGTCTATTTTTCTATTCTTTTATTCTATTCTATTCTTCTATTTTCTATTTTCTATTCTCTTCTATATTCTATTCTATTCTTTCTATTTCTATTCTTTCTACTCTATTTTTCTATTATTTGTCTATTTTTCTATCCTATCCTATCCTATTATTCTATTCTCTTCTATTATCTTCTATATTCTATTCTATTTTTCCCCTACTCCTATTCCCTGTTCCCTTATTCTATTTCTATTATTTTCTCTACTCTACTCTACTCTACTCTACTCTTCTATTCTCATGTCCATGTAGATTTTCCATTATTCAGGTCATGGTTGTCTCTGAGGTGCTTTTTCCAAAAGGCAACTGGATTTTCTTGTTGTTGTTTTCCTTTGAAAACCTTTCCCTTCTCATCCGAGAGCATGAACTGAAGAAGCTTTGGATGAGAAGCGAAAGGTTTTCAAAGAAAAACAACAACAAGAAAATCCAGCTGCATTTTGGAAAAGGCAGCTTTGGGGCTTTATTGGCAACAATCACTTGACCCTCTTCAGTCTGCTGCTTAAGCCAAGAGCTCAAGACAAGCAAACCTCTTTTGTGGTTATCTTTTGTGAGTGAAGAAGCTCAGCACCCACCAGGGCAGAAAATGAACTCAACTGCCTGTTTGAGTGTTTGGGAAGTTCCAAGGTCAACTCTTGAAGCTTCAAACCATGGTTACCCTTTAAAATGCAGACCAAGGGTCTTCAAACTTCAAGTTTAAGACTTGTGGACTTCCACTCCCAGAATTCCTCAGCTAACATGATTGGAAGAGGAATTCTGGAGTTGAAATCCACAAGTCTTAAAGCTGTCGAGTTTGAAGAGCCCTGATGTAGACTTTTCTCCTATTTCCTTCTAGGGAATCCTTGGATAGATCAGAAAGGCAAAACCGAGGAGGCAGAAAGGAACCATTCTGAACTTTTGCTTGAGGAACGTAAGTGTATAAAACGTTTAGCTGGATTGTTGTGGCATGTTGTGATGAGAAATGACACCAATCTCTTCCTCCACAGTGACCAGGATGAGGCAGAATTTTGACCTGCTTATACTCAACCAACAAGTTCAGCTCCAGGTTTTGCAGGGAATTCAGAGACAGATGAATGTTCTTCTGCCTGGAAATGATTTGATCAATTCCAATGTATACAGCATTGGTCTTCTGTTGAGTCAGCAGGCTGCAGCAGTGAGATCCATCTCTCTCCCTTTCCTTCTCAGTCCCAGGAATCTCCTTCCAGGAAGTGCACCTCGTTTTTCTTCTTAAATATCTTCTTAGTCCAATACAAAGTGCTCCAGGGGTTCCTGATGAGCTTGATTTTATTTTATTGTTTTAGAATTTGTCAAACATTTCCTGTAGACCAGGAGTCCACAAACCTGGCAACTTTAAGACTTGTGGGCTTCAACTCCCAGAATTCCTCAGCTAGCTATGCTGGCTGGAGAATTCTGGGAGTTGAAGTCTACAAGTCATAAAGTGGCCAAGTTTGGAGACCTCTGCTGTAGACCTTTTTTTTTTGAACAAATGCCGTGGTATGTCTACAGACCAGCCCAATTATCTTTTTCATGTAAGTAGCTTGATTCATTCGACTATTATCTCTATTCACAAATCTTAATGTAGATCCCATGTAGATCTTAATGTAGATTTCATTTAGATCCATTTTATCATAAGATTGTTTCATCTGTCTTTGTGTTTATAGTTGAATCACAGAGAAATCTCAGTTTCTTTACCAGGGCAGGGCTTCACAAAAATTAGCAAAGGGTTCTCTGCCCAGTTGTTGGGTGGGCATGACCATGGTGGGCGTGGCCTAGTTGGCCTCCTGCACCATGGGGGGGGGCTCCAGAGGCTTTTTTCAAGCCTCCGGGAGGGCAAAAACCACCTCCCCAGACTCCGGAGGCTCTTTGGAAGCTGGACATGGGCCCATTTTCGGCCTTCCCAAACTTCTGGGAGGCCGGTTTTTTGCCCTCCCTAAGCCTCCATGTGCTCTGTACTTACCTGCATCCAAAATAGGGCGTGGGAGGGGACTCCTTGGAGGGGCAGGGGGGGGGCCAGCCAGGAGTGGGATTTGGGAGTTCTCCGAACTGCATAGAATCTTAGCTAGGGGCTCTCCCGAACCCCTCCAAACCCCCAGTAGCTCAACCCTGTATCTTTACATAAATGGGAAAGCACCCTGTAATATTAAATTGTGAGAGATCTGTTTTAACACACAACTAACCAGATCTATTAGTTTTTAAATCCATGTTCAGGACTGGTTGGTGGCGATAGTCCCTGATTTAACATCTCTCTAGATGTCCATGTCCCTAGAAGAAAGTTATCTCAGCAGGGTTGGTACCCTGGCTGACACTCATTTCAAGATGTACAGTTGAGGAATGTTATATTTAATAGGCCAAATCTTATTCAGGCCCAGCTTCCAATGCTGTGAGATCTTGAAAGAGTGAGCTTCAGGGAAGAACCCCAACATAAATTGTATTTTTAATCTGTGTGTTTTTAGCTTTCCTTCATTTGTCCAGACAATTGAGAAGATCTGCTTTCCCTTAAATTTTTTGGCTTAACTTCTTTGAGATTCTATGTACCTCTGACGGGCGTTTGGTTTGGGAAGCTGTGATGGAAGCATCTACTGTGTGATAGCCTTTTACCCTTGCTAACAACAGAGTGATTAGGATTGACAACTGGGTTCATTATCAAACTAATTAAATAAACACGATATACTGACTTAATTCTGTGCTGTTCTTTGGCTTCTGACTTATTTCTTTCTCACCTCGAACACGTCAGCTGTCTTTGAGGGAGGTGATAGGGGGAGAAACGTAGGGGGGAAAATTGATTGGGTAAAGTATGCTTCAAAAGCAGAAGATAAACTGAGTATGGGAGCCTGAGCAAGTGGGTGGGCCCAACAGAACAGCAGCGGAGAGAACCAGTTCAGTCTCCGCTGTTCATCTAAGCACCAGAGGTATAACTTTGCTTATTGCATTTCTCTCTTTAGGAGCAAAGGTTCCTGGGAATGCTATGGGCATAGGATCCTTAAGGGTTTGGGGCAGTGGTGGGATTCAGCTTTTTTTTTAATAAACACAGGATTAAACATCACCAAGCACAGGATTAACCTTCACCAAAAACCAGTTTTAGACCAAAACTCATAAAGGGTATGTAAACTCACTTTTGAATGTCAATCTTTCTAGCTAGCCAAGAAGCCTTGCTGAATGTCACTCATCTTGGTTCCCTGTCACTAAAAGCTTTGCTTCATTATTCAATTATTTCTTCAACGTGCTGACTGTCCAGGGAGGTATTTCCTCCCAACAGCAGTGTAAAAATCTTAAAACAACCCTTCCCCTTTAAGAAAGTCAAGCCTCAGAAGCTCTGGAGACAGGAAGTCTAGGCATACTGGCAAGAATGTAATAAGGGTGGAAAAAAATAAAAGAAGATTGCTTCTAACTACTGGTTCTTCGAACTGCTTAGAAAGTTAACAAGGGGTTCTATAGAACTGGACAGAACCAGTAGAATCCCACCCCTGATTTTGAACCTGTGCAAGGTACTCATTTTGTATGTGATGATGCAGTATTGAAATCTGCATTTCATCTCCAGGCTTTAGAAATAGTGAATCATGAAAAAAATGGATGAGAGGCAAGATCTCACTCAAAATGCAGCCACCATCACCTAACCGATTGCATGTTTGTATGTTCAATCTGAGCGAAGATTTTGTTATGAAACAAAATCTTTTAGCCTTGTTAGTGCTGTAGAAATCAGTTCATGTACAGTATGAAAATTATACAATTCAGTAGTCCTGGGTAGAAGATATCCAATGCCAATTTTCATTCTTCAGCTGGGCCACTGGGATGGAACAAAACTGGTAGATTTTATAGTGAACAATGCAGCTTCATAGAGACGATGTGACGGATGGAGAGACACAAAGTCAATGCCCACTGCAACAGTAATTTAATAGTAGTAGTGGTGGTAGTGCTGATTAGAGTAAATATCTTGTGATATCTGCCGAATGCTTAAACCGTTGAAAGGTATCTTGAAGCAGACAGATACCAAAGTTGATCTGAAGTCATGAAGGTCTTTCCAGGGCATAGCAACAACTCCGAGAAAAGCAGAGTCAATGTCTAAGGGTGCAATGTCTAGCATAACTAAAAAACTTGTAGCAGAGATTTAATAAAAAATACCATAAATTTTGAGCCACTTTGGATCTTGCAGTGAATATACACCAGATGATCACAAATAGGGTGGCCTTCAGTGCACAGTGAATGGTCTTTAGCCTGATGAAACAGAGGAGAGAAAGAAGAGAAGCTGAAATATCAGTGCTAGATTATTCACAAAACAGATCAACCACTAGCTGGAATATGGAGAGCATGATGGAATATCAATAACAGGACAGAATAATAGAAATCCAGAATTGGAAGGGACCTTGGAGGTCAATCAGTCCAACCCCCTGCTTAAGCAGAAAACAGTATACCATTCTGGACAAATGACTCTCCAATCTCTTCTTGAAAACCTCCAGTGGGGGAGTAGCCACAACTTCTAGAGGCAAGTGGTTCCACTGATTAATTCTTCTCACTGTCAGGAAATTTCTTCTTATTCTAAGTTGGATCTTTTCTTGATAGGTTTCCATCAGTTACGTCTTATCCTCAGGGGTGGGATTCAGTTTTTTCGACAACCAGTTCTGTGGAAGTGGCTTAGTTGGTGGGTGTAGCTTGGTGGTCATATGACTACGTGGGTGTGGCCAACTCAACATCACTCATTTCAAGGGGTGCTTCTCCTTGCGTGGCCTCTCATGACAGTGGGGATGCTGTAACTTTGAATGGTCACTAAATGAACTGTTATAAGTCAAGGATTACCTGTACAAAAATACAAAAAGCTTCTTTGCTTGCTAAAAGCTGCCCTAAATACCAATCATTAGATTAAAAATACCTGCAAGCCGGAGTTATAAATCAGGCAGGGTGTCAGAGCACCTTGAGGAATGAAAATAGTTAAAACGCAGTGATAACTATCAAGCAGCCATCTCTTGCTCATAAAGTGAAACGCTTTAGCAGAGAGGTCATTTAAGCTCTCCAGAAAAAGCACACCCAGGAAAAGCAATCCTTAGATCCATTTGCACCACTTAAAGATACCAGCTGGTCTCACTCACCTCACAAGATATCCTAAGGAAATCATCCAGATTTAAGGAAAGGTCACATGCCCACCAGAAAGGCAGTAAAAAAAATCAGTGCCAAGCTTGCATCCTGCCTCTTGGAAGTACACCCCAAAAGGACAGTGCCAGATACCACTAAAGCAGTGAAGGAAGACCCCCTCCCCAAACAGAAAAAGAAACGATGAGACAGGAAAAAATTCAAACACAATACAAATAATTAAATCACAACAGTAGCTGTTGTTTGTTGAAGCTGAATAGGGAAAATTATCCCATCAATAAACACAGGATTAAATGTCACGAAGCACAGAATTAATCTTCACCAAAAACCAGTTTTAGATCAAAACTCAGACAGGGTATGTAAACTCAATCTTTCCAGCTAGTCAAGAAGCCTTGCTGAATGTCATTCATCTTGGTTCCCTGTCATTAAAAGCTTCTTTCTGACAGCTCTGCTTCATTATTCAATTATTTCTTCAAAGTGCTGATTGTCCAGGAAAGTATTTCCTCCCAACAGCAGTGTAAAAATCTTAAAACAACCCTTCCCCTTTAAGAAAGTCAAGCCCCAGAAGCTCTGGAGACAGGAAGTCTAGGGATACTGGCAAGAATGTAATAAGGGTGGAAAAAAACAAAAGGAGATTCATTCTAACTACCGGTTCTCTGAACTGCTTAGAACATTAACAAGGGGTTCTATAGAACCAGTCGGAACCGGTAGAATCCCACCCCTGCTTATCCTGCCCTCAGATGTTTTGGGGAAGAAGTTGATCCTCTGTTCTCCATGACAGCTGCTCAAATATTGGAAGACTGCTATCATGTCACCCCAGTCCTTCTCATTAGACTAGACCTACCCAATTCCTGCAACCATTCTTCATATGTTTTAGCCTCCAGCCCCCTAATCATCTTTGTTGCTTTTCTCTGGACCCTTTTCCGAGTCTCAACAACTTTTTTGTATCGTGGTGACCAGAATTGGACGAAATACTCCAAACGTGGTTTTACCAAACCAATATAAATCAGTACTAGCATTTCACATGATCTTGATACAATCCCTCTCTTGATGCAGCTTAGGACTGCCCTGGATTTTTTGGGCAGCTGAAGCATATATCAATCATATTGATAAATATTTTCTTCTATCCCATCTCAGGCCAAACTGCAATGTTCCACCCCATATAATCATAGTTATTCAGAGAAATAGGATGGAGGCTGGATGACATGATTAGAAGAGTGACCCAGATCTTAAAGTCTTCTCTTACAGGGTTTCTTCATCCAACTTAGATAGGAGGCTTGAGCAGTTAGTAGCAGCTCCAGAGAGCAATTTCAATTTCCACCCATCACTTTTCATTCAAAATATTGTAAGACTAAATTTTCTGAGAATAGAAACCACAGTTATGTTGCTACATACTTAAATAGTAGGTTACTATTTAAGTATCAGACACGATACGTAATTGGACAACCTAAACCACCATAGACAGGGGTGGGCTGCTGGGGGTTTGGAGGGGTTCGGGAGAGCCCCTAACTAAGTTTCTGTGCAGTTCGGAGAACCCCCAAATCCCACTCCTGGCTGGCCCCGCCCACCCTGCCCTGCCCCTCCCAGGAGTCCCCACGTGGCCCGTTTTGGATTCGGGTAAGTGCAGGGTGTGCGTGGAGGCTCGGGGACGGTGAAAAACGGGCCTCCCAGATGTTCAGAAAGGCTGGAAATGGGCCCTTTTTTGGCTTCCAGAGAGACTCCGGAGCCCAGAGAGGCCATTTTCGCCCTCCCGGAAGCTCGAGGAAAGCCTCTGGAGCACAGTACAGGAGGCTGACTAGGCCACGCCCACCATGGCCATGCCCACCCAGTAACCAGACAGAGAACTACATTTTTGCTAAAAATTTTGAAGCCCACCCCTGACCATGGATCACAGCATAATGGGATTCTGTGTAGCAGTAAGAATCCTTTCTTAGGAAAGTTATTGTAAATACTGTGATTCAAGTCTACTTTATCTCTGAAACAGAGAAGGCTCCCAAGCAGCCTTGGCTACACACTGCCTTCAAGTGATTAAAGCAAGAGAAATGCAGAAACGCAGAAAAGAGCCGCAACCAACGAGCACTGGGTTAATGTTTATATTTTTAATTCTGTATCTATCTATAGATTCAGCTGTGTTTCCTGGTTCTGCTTGATTCTTTGTCCTGACGTGTTTTCTTTGGAGAAGACCTCTCCCACCCCATACACAATATGTCACTCCAAACTATGTGTGGCCTTCAGGCCAAAAGTATTTCACAGTATGCTTTGTGGTGACCAAACGCAATTTTTTTCCCTGAAAGCATCTGCTTTCAGGTAGTGAAACTTAACACACAAGATTGTACAGTATATGCCTTACTTTCTAATTGTCCCGAAGGCCCTTTTTCAGGGGCAACTGGACTTTCTGGTTTTTCTTTGAAGACGTTTCACCTCTCATCTGAGAAACTTCTTCAGCTCTGACTGGATGGTGGGGAATGGAAGGATCCAGTCCAGTGGTGGGATTCAGCCAGTTCGCACCAGTTCGGGAGAACGGTTGTTAACTTCCTGAGCAGTTTGGTGAACTGGTTGTTGGAAGAAATCATGAGGGCAGAAAACCGGTTGTTAAATTATTTGAATCCCACCACTGACCCAGTCCATCCAATCAGAACTGAAGAAGCTTCTTGGATGAGAAGCAAAACCAAAGGAAAAAAAAACCAGAAAGTCCACTTGCCTGTTGAAAAAAAGCACCTTTGGGACAACCATGACGTGGAGGACTGAGGATCTCCATAGACACTTACTTTCTGATATACTTGAGTCTGAAGGGCTGCATATAAATGTAATTTAAAAAAAAAAGATAAATGAAAAAAGTGGAAAAAAATGCCCCAAAGGTGCTTTTTCAGGAGGCAACTGGACTTCGTTGTATTTCTTTGAAGATGTTTGTACAGACTTTTAGGTATGCAATTTGGGATGAACACCCTTTGAATGGTGCAGGAGTAGGAATGGATTACCAGAGAAAAAACTGCAGACTACAGGAACCATTTGCACTATTCAGGGTGACCCTGAGGACACAGAAAAACCTCCAGATGGCCTCAACCACCCTCTAAAAGGATGTAAATGACCAGCTGTCTGCAAGGAGTATAAATCCTTCCATTCCCCACCATCCAGTCAGAACTGAAGAAGCTTCATGGATGAGAAGCGAAACGTCTTCAAAAGAAAAAAAACAAGAAAGTCCAGTTGCCTCCTGAAAAAAGCACAATTGGGACAACCATGACCTGGATGATGGAGAATTTCTAGAGGCATACATAAGTGGAAAAAAATGGTTAGTCAGATGTTGAGGAGTTCCATCTGATTATTTTCTTGACTTTCTTTTGCACACTGAATTATCAGCGAAAGAGAGGATGTATGTGGGTGTCCATTTCCTCAATTAGATATTTATTTGTTTGTTTATTACAAAAAATGTTCAAATGTACCCTTGTCCTTAACTCTGGAACTGTCTCCCTTTATAAGTAGACCACACAGGAAATAGGACCAGATAAGATAATTCTGCTTCATGGTAAAGCTACATTAGCAGAAACCTTGTGAGCTTGAAAGTATAGTTCCCCTGCTTTCTCTTTTATAGGTCAAAAAGGAGGGTCTTTTTAACTGATGTTTAACAGAGGCCCCTCTCTTGTGGGGTGCCCTGGGGTCGGTCCTCTCTCCCCTTCTGTTCAACATCTATATGAAACCACTGGGGGAGATTATCCGGGGTTTTGGGGTGAGGTACCATCAATATGCTGATGATACCCAGCTTTTTATATCCACCCCAAACCAACCCAGTGATGCCCTTGACATGATGTCCTGGTGCCTGGAAGCGGTACGGATCTGGATGGGGAGGAACTGGCTTTGTCTCAACCTGGCCAAGACCGAGTGGCTGTATGTACTGGCATCTCGGATCATCCAGGATATTCCTTCTTTGGTTATGGGGGAAGAGGTGTTACCCCCCGTTGATAGGGTGAGTAACTTGGGTGTCCTCCTAGATTCATGGCTTAGTTTGGAAGATCATGTGGGAGCCGTAGCCAGAGGGGCATTTGCTCAGGTTCGTCTTGTGCACCAGTTGCGCCCCTATCTTGACCGAGATGCCTTACGTACAGTTACTCATGCACTCGTTACCTCCCGTGTGGACTACTGCAATGCTCTCTACATGGGGTTGCCCTTGAGGACCACTAGGAGGCTTCAACTGGTACAGAATGCGGCCGCGCGGGTTGTGATGGGAATATCCCAATACTCCCATATTACACCCCTCCTGCATGAGCTGCATTGGTTGCCGGTTGCCCTCCGGGTGAGATTCAAGGTGCAGGTAATCACCTATAAAGCCCTATATGGCTTAGGGCCGGGATATTTGTGGGACCATCTACTGCCAGCAACATCTTCTCAGCGTCCCGTGCGCTCCCACAGACAGGGCCTCCTCAGGGTGCCGTCGGCCAGGCAGTGTCGGCTGGCAACCCCCAGGGGGAGGGCCTTCTCTGTGGGTGCACCCACCCTGTGGAATCAGCTGCCCTTGGAGCTGCGGATGGCCCCGGACCTTTGATCCTTCCGTTGCGACCTGAAGACATGGCTCTTTCAACAGGCCGACCTGGACTGAGGGGTGTGTGTGTTATTGTTTATATTTGGCACTTTAATTAGTATTATTGGGATTTTGATTTAATAACTTTTTAAATTTTAAACTTTATATTGTTCTTTCTTATTATTGTGAGCCGCCCTGAGTCCTTCGGGAGATAGGGCGGCACATAAATCCCATAATTAATAAATGAATAAATAAATAAATAAATAAATAAATAAATAATCAGAGTTGGGACCTTGTAGGTCATCTAGTCCAATCTACCGCCCAAGCAGGGGACCCTACACCATTTCTGACAAATGGCAGTCCAATCTCTTCTTGAAGGTCTCAAGTGATGGCACTCCCACAACTTCCGAGGGCAACTTCTGTTCCATTGGTTGATTGTTCTCACTGTCAGAAAGTTTCTCTGTATTTCCAGGTTGAATCTCCCCTTGATCAGTTTCCATCCATTATTCCTTGTCTGGCCTTCAGGTGACCTGGAAAATAGATTGATCCCTCCCTCTCTGTGGTACCCATTCAAATATTGGAAGACTGCTATCCTGTCTCCCCTGGTCCTTCTCTTCCCTAGACTAGCCATGCCCAGTTCCTGCAGCCGTTCTTCATATGCCTTAGTCTCCAGTCCCCTAATCATCCTGGTTGCTCTTCTCTGTATTTTTCTAGAGTCTCAACATCTTTTTTATAATGTGGTGACCAAAACTGGATGCAGTACTGTAGGTGTGGTCTTACTAAGGCTTTATGGAGTGGTATTAGTACCTCACTTGATCTCGATTGTATTCCTCTGTTAATGCAATTTAGGATTGCATTAGCTTTTTTGGCTGCTGCTGCACACTGCTAGCTCATATTTAGCTGGTTGTCCACTAAGACTCCAAGATCCCTCTCACAGTTACTACTATTGAGCTTGGTTTCACTCAGTCCATATGTGTACTTTTGGTTTTTCTTGCCTAAGTGTAGGACTTTACTTTTCTCTACATTTTGAACCTCTTGTCTCATTCACTTTGTAGCCATGGGCTATGCTGCCTCTTATCTGACCATTCTCTATGCAACATCTCTTCACCCCGTCTCCCAAGGTCTTTCCCACACATTGTTACAGGGACTAACCCAGAGGTGGTACTCAGCCAGTTCTGACCAGTTCTGGAGAACTGGTAGCAGAAATTTTGAGTAGTTCAGAGAATCTGCAAATACCACCTCTGACGGGCCCTGCCCCCATCTCTTCTCTGCCTCCCGAGTTGATAGCTGATAGCTGATCAGCTGGGTCTTCTTTGATTGCCCTGCACAGGAGAACAGAGCTGAAAAGCAGGTTAGTGGGGTGGGGAGGGAATGGGGATTTTGCAGTAACCTTCCCCTGCCATGCCCACCAAGCCACACCACGCCCACAGAACCAGTAGTAAAAATTTTTGAATCCCACCACTTGACTGACCACTTCCACAGGGCTCTGAGGAAGGAATTTGTCCTTTCGGAAAACAACTAGAATCTGTATACACATTTTAAATATCCATGAGGATGCAGTGCTTCAATAAAGATGCTTACATTCTTGTCTTTTGGATTGAGCTCTTTCATCAACATGTTTGCATTCTCGGAGCTCCAATCCCAGGAATGACTGGTAAAATATTCAAGGTGACTCATGGCTTTCTCCAAGCAGTAAATAGCTTCATCATCCTGAAAGACAGAATAGAAATATCTCAAACAGCTAGGATTCTAGCATCCTACCTCAATGACGATTTGGAAAGTTCTTGGTGCCACAATCCTCTAGGACAGGGGGTCCCAACCTTTTGCATACCCTGCACCCCTAGAATGCTTCTGACATATTCTCGCACCCCTTAAAAATAAAGAATTATATGCATATAATTATACATATAATGTTCTGTTCTAGGCTTCCCAAGTTCATGAAGCAGACTCAGTGGTGGGATTCAAAAACTTTTACCACTGGTTTGGTGGATGTGGCTTGGTGAGGAGAATGAGTACGTCCAGGGAAGCGAAAGGAGAGAGATAATGAATAACACACGTGACACAAAAGTTATACTGAATACTGAAATGTAGGTTTTACTTCCAGTAAATGGTTAAGCAGAGTCCAAAAATAGGCCAAGTCATACACGGAGAAGTTCAGTCAGTAGTCAAATCGATAATCCCAAATAACAGTATCCTTTTCCTTACCAATATCATACACAGTTTGATAAACACGGAGTTTGCAAAAACAGTAGCAAAACCCTCACACCGGATCGAAGAGCAACCAAGACCAAAACCGAAGACGAAGAAGATGAAGAAGAATGAACCAGGTTTCTGGCTCCATCTTATGGCCGGTTGCAGTAACTTCATCCAATCAGATTTCGGCATGCTCTTAAAGTTACATACAATCACTTTGCAATCCTGGTTGATATATTGACAACCCAATAGTTTCTGGAAGGCCACCGCCATTGGCTCCTACAGGTTAATTTAATTAATTGATTTTTTTAAATTTGCAATGGTTTCTTTGTTTATAAGATGTTGGGAGGAATTATTATCCCGGTAGTTGTGAGGTATTTGGAGTGGTGCAGTGGCCTAGAGGTGGAGCTCTTGCCTCACAATCAGGAGGCTGTGAGTTCGAATCTAGGTAGAGGCAGATAGTTCTCTCTCTGGGCACAATGAGAATATATCTGCTGAACAAAACTCCGCATTGGTGACAGGAAGGGCATCCGGCCAGTAAACACTCAGCTCCATTCAGTTGTCCTGACTCCACCCCAATTCAAGGGATTACAGGGTCATTAAAAGACAAAAAAGAAGTTGTGGGGTATTTGAACATACAGCAATCAGCAAAGCTGCAAGTCAATCCAGTCTTCTTTCTAATAAATCCCCAAAGCTGTCGAATGGATGGAGAAGGTACTGCTCCCTGGAAAAATGTCTTCCGGATTCTTAAGGGAGCTTCCCTAAAATGGCTATCTGGATATTTTTTGGAACTGTCCCCTATACCCCACAATTTAGATCCAATCTCACCGTGGCTTCTTTCCAATCAGCCGCAGATGCAGGTCACAGAGAAAAGCAGGGATGGTGTGATGGACAAATGTCCAGTACTGATGGACCAAATAGTTGGAGGTTATGGTGATATTTGGTATTCTGAAGGGTTTCTCCAGTGGGTTTTTTTCAAATGTATTTCTCACATGGATTTCTGCGAAATTGTAAAAAACAGATACTGCTTCCAGTGAGGTAATTACATGGAAAAAATGACGATTGATGGACATGTGAATTTATGAAGGCAAAGTTCTTTGAACATCAGGAAACCAGATGTGGTTATTTGTTACATATGATTTAGAAAAGATCACGAAGAAGTGGCAATGGAGGGCCTGCCTGTGGGGAACGGCTCTTCCTACAGGCAAGTCCTACTGATTACTGTGTTTCCCCAGAAATAAGACCCTGTCTTATATATTTTTTGTTACCAGAAAAGGCACCAGGTCTTATTTTCGGGAGAGATGTCATCCACTGACTCACCTCACTTGTGTGTGTCGCCCCTGGCCTTCAGGAACTTCTTTGACTAGCAAGGCTTTCCTGAAGGCCTCTGTAGCCAATAATAGAGCTCTGGTTTGATCCAAACCTCTGTTATCAGCTACAGAGGCCTTTGGGAAAGTCTTGCTGGCTGCAGAAGAAATGGACCGAGATGTGCAATACCTGGATACAACTGTTCAAAGGTAAGTAGTATGGCAGCTCCACACACCCCATCCCCACCCTAGCTTAATTCTTACCTGTGCACCCTGGAGTGGGTGGGGGTCTTAATTAGGGCTTATTTTGGGAGTAGCGCTTATATTGGGTGCACGTGTAAAAATCAAGCTAGGGCTTACTTTCTGAGTAGGTCATATTTTGGGGAAATCATGGTAGTATTATTGCTGTGGTACGACAGAGTCATTATTTTATTTGGTCAATGTCTAAGTTTATAATAAACATATTTTTACCATGACTATGATAATGATCTATCACCATTGTTGAATGTACACTGAGAGCTTATGCACCAGAGACAAATTGCTTGTGTGCCTGATCACACAGATCACTTTGTTGTGCCTGGCCAACAAAGAATTCTAACTCTAACTTGATGTTCTTATTTAATACAGTATTTATGAACTTTTGAGATTTGAATTCTGCAGCAAATGAATGGGATGGGATACATTCTTCTGAATTAAAATATGGAGAAAAAATGTTAAGGACTTGTGAAACACATCCCAAATTATGATCTACAAAAAACTTTAATTTTTTTTTAAAGTTAAGTTTAAAGTTTTAAACTTTAGTTTTTTTAATTTAAAAAAACTTCAAATTCTCCCATGGTCTGGAGTCTTTTAGGGAAGCAGAGTTTGAGAAGATAGAGAGGCAGAGACATTTCAGACTGAAGGCAACACTGGCAGAGTATATTCATGAACTGGAATAGAGCTTGGTAACAAGGTCAGCCAATGAATAGGTATGGCTACTAAATCAGCCAATGAGGACTGTTTTGGAAACTGAAACTAGAATTAGCCTAGGCTGGAAACTGAAACTAAAAGTAGCTTAGGCATGGCTCTATGTTAAGCTCCGCAACTCTGCAGCTATGTTGAGCTCTGAGTCTGTCTATTGAAGATGAAACTAATTGCTCACTGAAGGCTGGAGCTCTGCTCTGAACTTGCAACATGTTTCTGTCAGTTTGCTCCATGTTGGAGAAATCTACAACTGGTTTGTAAAATCTACTTATTGTGTTTATAAAGATGTTAAATGAAGCACCAGCCATCTGTGTTTATTTTTCTGGCGCTGAATTATCGCTGCAAAACTCTCAATAAACACATAGATGAATTTTAGTGAGCTACATAGTGAGAAGTTGTGAAGAAACAACCAGATGCCTCTTCCAACTCCCAGCCCTTGATGTTTGTAAAGGTAACACCAGTGTGGGATTCATTTGGTGTAACTGGTTCAGTGAGCACACACAGTGTTTGAAAACAGCTCTAAAATGTACCTTCTGCTGCAGCCCCAGTGAGTAAAACAGCTGAGGCGCAGCACAGTGGATTGCCACGCCAATTAGCTGAGCTGCAAACTGTGAAAATATAGGATAGACTAGGGCCATAATGGTGAACCTATGGCATGCATGCCACAGGTGACACAGAGCCATTTGTGCCAGCATGCGAGCTGCAGGCAAACTTACCTCACTGCGCATGTGCGTGCCTCACAGCTGATTTTTGGCAGGTTTGAGGCCTTTTCCAGCCTTTCAATGGCTTGAGGAAGGCTTCTGCAGACTTCTGCAAGCTTTGCAGGCTGAAAACTAGCCCCGTTTCATCATTTCCAGTATTTTCAGAAAACAGGAAGTGATGAAAGCCTGCAAAGCTTGCAGAAGCCTGCAGAAGCCTTCCTCAAGCCTTTGGGAGGCCGAAAAAGGCCTCAAACCAGCCAAAAATCAGCTGTGAGGTGCAGTGCAGGTAAGGTGGTGGCGGTGGGGGGTGGGGGGTGGGTGAGGGATTGCATGTGCATGCAGAATGAGCATGGGAGGGTGCATTGTCTTCTGGGTGCTGGCACACGAGCACGAGCATGCAAGTGCACCCACAATTTTTGGCACAGGAGCCCCAAAAGGTTAGCCACCATTAGACTAGGGCAGGGGTGGATGGGCAGGGCCAACTGATCACTAGAACTATCGGTTCATCCGAACCGGTCCAAACCAGCAGAATCCAATCCCTGGGTAACACAGCAAACCATCATCTCTGTCCTTTTGCTAGAAAGAAAACTCACCTATTTCTCTCCAACATAATGGGTTGAGGTTACCCGAGGTGCAGTTGAAAATCAGGGGTGATTCTGGTCTGAAAAGAATGGAAATAAAAGACAACTCAGGATTCAGATAATACACCAAATGTATTAATATGTTATTTGTAACTTTTTGTTAAATTTAAAAATGGAGAATGAACAAATAAAAGATACAATGGTACAATGGTGAAAAAAACTTTGGTTATAACATAGAAGTAGAGAAATGGCAAAAGGAATTATGGGAAAGGAACTATAACAATGGCAACTTCTTATAAAGGAAATTTATATAAAATGTTTTCTAGATGGCATTTACCACCTGATAGGTTAGCTAAAATGTTTAAAAGTGTGTCTAGCGAATGTTGAAAATGTAATCAAAAGACGGGCACATTTTATCATATGTGGTGGAGTTGTGCTAAAACAAAAATAAAGTGAGCAAAGATACACAGGTGGCTAGAAAAGATGAAAGAAAATCATGTAGATTTTAAACCTGAACTTTTTATTAGGTATAATATCAGAAAAATTAGGTAAGAAAAGTATGTATTTAATATTATATATTGTAACAGCAGCGAGGATTATATTTGCACAACATAAAGAAACACTGCAAGATGAAGAAGATAATTAACAAGATACTAGACTGCAGAAATGGATAGATTGACACTGAAAATTAAGCAAAAAGAAGACACAGAATACTATCAAATATGGAATTTATTTTACCAGTGGTTGGAAAAGGGGGTGGAGATTAAGAATATAATCAGAATTGTTCAGCAAATTAAATTCCCAGACAACACAATGTTTATTAAGGACTAAAAAATGTAATCAATTGAAAAAAATCAATAAAATTTGGGGAAAAATGTTATTTGTTATAGTGGTTTATATAAGTGGGATTATATACCATACATCCAAAATTATAGCAAAACCAGAGGTGTTTGCAAAGCAGGTTAAAAAAGACAAGAGGACAGCTCTTTATTGAAGCTCCACCATACTGGAGCTTCAAACATCACACCCAGAAAGGGATATGTTTTTCATCCCAGCCACTCTCGTTTTGGTTTTGCCTTCCCCTCTCCCTTCCCTCTCCCTCTCCCCCTCCCAGACATTCCTATGTGAAATCATTTTCTGTTTGGTCTGTATCAGGACCACGAAGGGAGTGATCAGCAGATCACATTCAGATCCCAGATAGGAAATGCTCCAATGTTCAAGCGATCCAGTCTTTGCTTGACTCAAGCTTATTTTCTTCCCTTGAGGTTTTGCACCCAGAATTCCCCTCTAAAATTCTTTTAGCGCCATTGGAGTCTATGTCCATGAAAGGTTGTTTTATTTTTTTTTGGCAGACTTTTGTTGGAGGAAATATCCATCTGGTTCAATTCCAAGCCTGGAGAAAGCATTGGAAATAAAATGGAGGTTGGAGACTGATTGGAAAGAGGGTCCATTTATTTGATGAAGTAGAACCATGTGTGATTCTGGGCAGCTGACAAAATGGAGTTGAGAATGGGAGGGGGAGTTATACTTTCTTTGGGTTTTGCACTTGAGCTTTCTGCTCCTGTTCAAGAACATGTATTTTATTGGCTGTTGTCAGATTCCTACAGGGTCATGTAGGGGTCATAGCTGGCTCTATAGGCAAAAGAGGGAATGCAAATCCTTGGTGCTTGTCTGAGCTAAGTTTGGTTGAAGTTCGGACTGCTCTGGGATGGTGCAACAAAGGGGCTTGTGTTCTGAAAGGGTGTTGGGCAAAATTCCTATTGTGGCTTAATAGATTTAGTCCTGTGTTGCATCTTGAGTGAGGGATAATCCTACCATTCTGCCTTTGTTCGGACTTTGCTGCAGATGTTTCAAAATATCCTGTCCAGTGGTGGGTTTCAAAAATTTTTCCTACCGGTTTGGCGTGAATGCATGGTTTGCACATGCATGCATGGTTTGCGTGTGCCAAACGCACACTTTGCGCATGCACAATGTTTACAACTGACCTTCTGCTGCAAGTCCTGTGTGTAAAACAGCTGATGTGTGGCAATCAGCTGTGCTGTGCAAAGCAGATGAGGTTGAAAAGCAGAAAATAAAGGTCAGTAGAGAGCCAGAGTGGGTTGGAGGGCCCAGCAGCTGATCGTCGGAGCAAACTGGTTCGCTCACAGATGATCGTCGGAGCTACCAGTTCAGCCGAACTAAAGCAAACCGGGCCGAACCAGTAGAATGCCACCACTGATCCTGTCTTGAATGGATTACCAAATCTGCATTTCTAAAAGGTGGCCTCCTCAGTTTCTGCTTGGGGGCAGGAAGACTGGGGCTGCTTCCTGCCTCTAAAAATATGTATGTTTCTTCATTTCTTCCTTTGAGGGAAATATTTTATTTATTTATTTATTTATTTATTTATTTATTTATTTATTTATTTTGTCAAGCAAGTATTAGATAACAGGTATAAGTATAAGCATGGTTATGAATACATGAAATGGATATGAATTAAAAAAAGAAACAATAGGACAGACCTCTTAGGAAAGGGGTTAGGATGAATTTGAATTAGTTAATTGTTTTCTTCCATTTTATTTATTTTTTTATTTCTTTTAAACTTAAAATTGTTTAGAGGTAATTTAAAGGGGAAGTACCATGCGGAATCTGACAAAAAAAGGGATTTACCTTATAATATATTAGGTGATGGAAATTATAATTGTTTAATGGGATAATTTAGAAGTAGAATATTTAATGGGATGTGAAAGGGAATCAACTATAAGATATGAAGGTGACACACTTTAATGTGGGTGAGGTATCATCAATATGCAGATGATACCCAGCTGTATATCTCCACCCCAGACCAGATCAGTGATGCTCTCTCGGTGATGTCCCGGTGCCTGGAGGTGGTGCAGGCCTGGATGGGGAGTAACAGGCTCAGGCTCAACCCAGCCAAGACTGAGTGGCTGTTCTTACCGGCATCTCGGTGTTCAGTGGATGTGCCATCTTTGGTCATTGGGGAGGTGTTACCCCGTGGATAGGGCGAGGAATCTGGGCATCCTCCTGGATGCACAGCTCAGTTTGGAGGAGCAGGTGGGAGCTGTGGCCAGGGGGCTTTGCCCAGGTTGGCTGGTTAGCCAGCCCTTACCTGAACCGAGATGCCCTTCGAATGGTCACCCATGCACTCGTCACTTCCAGAATCGACTACTGCAACGCTCTCTACATGGGGCTACCCTTGCGGATTACTCGGAGGTTGCAGCTGGTACAGAATGCGGCGCGGGCTGTGATGGGGTATTCGATACTCCCATGTTACACCCTCCCTGCGACTTGCATTGGTTGCCGGTTGCCTTCCAGGTTTCCTTCAAGGTGATAGTAACAACTTATAAAGCCCTAAATGGCTTGGGTGCAGGGTACTGGACGCCTCCTGCCCGCATCACAGTCCAATCGCCCGCGCTCCCATAGGAGGGGCCTCCTGGGAATACCGTCGGTCAGGCATTGTCGGCTGGCGGCTCCCAGAGCTAGGGCCTTTTCTGTGGGGCGCCCCTATGGAACCAGCTTCCTGTGGATCTGCGTTTGGCCCCTGATCTCCGCTCCTTTCGTCGAGACCTGAAGACCTGGCTGTTTCAGCAGGCGGCCTGGATTGACCATGGGGTGGGTAGTTTTAAGAGTTTGTTTATTTTGTAATTTTACTGTTTTAGCTGTTTTGTAATTTGGACTTGTTTTTATTTATTATTTTATTGTATGTGCTTTTTGTATGTTCGCCGCCCTGAGTCCTTTGGGAGAAGGCATACAATCTAAATAAATAATAATAATAATAATAATAATAATAATAATAATAATAATTGGCAACTATAGAGGAAACCTTGTTTTGTAATGTTTGAAATGTGGATATGGATTGAAATTGTACACAGGACAGATAAAAGTATAAGTATAATTATTTTGAAAATATGAGAACCTTGAAAAGGATATGCAATAAATTTAGAAATGAATGAGAGAGCTATAAAATAAGCCTGAGGGAAGTATTTGAGGGGAAAAATTAATAAAGAATATTTAAAGTAGTGATAAGATATGAAATTGAATATGAAAAATGAAAGATGAATGTGTAACTGAGATTATATCTGTATGGAAATTTGAAAACCTGGAACCAAGCTGGTCACTAAAAAAAGATGTTTTATTTTTCTGTGTTTTATGAAAACTGAAATAAAATTGTTTTAAAAAAAGGAAAGGGGTGAGTCAATAGTAGACAGCCTAAGGTTAAAGTTTTTGGGGTTTGGGGAAGAAACCACAGAGTCGGGTAGAGTATTCCAGACATTGACCACTCTGTTGCTGAAGTCGTATTTCCTGCAATTGAATTTGGTGCGGTTTACCTTGAGTTTGTATCTATTGTGTGCTCTTGTATTGTTGTGGTTGAAGCTGAAGCAGTCACTGACAGGTAGGACATTGCAGTAGATAATTTTATGTATTATACCGACCGAAGGCGATGTAGTTCTAGGTTGTCTAGGTATAAAATTTCAAGTCTGGTAGCATAAGGTATTTTGCAACGAGGAGTGGAGAACTCTTCTCGTGAAATATTTCTGGACTTTATCGATTGTATTAATATCCGATATGTAATGCGGGTTCCAGACTGATGAGCTGTATTCAAGTATTGGTCTAGCAAATGTTTTGTATGCTCTAGTTAGTAGTGTGATATTACCAGAGAAAAAGCTACGCAGGATTAGGTTAATGCCTTTTTGGCTTGTGGTTACAGTGGGCTCTAGCACTTAGATCATTATAATATTCTGCCTTTAAAAAAAATATTCCTCAAAATATTTCATTCTTCTTGGAGGATGGGTGCTGACTTTCTACACTTTGAAATACAAACTGGGCCAAAGAAGAAGAATTAATCTTCCTCTTCCTACTAGTGATTTCTACCCTTGAAATTATTACTGAGTTGTTGTAATAATGCTGCCTGTGAGCTCTGTTCGGATGCTCCCTATAACATTGTACAAAGTGGCTGTGTTCACTTGTTCCCAGGAAAGAAACCCCAGCAATGAAGATTGTAGGTGTGCTGGCTTCTCTCACAAGGCAGAACAACATTATGGATCTTCTGATGGAACATATGAGCCATGGTGGTGCAGAGGTAGACTGCAGGCTACTTCTGCTGACTGCCGGCTGACTGCAATTTGGCAGATCGGATCCTACCAGGCTGAAGGTTGACTCAGCCTTCCATCCTTCTGAGATGGGTAAAATGAGGACCCAGATTGTTGGGGGAGGGGGCAATAGGCTGACTCTGTAACCCCTTAGAGAGGGCTGGAAAGCACAGTAAAGCAGTACATAAGTCTAAGTGCTATTGCTATTGCTTGTGAATGCACTAGTGCCTGTAGGAGGCATTGTTGGGCTTTCAGAAAGCTTTAAAGACCTAAATGATGATACCGGGAATTGCAATTTTGGCAGCTCTTTACAACCTGCAACCTTGGGGAAAAAAACCATTCTGCTTCAATGGCCTATCTCTCGATCAATAAAGAGGCCCCACCTGTGCATTGCAGTGTACCAGCCAGCGGCAATGGTTAAGTTGATAGCAAGATCTACTGGGATAATATCAGCTAAGGCAGCTGGATTGCATTTTACAGTCTGTAAAATCCCTTTGCCACTCTAGAAATAGAGAAGACATTAATTAACACATGACATATCCCTTGATTTCCTTACTTAGCGTAGAATTTGTGTACTTTGAGATTTGAATTCTGCAGCAGATAAATCAGAAAGCATTTTCTCTCGCGTTTCCAATCAGTCATCTTGTATGGCAAGTATAAAAAGATACAATTGACTGAAAGACTGTTCCTGTGGCTCAGGAGAGGTGGAGACCATGGGCCACATACTTCAATATTCTGTTCCGTTCCGTTCCATTCCATTCCATTCCATTCCATTCCATTCCATTCCATTCCATTCCATGCTATGCTATGCTATGCTATTCTATTCTATTCTATTCCATTCTACTCCATTCCATTCCATTATTTCTATTCTATTCTATTCCATTATTTCTATTCCATTCTACTCTACTCTACTGTACTCTACTCTACTCTACTCTATTGTATTCTATTTTACTTAACAAATGTTTCATTAGCAACAAGCATTTGGGGCTCAGTTGTGGTTATAAGTCAAGGATTACCTGTATACTAAGGAACTGGGAAAGAACATTTCCAACTTCTTCTGTTCCCAGAACCTGCTCTTCCAGTGCTTTGATGGATATAATTGTCCAAAAAGCTAAAAGGGCAGAGTTGTGAGCTGTTGGATTGGTCTATGCTCTGTAAGGATTCTGCCATGATCTCTTCACAGCTGAGCTTCAAGCTTTGGTTCTCGTGGTTTCCTGCTTTTGCTGCCCTAAGATTCAGAAGACCTGAATCTCATTTTCATCTCTATTTCAGAGGTGGCATTCAGCAGGTTCTGACAATTTTTGGAATAGACGCTCCTGCTCAAGCAGGGGGTTGGGCTAGATGACCTCCAAGGTCCCTTCCAATTCAGTTGTTCTATGTTCTATGACCAGTTCTGGAGAACCAGTAGTGGAAATTTTGAGTAGTTCGTAGAACCGACAAATACCACCTCTGACTGGCCCTGCCCCCATCTGTTCTCTGCCTCCTGAGTCCCAGCTGATCGGCTGGGTCTCCTTTGGTTGCCCTGCACAGGAGAACAGAGCTGGAAAGCAGGTTAGTGGGGTGGGGAGGGAATGGGGATTTTGCAGTATCCTTCCCCTGCCACATCCACCAAACCACACCACGCCCAAGGAACCAGTAATAAAACTTTTTTGAATCCCATCACTGCTCTACTTACCGCGACAAAGGAGCCACTTATGTTATTGAAGTTATCAATCCAACCCTGAAAATAAAAGTATAGGAAAACTATGTAGCATTGACCACTTCGATTAAAGAAAAGAATATAAGTGCATGGAGGCCACTTCTGAACTTTGTGCTTGAAACGGAAAAGAATGAAACTTTGACTTTGGGTTTTACCAATTAGACTGATAGATCTTTATAGAAATGGCTTGGTTCATATTATTATGGAAAAGGCAAAAAGTTGCGATTTGATGTTAATGTCTTATTTTACTACAACAGAGAGAGTCAGAAGTCATTGCTTCTTTTTCTTCTATTTTTCTTTCACTATGTTTCCTCGCTTCACTTCCCCCTACTGCTTTTCTATTTACTTTTGTATTTTGTATTTTACAATATTTTATAACAATAAAAATGTTAAACCATGAGAAAAACTGTAGCATTAGGCACATCTCATTTCAGTTTGCTAAATTGGGAATCACAATTCTGATGTGGAATTTTGCTGCTCATAGCATTATTGAGAAAATGTTACAAGCATGATATCAATATTAGTTAAGGGCTAACGAACCAGAAAGAAAATCGGTGGTAACTTGGAAACATGAATTCTGCCCAAACTTTGGAAATGAATATGGAAGTTACCAGATTTGCTTCTCCGTGAATTTTGGTGAAGGGACCCAAACTTCAAGCTAGTTTTTCAGGTAGAACAGTAAAGAAAATTGATCCTTCCTGGCCAATGACTGTAGACTAGCAATTTTGATGGGAAAAAAGATAATTGGCTGAAATATTCATTTATTTAAAAACCTCAGCCATTGTCATCACACACATAAATAGGAAAGATGAAAGGAGAGATTTATGACCATTACTAGCCAGTAGTTAGTTATGATGCATAGATTCATGCAATTATGATCTTGTTAATAAGGTACACAGTGCACTAAGAAATAGCAACAGCATGTAGACTTATAAACTGCTTCACAGTGCTTTAAAGCCCTCTCTAAGCATTATATTCATATTAATTCATACTTCTTCAATATTTATTTTCAACCTTACTCTCTCCAAATGCCTACCACCATAACAATTAAACATACCGAATACTAATAAGTCACAGACAGGGACTCTTCCATCAGCAATGATATTGCCTACTGTGTCCCTGAACTCTGGAACCAACTTCCTCTCCCTGACCTCTGCACCTTCATGACTTGAAGACCTGGTTATTTCACCAAGCCGGGCTGTGACCTATGGGTGGGGTGTTTTAGATTTGCGGCTTTTTAGTTTTGTATTAATTGGGACCATTAATTTAATTCTTTTTTAAATATTTATTGTGTCTGTTTTATTGTAAGCCACCGAGTCTTCGGAGATGGGGCGGCATATAAGTCCCATTAATAAATAATAAATAATAAATAAATACCTAATAATTCCATTATTCAATTTTCTCCCTGTTTTCATTTTATTTTTTTAAATGAAAAATTCTCATTTGGCAAGCAGTGTGGTTCCAGGTTTCACCTCTCAGTACAAACATGACCATAATTACCTGTTGTGGCCGTGAGCCTGTGCTGACAGAGGAAGAGGACCTGGATGATGAAGAAGAGGAGGAATGGGCAATGCCTTCCTCACCAGGGCCTTCCTCCCCAGGACCTTCCTCCCTGGCAAGGTTTCCCTCCCCAGGACCTTCCTCCCTGGCAAGGCCTCAGGTTTCTTCGGAAAGCCAAGAGGAACAGCCTGAGACGCAGATCAGTATGGCCACGGCGAGGGAGGGAGGAGGAGGATTCCTGGCTTGATCCCAGGCAACGCCGGAGGGAGAAACGCCAGCAGCAACGTAGGGGTGTGGGAGGGCCAGAGATTGAGCTGGACCACACCCCACCAGGTATAAAAGTGGGTGTGCCTACGTTACAAACTCTGTACGTGACAAAGTGTGGAATAAGCCGAGAATTCCGTCTGTGTTGTGGTTTATGGACTTTGGGAATAAATCATTCCTTCTGTGAGTACTTCATTTCTTGTCAGCTCCGAATTTGGCAGTGAGAGCCTGGGTGACTGCCAACACTCTTATCGGGAGAGATAACTTGGATTTTGGAGACAGGCCAGCGTGACTCTCTGTGCTAGTGTTGCTGCCAAGTTCCTTACCTTCTGGGGAAGGGAAGGGGAGACAGAACAATTACCTATTCATTTTATTTGTTAAATTTCATATTGCATCATCCTTGTCATTATTAAATATTAAGCTTATCTTATCCAATAACAATTCATGTTCTCATATCTTATTTTATAATATTATCTAAAGTTCTTATCTCAAAGTTCAAATATATAAATTCTATGTTCATTTATTCAATTCCAAATCTAATATATCTCCTTCCATTTTTCTTAGTATATTCTCATATCTTATGAGCCGGTGAGAATCGAACTGCTGGCAGTCGGCAGAATTAGTCTGCAATACTGCATTCTAACTAGTGCACCACCAAGGCTCATGTCGATTTATTCTTTTGTGTAAAGCGTGGCCAGTTTGTCCAAGTTAAACTGTAGTAGAGGGCTGCTGACAGTCACACTGGAAGATGGGAGAGTTGATTTTATATTGATTTTATATTGAAATCAATATAAAATGTTTTATAGATGGCATCTTCCTCCTGCTAGACTGGCAAAAATGTTTAACTCAGACCCAAAATGTTGGAAGTGTGGAAAAGAAAAAGGCACCTATTTCCATACCTGGTGGCATGTCAAGAGGTGAAAAAATATTGGAATTTAATTAGACAATGGCTAGAAGAAATTAAGACTCAGAAAATTGAACTTAATCCGGAAATGTTTTTAAAAGGCATAATAACACAAACATGCAATAAAACAGATAGATATGTCATGTTACATATATTAACAGCTGCAAGGATCTCGTACGCACAACTTTGGAAGGACAAAAGGGTTCCAACGGAAGGCATGGTTATAAAAAAAATAGATTGTATAGAGATGGACAGGCTAATGATGAAAATAAAAGATAGAGAAGATTCAACTTATTACAGGGCCTGGGATGCCTGGTTTAGAAATAAAAATAAAATAAAATGGCAATTAGGAAAAGAATGAGGGAATATGTAAATATGTAAATATATTATAGAGAAGATTGATGTAAGATGTAATGGTAAAGGAATAAGTAAATATATATATACTGAAGAATGCAAAGAGATACAAAAAATGTCTTGATGTTGATTATGATGTATAAAGTTTTTATTTTATGTTTTTTAAATTTCAAATTTAATAAAATTTATTTTTTTTAAAAAAAAGGAAGATGGGAGAGTTATCTCCTCTGCTTCCATGAATGAAGGTGTTAGAGCAGGGGTGTCAAAACTCGATTTTGTTGAGGGCTGCATCAGAGTTGTGTTTGACTTCGTGGCCAGCTCAACGTTCATCCATGTTGGGGGCACCTGTGGTGGCCCAAGCATTCTGCCAGTGAAAACAGAGCTTGGTGGGGCCATGTTGCAGGAGGCCATCACAGCTGAAAAGGAGCTCAGGTGGGCCACATTTAGCCTTCCTGAGCTTGGTTTTGCTGGCAGAGGCACCATGGGCCGGTCCTGCTCTGTTTCCAGGGTGGCCTAGTGGGCCAGATTTAAGCACCCCATGGGCCAGATCATGGGCCTTGAGTTTAACACCCTGATCTAACCCTTGAGAATGAGGTCCACCTTGTTCACAGTTTTGCAGTGTTAATTCAGCACCAGAAAAATAAACACAGATGGCTGATGCTTCATTTAAAACATCTTTATAAACATAATAAATAGATTTTACAAGCCAGTTGTAGATTTCTCCAACATGGAGCAGACTCAGACAGAAACATGTTGCAAGTTCAGAGCAGAGCTCCAGTCTTCAGTAAGCAAGCAAGTTAGTTTCTCTTTTACTTTAGTTCAGCAGGCAAGCAAGAGGAGAGAAGCAGTTTCATTTTCAATAGACAGACTCAGAGCTTCACATAGCTGCAGAGTTGCAGCACTTAATATAGAACCACACCTAGACTAGTTCTAGTTTCAGTTTCCAGACTAGGCTACTTCTAGTTTCAGTTTCCAAAACAGTCCTCATTGGCTGATTTAGTTGCCATGCCTATTCATTGGCTGACCTTGTTACCAAGCTCTATTCCAGTTCACAAATATACTGTGACACACCTTGCTGGAGTTCTGTTGCAATTATGTGACCTCATGGCCTTCGGATCATGAAAAAACCCATCCAGGTTAACTCTCTGGAAGCAAACTATTGCTTTAGCGTTCATTGGTGGTTTTTTTTTTTGCAAGTAATTTTTATTTTTATTTCTTTAAATATATGATTAGGTGAACAGTGGGGTTCCAGGCTTTTTACATTTTAAATCAAACATGACCATAATCGCAGATACAGCTTTCTTGCCTAATTTCACATCGTTATCTATTACCAATTTCCTTTTTATATTCTCATACATTATTTTATATCAGGGCTCTTCAAACTTGATAGCTTTAAGACTTGTGAACTTCAACTCCCAGAATTCCTCCTCCAGTCATGTTAGCTCAGGAATTCTGGGAGTTGAAGTCCACAAGTCTTAAACTTGCCCAAGTTTGAAGACCCTTGCTTTATGTCCATCTCTTTATTCTCTTTCATTCTCTATATTCATTAATCATATATTCTTATATCCATCATATTTGCAAATTTTATCAATTCATATTATTCCATTAGTTATTCACAAATTCATCTTGATTTATATGATCCAAGTGTTATATATGGAAATTTGTCATATACACCTAATAAGAATATAAAGAGCAAGACTGAAGACATATTTGTTTTCTATGTGACCTGTTAGAGATAAGAACAGTTATAAAACATGTTGCTTTGCTAATGTTCTGGTTATGAAATCATTTGTTCTTGGCTTGGGTTAATTAGAAGGTCATTTTGACATTATTGGGATATTAATGATCACTTGTGTAACCATTTAGAGAAAAACAGGAAGTCTGACTATAATGAGAATGTTGGGAGTTTTCCATGGAAGGTTGGAACTTTGTTATGAAAAACGTTGTATAACTTCTATGTATGGACAACAGAAAGGGTTATGTAACCATATGATTTGATAAACCTGTATAACCTGTTTTCATTAAATGGAAGTGTCTCCTTTCTCCTAAAATGGTTATTTGGGAGTGAGGGGTCCGATACTGCAGTATCTTATGTAATAAAGCATCCTATGGATCAGATTATCAAAAGTCTGTTGATTTATTTTTATGAATTCTCACACCAAGCTTTAGAGTTCATTGGTGATGGCTTCCCTCCTGCAGGGGAATGACATTCTTATTTACATGGAATGGTTCTAAATCAACCCTTTTACTCGGTGTTGGATGAGAACCAAGCACTGGCAGAGTAAACCTACTTACCGGGAAGGGCTCTTGCCAACTAGCTCCCACGATGGAAGGTCGAATGATGGCAACATTTAAGTCTCCTTTCTCCTGCTGGATCAGATATTCAGTCAGAGCTTTGGAGAAGGTGTAGGTGTTAGGCCAGTCTCCAATCAAATTGGGGGTGATTGCTTCGATGAGGGACCCATCCATCCACCTAAGGGGATTTTAGAAAAGCAACATAAAAGAGATGCATGGGAAGAAAAATATTGACAGTGAGAACATCAACCAATGGAACAGCTTGCTCTCGGAAGTTGTGGGAGCTTCATCACTTAACCCTTTCAAGAACAGATTGGAGTGCCATCTGTCAGAAATGGTGTAGGGTCTCCCGCTTGGGCAGGGTGTTGAACTAGATTACCTAGTAGATGACCTACAAGGTCCCTTCCAACTCTGATTATCTGTTAAATCTGTCCTTACCAGTGGTGGGATTCAAGTTTTTTTACGACCGGTTCTGTGGGTGTGGCTTGGTGGCTGTGGCAGGGGAAGGATACTGTAAAATCTCCAGTCAGAGGTGGAATTTGCCGGTTCTCCAAACTACTTAAAATTTCCGCTACTGGTTCTCCAGAACTGGTCAGAATCTGCTGAATACCACCTCTGGTCCTTATGTATCTTTATACACATTTGCCTGGAAAAGCTATATGAGGGACCCATCTGTCACCTAAGGGTTATTTTTCAAACATAAAAATATCCATGGGGAAGGAGGGAGAACAGTTGTCCTTATGCATTTTCATATGCACATCCTTGTAAAAGTTAAATTTCTGTTACATGGCTTGACTTCCTTTATGCAACTAAGTAGAAGTGAATAAGCAGATATGGCTGTATGTGAAGAAATCCATGTAATTTGTTTCAATTGTTTTGATTTTCATATATTCAAGAAACCAAAGCAGGAAACTAAAAGAAGAAAAGCACACGGGGTGTATATTCACATTGTCACACATGTATGCAGAAACTGTACAATAAATCTTCCATTGAATTAAAATCATACGTCATTACAATCATCCATAAGCTATTGAAATAGGAATAAACTCGCGACAAGAATACATTGGAAAAGAACATGAACATACAAAAATAATGTATCTCAGATCTAAGATAATGGATGTAATTTCCCAAAGGGGATTTTTCAGGAGGCAACTGGACTTTCTTGTTTTTTGTTTTGAAGACGTTTCGCTTCTCATCCAAGAAGCTTCTTCAGCTCTGACTGGGTGGTGGAGAATGGAAGGATTTATATTCCTTGCAGACAGCTGGTCATTTGCATCCTTTTAGAGGGTGGTTGAGGCCACTTGAAGGTTTCTCTGTGTCTTCAGGGTCACCTGAGTGGTGCAAATGGTTTCTGTAGTCTGCATTTTTTTCCTCTCCCACACCATTCAAAGGGTGTTCATCCCAAATTGGGACATGACCTGGATCACTAAGAATCTCTACAGATGGATGCAATATGTTTGTTCCAAAATGGAATAATTGTTGGGTATTGTAGAAGCTTATACTGAAATGAAGTTATAATAATGTCTTGTTTGAAGGTATTTGAATACAACATTGACACTATATATGAGATTGCAGGGTCAGATGCAGAGCTGGTATTCAGCACATTCTGACCAGTTCTGGAGAACCAGTAGCGGAAATTTTGAGTAGTTCAGAGAACCGGCAAATCCCACCTCTGACTGGCCCCTCCCCCATCTATTCTCTGCCTACCAATGAGTCCCAGCTGATTGGCTGCGTCTTCTTTGGTTGCCCTGCACAGGAGAACAGAGCTGGAAAGCAGGTTAGTGGGGTGGGGAGGGAATGGGGATTTTGCAGTATCCTTCCCCTGCCATGCCCACCAAGCCACACCATGCCCAGCAAGCCACACCCACAGAACCAGTAGTAAAAAAAATTTTTTTGAATCCCACCACTGGTCTGATGACATCATATAACTTCTAGTCTTCCCAGAGGCTCCAGGTACAGAGGGAGCACTGTTGATCAGCTGATAGACCATGGAGCCGCAGTGGTGCAGTGGTTAGAGTACAGTACAGCAGGCTACTTCTGCTGACTGCTGGCTGCCTGCAAATTGGCAGTTCAAATCTCACCAGGCTCAAGGTTGACTCAGTTTTCCATCATTCTGAGGTGGTTAAAATGAGGACCCAGATTGTTGGCGGCATTCTCTTTGAGAGGGCTGTAAAGGACTGCAAAATGATATATGAGTCTAGGTGCTATTGTTATTGCAAACTGGGGTTGCCTGAGGCTGTGGTCCAAAGAGTCAAGAAGGTAACACAATGATGGTTGATGCTCTTTTGTCAGAGTATGTGTTTCCTCCTTCTCCATTACTATTTACCAGGACAAAGATCATTGGATTATAAAATCTTTGTATTTGTGATTATGATCATGATTTATCACTTGTTGCTCGCATGTACACTGAGAGTTTATGTACCAGAGACAAATTCCTTGTGTGTCCAATCACACTCTATTCTATCAAGAATTCTATTCCATATTGTAACAATACTCTTTGCGTGAGGCATCTACATAAATCTTATCCATTTCTGGAACTTCATTACCACAAATCCTCTCTCTCTTGGAAGAAAGTGTATGGGACGAGACAACAATTATTCTTTCAAATGTACTTGCAAATATATCAGAACAGAGGAAGGGTTGCTTCCAGTGGTGGGTTTCCAAATTTTTTCCTACCAGTTCTGAGAGCGCACTTAGTGCACAAGCACAGGGTTCAAACACCACCCTCTGTATCAACGTGGGTGAGGTGAGCTGTTTTTTACCTCAGTTGAGGTGTGGCAATCCACTCTGCTGGGCAGATCAGCTGAACTAAGAAACAAGGAAATATAGAACAGGAAAGGCGGGGCGGGTAGGCGCGGCCAGTCAGAAGTGATATTTGCCGGTTCTCCAAACTACTCAAAATTTTCGCTACCGGCATGCTAGAACTGGTCCAAACCGGCTTAATACACCTCTGGTTGCTTCCATTACTTACGACACCAGTTCCAAGAGCTTCTTTGGTTCTACAGGAACAGGATAGAAGACCTCCTCTATGTGCCTCCGATTACAGTTTGAGTAGGCCGTTGAAACGTGGATGAGGGCTTCAAGGTTCTTCATCTGGTGGGCCAGCCTCAGGAGCTGCTGGGTGCCCATGACATTCAGGAGAAGGGCATCCCTGTTCAATAAAGCATAAAAAGCCAGGATGAGGTTCACCTGGTGTGAGAGGAAGTCCAAACCAATCCTTCTGGCTCTTCTGAGAACCACTTCAAAGACTGAAGAGGAACATAATTTCACAGAGATAAAACTGCCGTGCTGGAATTGGAAGTCTATCTTCACTACTTTGATGTCAGTGGTATCTCACGTGGCATGGAGAAAAGCGGAAATTACATCATCTTACAAAAAGTCTCTGTTGTAAAATTGGAAATACACCTCTGGCATGGTTGAATTTACAAATTATTAAATAAACAAACAAACAAACAGATAAATAAATAAACCCATCATCCATTGCTCTTTCCTGGTAACTAATTTTTCCCTCTGAGAATGTCTTCAGGAATGGCCTGAAGGTTGTTATATCAAAGTGGTGATTTCCAATAAAATAAGGAAGGACGGAAGGAGAACTTACTTGAGAGGCTCATCAAATCGAACTGTTGCAGCACAATGGAAGATGACGTTGACCTCAGAAAGCATCTCCTCCATATCTTCAGAAGAGATGGCCAGATTTGGCTTGGTGAATTCAGCACTGATGGGCTTAATCTTCTCGTGGAAATTGGGCAATTCTTCCCGGACTCTATCAAACACCTAGATTTCAAGACAACGTTCACTTAGCAAACAAGGAAAATGCTCCTGGTTCCTCAAGTCGAAATCCACTAGGAATTAATTTATTTTACATTATTAATAGTAACATCAAATGCTGGCATATAGAACCAAATTGACTGCTGAACAGAAATTTCAAATTTATGGATTAATTTAGGAATATATTAGCTTTGAATATAATTTTTAAAAATATTTCTTACTATTAGAAATTCAGTTTATGTAAAGTGCCACAGAACAAACAAAGAGTACAGTCACTATGTGCTTTACTGTTCAACTGCATAAGGGTACACAAACAGGAAACTCTGCTTAGAACAAAAGAGAATTGAGTATATATATATATATATACCATAGATCCAAACTTGTAAATACTGCCAAATACTGGCTGAATATTACTGTAGTTGTTGCACAGAAATACATTGCAATAATGGATTCCAACAGTTACTTCCTTCTGCATTCCCTCTGAATATTTACATTTAATAGCAGCATCTCCCAGCCTAATTATCTTTACAAGTTGTGGCTGAAGTAAAACCACGATGCCAAGAAACCTAATCTTTGCTGCTATGGATAGATGTGCTTCCTCACCACAGCACCAAAGGCACAAGAATATGGTGACTTTGACTGACTCACCCAAACTCTACTAGCTGCTACCTGTTTCTTCCCATCTTTGAATTCCTTACCTTGCATTTCAGCATATTCTCTATTCGAGTTTGTATGGAATGTCCAGCTTTGGGCGCACACACACATAGATGGCTTTCACATCGTGGCAAGAATGGAGAAACTTTTCGATCAGCACTTTGCCCATAAACCCTGTGGCTCCTGTAACAAGGACTGACTTTCCACTGTAGTAAGCACCAACCAAAGACACTGTATCCTTCATTTCCAGGTGCTTGCTGGCAGGATCTAGCAGGAAAGTACATGAAATCACAGCACTCAATGTTTAAATCTTATGGAACAACCTTTGAAACAGCCTTCTGATATGCAGGACATCTATACAATCAATCTGCTAAATCTTCCAACTGTAGAATCCAAGAGCTTTTAACAGAATAACAGTTGAAAGGAACCTTGGATTCTTCTAGTCCAGTCCCTGACTCAAGCAGGAGACCTTATACCATTCCAGACAAGTGGCTGTCCAATCTTTTCTTAAAAGCTTCTGGTGATGGAGCACCCGTAATTACTGGAGGCAAAATTTCCATCCATTGTTTCTGGTCTTGTCTTCTGCTGTTTTGGAAAATAGGTTGACCCCTTTTTCTTTATGCCAGCCCCTCCAATATTGGAGGACTGCATTCATTACAATTACTACCAACCTGCCTTCCATTGAGGACCTGTATACTGCATGAGTCAAAAAGAGGGCTGTGAAAATATTTACAGACTCCTCACATCCCGGACATAAACTGCTTCAACTCCTTCCCTCAAAACGATGCTATAGAGCACTGCATACCAGAACAACTAGACACAAGGACAGTGTTTTCCCGAATGCCATCACTCTGCTAAACAAATAATTCCCTCAACACTGTCCAACTATTTACAAAATCTGCACTACTATTACTATTAATCTTCTCATCCCTCCTTATCACCCATCCTCTCCCACTTATGACTGTATGACTGTAACTTTGTTCCTTGTATCCTTACGATTTATATTTATTTATTAATTTATTAATTCGACTTATATGCCCCTCTCCCAAAGGACTCGGGCGGCTCACAGATTAAAAAAAAATACAACAATAAATTACCTAAAAACTGTATTAAACAAACTAAGCCGAATTAACATTAAAACCCCCAAAGATTAAAATCAAGAAAACCCAAGGAGTCAGCATAGCCCAGATTGTAAAACAGCCAGGTTTTTAACTCGTGGCGGAAGGTACGGAGATCAGGAGCAAGCCGGAGCTCCAGTGGAAGGAGATTCCATAAAGTGGAGGGCCACAGAATAGGCTCTCCCCGAGTCCCCAAGCGACATTGAGTCGCGGACGGCACCCTGAGGAGGCCCTGTCTATGCGCCCGCGGGTGGTTGGTACTTGAAACTGGGAGGAGTCGTTCTCATCAGTATCCTGGACCCATGCCATGTAGGACTTTGAATGTTAACAACATATTGACTGTTTCCTAGCATGATTTGATTGCTTATTGTACCCTATGACTATCATTAAATGTTGTACCTGATGATTCTTGACTCTTGACGAATGTATCTTTTCTTTTATGTACACTGACAGTATTTGCACCAAGACAAATTCCTTGCATGTCCAATCACACTTGGCCAATAAAAGAATTATATTCTATTCTATCATGTCATCCCTAGACCTTCTTTTCAGCAGACTAGACATGCCCAATTCCTGCAACAGTTCTTCATGCCTTTTAGCCTCCAGAATGCATGAAGAATGGTTTCCAGAATAGGGTCTAGTCTAGTGGGGGAAAAAGGGAGGGTGCGGTGGCTCAGTGGCTAAGACACTGAGCTTGTTGATCAGAAAAGTCAGCAGTTCAGCGGCTCAAATCCCTAGTGCTGCAAGCTCCTGTTACTTGTCCAGCTTCTGCCAACTTAGTAGTTCGAAAGCGTGTAAAAAATGCAAGTAGAAAAATAGGGACCCCTTTGGTGGGAAGGTAACAGTGTTCCGTGCACCTTCAGCGTTTAGTCATGCCGGCCACATGACCACAGAGACGTCGTCAGACAGCGCGGACTCTGTAATGGAGATGAGCACTGCCCCCTAGAGCCGGAAATGACTAGCACATATGTGCGAGGGGAGCCTTTATCCTTTTAGCCTAGTGAAGAGAAGGATTAATGCTGATATGATAGTAGTCTTTCAAAATTGGACCCAAGATTGTTGGGGGCAATAAGCTGACTTTGTAAAAATGCCGCTTAGTAATAAGCAGGCATATACAATAGAAGGAAGGCTATTGCTGAGCGCATTGGGTTGTATCCCAAAAATTGTAAGCTGCCCTGAGTCTCCGGAGAAGGGCGGCATATAAATATGAATAAAAATTAAAAATTAAATTAAAAAACAGTGAGAACAATGCACTGAAGTTAGTTTACCGAGTTCTGTAGAGAGTAACCTGACCCATGAGAAAGGCTAAATAAAGAACAGAAAACACTCATGAAAAGCAAACTATGTCATGGCTGGTGCACACACAAGCACACCTAGACAAAAATGCATTAGGCAAAGCAAATAACAAGATTTCACAATTACTTTCTCTGCAAAGAAGTTGATGCAACAGTAGGCCACCTGGTTAGCTATTGCCAGAAGATTGTGAAAACCAACTACAAACAACAACATGACAAAGCAGCAACAAATGGTGCACCGGAATATCCGCAACATGTTTAACACAGTAGTTTACTTTTAGCAACATACCGGTGTTACTTTTAAAGTTTGTACATTTAACACCATCAACATCTGTTTAACCCAGGTAGATGAAAATATCAGATCCAGTCTAAACATCTGATTGACCATCCAGCCACCCATAATCATAATAGTCCTCGCTTAATGATTGCCTTGTAAAGCAACTGTTCAAGTTATGAAGATGATGACAAAGTAACTATACATCCAATCCTCATGTTTTGCAGGTCTGCAAAGGGACGCGGTAGCTCAGTGGCTAAGACACTGAACTTGTCGATCAGAAAGGTCGGCAGTTCAGTGGTTCGAATCCCTAGCGCCACGTAATGGAGTGAGCTCCCGTTACTTGTCCCAGCTTCTGCCAACCTAGCAGTTCGAAAGCATGTAAAAATGCAAGTAGAAAAATAGCGACCAGTTTGGTGGGAAGGTAACTGTTATGTATGTAGGTTTGAATGTTATTGGTTTAGTTTGAATTGTTCTTGTAAAATGTCAAATAGGATTGGTTTAAATAGTGCGGGAAAAACCCTGCACTCTGATTGGCTGGCAACTACGGCTGCTGGCTATAAGAAGCAGCCGTAGCCCAGCCAAGTCGGGTCCATTCAAGCTGTAGTCACTTAATAAACGCTTCACTGAAGCTCTTCGCGTCTGACTCTTCATGCAAACTTAACAGTAACAGTGTTCCGTGCACCTTTGGTGTGTAGTCATGTTGGCCACATGACCACGGGGACATCTTTGGCTCTTCGGGTTTGTAACGGAGATGAGCACCACCCTCTAGAGCTGGAAACAACTAGCACTTATGTGTGAGGGGAACCTTTACCTTTAAAGCATAAGAAAGCTGATGTTGGACCGTAAGAACAGTGTCAATTAAAGGGCTATTTTGTTAATGGACTCCAGAGGTAGCCTAAGAAAGAAACTAGATTGTCGTTATCATCTGGTCTCAACTCTGGCCCATTCATTCAAGTCCACCTTCAACATCTTTTCAGACAACTGAATGCAAAGAGAAAGCAAGGTGCCATCAGCCTAAACCCTGGCTAAGGCTCTTTACAATCATACCATATTCAGTTCCTACAAAGTACGTCATGTAAGGAGAAAAATGACCTAGCTATGATGGCTGAGTAAATGCTGTCTCCACCCTACTCCCCAAAATCTGGTTAGGAGTTCAAATGTCTCCCTAGCAGGTCCAGGACCCTAGCAGGTCCAGGACTTACATCCCTCAGCCTGTCTAGAGGGCAGAGAGAAGCATCCTATGTGATTGGTGCACAGCATTCTTCCTCATTGACCTGGCCTTGAAGACCAAGGAAGGTTTATTTATTTGGAAATTTATATTGCCGCCTATTCACAAATGGCAACTCAAGGCGCCTTACAGAATATAAAACCCCATACAAAAACAATAAAACTAATAAAAGAAGAGTCATATCATAAATTAATGTAATAAAATAACTTCCCCACTCCAGCGACAGCACCTCACACGAGTCCTTTAATGGGCTCCATCCCGCTCTGGGTTCCCCAGGCCTGCTGGCAGAACCAGGTCTTCAGTGCCTTCCAGAAGAGTGTTACAGCGGAGGTCTATCTAATCTTTGGGGGGGGGCGGGATGATGTTCCCAAGAGAGGGCCACCACGGAGAAGGCCCTTCTTCTGGGTCCCACCAGGTGTATCTCCCTAGGGGATGGTAGCCACAACATTCACAAAATTTCACCAGAAGAGTTCTACACTCCTCTACTAGTTGCAGAATACTTTATGCCACCAGACTTGAAATTCTAGACCTAGAAAATCTAGAACTACGCTGTCTTTGGTCCCATCTAAGTATAGTATATAAAATCATACATTGCAATGTCCTATCTGTCAATGACTACTTCAGCTTCAACCATAACAATACAAGAGCTCACAATAGATACAAGCTCAAGGTAAACCACACCAAACTTGATTGCAGGAAATACGACTTCAGCAACAGAGTGGTCAATGTCTGGAATACTCTATCTGACTCTGTGGTTTCTTCCCCAAACCCCAAAAACTTTAACCTTAGACTGTCTACTATTGACCTCACCCCTTTCCTAAGAGGTCTGTAGGGGGCATGCATAAGCGCACCAACGTGCCTACCGTCCCTGTCCTATTGTTTCTTTTATTTTTCTTATATGTATCCATTTCATGTATTCATAACTATGTTTATCCTTATACTTAGTATCTTGTAAGCGATTGACAAATCAAATAAATCAAATAAATAAAACATTCCTTGCCTCTCCACTCTGGTGAGTCTGGTAGATGTGACCGGCAAGATCTAACCCTAACCCTCAGGTAACCTGGTCCCAAGCTATGAAGGGCTTTAAAGGTGACAATCAGAAGCTCAGATTGTACCCAGAAGCAAATCTGCCTACAGCAAGGAGCTTAATTGGAGAAGGGCTTCTTCTCATCCAGGTTAGTAAAACTTCCAGCCTACTCACAGAGAAGCATTTCATACATGTTTGAACCATTTCTATGCTCAGACTTCGGATTCCTTAATGACTCAGAGGCTTACACACACACACACACACACACACAAAATATGGAGAAAAACAACACAGATAGATAAAATCAGAACCAACCAGAGGATGAACTCAATAACTGTAACACCTGCAACTCTCCCTTGCCCCCAATATCAGCCCTTACTTACCAGATATAAGTGATTTAAAAAAAAAATAGTATTGTGCCTTGGGAGAATGAGAGGTAATCTGTAATGTGCTCTCCACAGTTCAGTTTCTAAATCTTCATATATACATAAAACAGGTGTGGCCAAGCAAAATCGTCATAGATGCTATTACTCTGGCATTCTTCATTTCATAAAGCTTGGCATTTCAAAAAAGGAAAAGGAGTATTTAAAAAAAGCCAATTAGTTGGGACAGTCAGTTTTTTGAAAGGTTACATCATTATTCTAATGGGCCTTCGGATCTTCATCATCCTAACAATGGCTGCTTGCAAGTCAGACGAGTCTCACAACAATTACAATCACATACACCTTACAGGATGAGTATGAGTCAAGCGCTGTCTTTTAGAGGATGAGTGAAGTCATGGCCTCAAGAAACACAATACACTAAGGGCAATAATGAGGCTAATTCAGTTTGTTTACATTTTGAAACCATTCATAAAAATATATCAAACACAGCAGCTTCTCTGTGTGTCTCTGTCTTTCTCTCTGTGTGTCTCTGTCTCTGTCTCTGTCTCTCTCTCTGTGTGTGTGTCTCTGTCTCACTCTTTGTCTCTCTCTTTCTCTGTCTCTCTGTCTGTCTCTTTCTGTCTCTCTCTGTCTTTCTCTGACTCTGTCTTTCTCTGTCTGTTTCTATCTCTGTGTCTCTGTCTCATTCTTTGTCTCTCTCTGTGTCTCTCTGTGTCACTGCGTTTTTTTGGTTTGTCTGTTTCAAGCTTCTAAGCTCATATTCTAGCAAGCAGGTGTCTGTCAGCCAGCACTGTGTTATCCTGTCTCCATAGTAATAAGATAAGAAAGTCTTGTGATGTTTTGATCCACTGCGCATGTGTACAGAGTTTATACTTCACTTCCTGTCACTTCCGTTATTTTTTTTTCTATATGCCTTGGTGGAGATTAGGTTGCAAACATGTAGCTCTGTTAGGTTTTCTTATTTTATAAATAAAAATGTTTTTAGATTACTTTCCGGGTCTCATTTTTATCATCATTGACAGCAGAGAAGAACACGGTTTATCACCTCTAATTAGCAGGGATGTTTTGGAAGCTTTTTTACTCCCTGGCAGAAGGTTTTTCCAAGCCTTTCAAAATGGTAGCAGAGAAAGGCTTGACATTGGTAGAGAGGATGGTTTTTTCAAAGCTTCAAAGCTTCAAGCTTAATTATGTTTTTCTTTGCTCGTTGTGATGATAGGGCTTATTTTTAGTTAGTTCCTCAGGTCTGAGGACCTGGTGAATAACTGCAAGATAATGCCTTGAAAGAAAGCAAAGATGAAACCAAGGAGGACTCTGTCTGAGGATGATTTATGGCAGTCACTCCCATATGCTTCTGCCATGGAAGAGCAGCAAGAGATAAGGTCAGTAACTTCTTCCTATATCTATGATGCATGTTTACAAGCTCAGTCTGCAAAAGCAAATGCTCAAGATTATGACTTACTTGGAGCAAAGCCTAAAGTTTTACAGTCAGCTGAGCATTTTTCACCCAAAGAGAAAGGTGAAATTCTTTATTCTCCAATGTCTCCAGAGAAGACTATGAGGCAGAATCTTATGCATGGTTTTTTGAGAGAAATTGAAGGTTATGAACAAAATATAAAGCAAGCCAAGGCTTTTGCATTATCCCTTCAGCCAGATATGGGTGTGGTTCAAAGCCCTCCATCCCTTGCCCTTCTTCTTGGAAGCCAAGGGACCACCCACAAGTTGGTCACATGGGTGTGGTGTCAGACCAATCAGAGCAGAGAGCTGTGCCTACATCACGTGGAGTGTCTTATGATCCTGACTCAGCAAGAACTCCCTTGTTTTCTACTGTTGTAGTGCCATCTGCTGACGAAATGCATGAAATGCATGATCATAAAAAAATATTACAATCAACTCAGCTTCCTGATATAGCTGCTAGTAGAATGCCCCAAATGCAAATGCCAGCACCTCCTGCAAGGCCAAATTGGTGGTGCTCAAATACCAATGGCAGCTCAACAGCAACAAGTTCACATGCAACCACAGGTTAGACCAGCAATGGCACAGCCACAAATGCATTTAGCAGGTCAACCAGCGCCAGCACCAGTGCCAGCTCAAGCGCCCCCTGGTGGCCAAGCAGGCATTGTTCAACCAGCGCAAATAATGAATGTTCCTCTGCATATTTCTATCACCCCACTGACTGGTGATTCAAGATTAAAGCGCTCAGGACGAAATTACAAGGCATGGGTCAGTGAGGTTGGCATTTTACTTCAGAGAAGGTACCCACTGTATGGTGTTTAATCCTCCACCACAGCCTTGGCCTCCTGACATAAGAGACTTGGATACTAGAGCATGCACAACATTATTGATGTCAATGGAAACTGAATTGCAGATTATTTTTTTTTTTTTTGCAACTGCCCAACAAATTTGGGCTCAATTAGAAGCATGTTACAGGCCTGTTTCAATTGAATCTACATGTTTACTCTTAACTGAATTTCATGGTTCGAGATTAAGGCCAGGTGAAACTATTGGAGAGCATTTAACTAAAATGAAAGGAAAGAGAAAAGAGCTTGCTGAACAAGGTTATGCTGTAGATGATTTTCAAATGATCAGCATTATTATTAACTCTTTGAATTATGAATGGAAAGATGCCATTTCAAAGATTAATCAAGTTCCTATTGCTCAGCGCACAGTTGATCATGTATGCAGAATTTTAACTGAAGAAGAAGCACTCATGCAAGCCACGCCACATTTGAGAGGACCACCTGCATCAAGAGCTCCAGTAAGGCATCCCTTCCAAGGAAGAGGCTTCGTTCCAAGGATGCCAAGATGTTATATCTGCGATCGTGTGAGACATGCCACCCGGGATTGTCCCCAACGATCTCAAGCACCCGCCAGGTACCAGCCCAGAGGAACAGACTCCAGAGGCAGAGGCAGAGGTGGAAGACAAGGTTGTCGCAGTCCCAGGCATGATCTACAAGCTCCACATATCACATTGGCGTTAACCAACGATCCACAACCTGATCCAGAGTATGACAGATGACTTCTCTGGACTTTAGACAGTGGAGCAGCAGTGCATGTTACCTACAGAAAAGATCTGTTCACAGAGATGCACGAGCCTGAACCTGACATGCGTGAACTGTACACTTTTTCAAATTATCCTGTTCAGGTCAGAGGAAAAGGAACTATTTATATTGAAGTGCTCGATGCATTGATTTCTGATGTTTATTACATACCAACAGCAACCTGCAGTTTGCTTAGCCAAAGTCATTTGTCAAGGGTGTCCAAGTACCAGGTTCACCATTTTGAAAAAGCAAGTTATGTGGTGAAAGAGGGTAATATTGTTGCTGAAACCATATTAATTGGTGGTGTTTATTACCTAAAGCCAAAGTCTAACTCGCAAGCACAGGCAAGTATAAGATATCCAAAGGAGAGCACAGGCCCAGAGAGAGATGTCTCAGAAAGAGATCCTGTTGCTACACCAAAGGCTCCTAAAGCCAATAAAAAGAAACAGTTTGCTCAAAGCAAGCCTAAGGTTCTTAACAGAAATGTTGAAAATTCACTATCAGGTAAACCTTTGCATTCCAGGTGTATCCATAAGTGGCATAGACGTTTGGGGCACGTGAGTTTTTATGTTCTCAGGATGATGCCGGAATTCGTGAAAGGTTTGGATCTGAAGGGCTGTAAGGTGTTCTTGGATTGTACTGTCTGCAAGAAAGCCAAATCCAAAGCAGCAGCTGTTCCAGTCAACACGCACACATTTGCAACATTTGTCATATTTCTTAACAATTGTTGATAATTATTCTAGATATGGATTTGTATTTCCTATTCAGAGACCTTTATCTTTAAAGACACTTATGTTAGCATTAGAATTCAAAGTGATCGTGGTGCTGAATTCATGTCTCAGCGTTTTCAGGACTGGATGCGTAAGAATGGAATTCTGCACCAGACCTCAGCCCCTTATGTTCCTGCAGAAAATGGAGTGGTGGAACGAAGGAATGGCGTCCTACAAACCATGATGCGATGTCTCCTAGAAGATGCTAATTTCAGTCTCCCATACTGGGGCGAAGCTATTAAATATGCAAATTACATTGTTAACTGCATCTGGAGTAGCGTAATAAATCAGACTCCTTTCTTCAAGTTATATGGGTATAAACCCGACCTCAAAAACATCCATATTTTTGGTGCATACACTATGGTGAACATTCCCTTAGCTCAAAGAAGAAAAGGAGGTCCAGCAGCAAGAAGAATGAGATTCGTGGGTATTGATGACAATTCAAAATGGAGCAAATTCGTTGACTCCAGACATATAATTGTGATTTCTCAGTCCTTCAATTTTGAGGAAGATGCTGACTGGTCCAGGATTCACTCTAATGATCCTGGAGTTTATTTTCCTAGAGATGATGCCATCTCAGCGCATCTCAGTCCAGATATGGGCGGAGCTGGCGTACCAGCCGAACCTATGCAAATGCCCTCCTGGCGATGGCTCCCACCTGCTCCTCCATACTGAGCCGTACATCCAGGAGGACGCCCAGGTTATGCGCCCTATCCACAGAGGACAACACCTCTCCCCCTATGGATAATGTTGGAATCTCCTGGATTACCTGAGATGACGGTATACACAGCCACTCAGTCTTGTTCAGGTTGAGTTGGAGCCTGTTAACTCCCATCCAGTCCCGCACCGCCTCCAAGCAACGGGCCATCATGGGGAGGGCATCACTGAGGTGGTTTGGGGTGGAGATGAAAAGCTGGGTATTGTCAGCGTACTGGTGATACCTCACCCCAAAACCACAGATGATCTCACCCAGCGGCTTCATATAGATGTTGAACAGGAGGGGAGAAAGGACCGACCGCTGCAGCACCCCACAAGTGAGGGGCCGAGGGGACGACCGCTCCCCCCCTGCCAACACCAACTGCGTCCGACCCGAGAGGTAGGATGAGAACCACTGCAGTACGGTGCCCCCCACTCCCAACCCCTCGAGCCGGCACAGTAGGATGCCATGGTCGATGGTATCAAAAGCCGCTGAGAGGTCTAACAGGACCAAGACAGAGACATAGCCCCTGTCCCGAGCCCTCCAGAGATCATCAATCAGTGCGACCAATGCCGTCTCCATGCGGTACCTGGGCCTGAATCCCGATTGGTACGGGTCCAGGTAATCAGCTTCCTCCAGGAACATTGGTAGCTGCTGCACCACTACACTCTCAACAACCTTCACCAAAAAACAAAGGTTGAAGACTGGATGAAAGTTGTCTAAATTGGCTGGGTCCAAGGTAGGCTTCTTTAGGAGGGGCCTCACCACCGCCTCCTTCAAGGCGGCGGGAAAGACACCCTCTCATAAAGAAGCATTGGTAACTGCCTGGAGCCAGTCAAATGTACCCTCCTGGGCAGCATAAACCAGCCAGGAGGGACATGGGTCCAACAAACATGTAGTGGCGCTCAGCCGCTGCATGATCCTGTCCACCATATCCTAGGAAACAGGCTCAAACTTCTCCCAGATAAGATGAACAAGACTCGATGCCACCTCTGTCCCCAACTCTAACCAGGCAGAGTCCAACCCGGCCCAGATCCGAGCGATCTTGTCTGACAGATGCTGACTAAACTCCTCGGCACGTCCCTGCACAGGGTCCCCTCCCTCCCTTCGATTAAGGAGGGAGCAAGTGACCCTGAACAGGGCAACTGGGCGATTATCTGCGGACGCAATGAGAGCGGAGAAGTAAACCTTCTTCGCCGCCCTCATCGCTGCCAGATAAGTCCTAGAAGCGGATCTTAGCTGGGATCGGTCAGATTCGGATCGTGAAGACCTCCACCTGCTCTCAAGGCCCCTCCTCCTACACTTCATCTCTGTACTCTTTCTAGAATCTCAACATCTGTGGTGTGTGACTAAAACTGGTGCAGTACTCTAGGTGTGGTCTTACTAAGGCTTTATGGAGTCGTATTAGTACCTCACTTGATCTGTAGCCTGACAAAACAGAGAAGAGAGGGGAAAGGGTGTTAAATATAAGTGCCAGATGATTCACAACACAAAACAGAACAACCATCATTTGGAATTTGTAGAGTGGGATGAAATATCCATCATATTGATAAGTAATTCCTTCTGTCCCCTTTTGGACCCAAAATGAAATAGTTCCATCTGTATCATCCCAATCATTTAGGGAAATAGGAAATAGGAGGGTGGCTGACAGGATTAGGAGAGCCAGATACTTGTTGACTCAGATCTTAATCCCTCTTACAGGGATTCCTCATCCAATTTAAATAAGAGGCTTGAGAAGTCTAGTTCCAGGTATCAATTTCTGTTTTCATCCACTAGTTCCTGTAACATTCAAATTGTGGTATGACTGAATATGGTCAGAAGGGAAACCACGCCCATCTTACAGAACCAGATGTGATAGGTAGCCTTAAAAGGTTGTATTAGTCCCCAATACAACATTCCAAGCTACGTGTGACTTTCAGACCAAAAGCATTTCACACCCCTGCTTTGGGTTGACCAAACACAATTTCATTCACTGAAAGCATCCCACTCTTAGGTGGTAAAAGGTAACACAAAGGATTGTATATGCCTTATTTTCTGATATGCTAGCGTGTTTCCCCGAAAATAGGACCCTATCTTATATATTTTTTGCCACCAAAAAAGGGCACCAGGTCTTATTTTCAGGGGATGTCATCCACTGACTAACCTCACTTGTGTGTGTCGCCCCTGGCCTCCTTTTCGCTGTCAGAGGCCTTCAGGAACTTCTTCTGCAGCCGGCAAGGTTTTCCTGAAGGCCTCTGCAGCCGATAACAGAGCTCTGGATCGATCCAGAGCTTTGTTATCAGAGGCCTTCAGGAAAGCCATGCCAGCCTTGCCAGCTGTAGAAAAATAGGCCATCAAGGCAGGTGTTGGGGGTGTACAAGGTCTGGCTACAACTGTCCAAAGGTAAGTAGTAGAGCAGCTCCAACCCCCCACCCCCACCTAGCTTAATTTTTATCTGTGCACTCAAGAGGTCAGATCTTAAATAGGGCTTATTTTGAGGGTAGGGCTTATATTGGGCGCACATGTAGAAACCAAGCTAGGACTTACTTTCAGGGTAGGTCGTATTTTTGGGGAAACAGGGTATCTGGCTGCAGGAGTTCCAGCTATGTCTTCTTTCATCAGCTACTCCTTAGCTACTAACAGTAATTTTTTCATGTGTTCTGACCAAATCAGTGGAATGGCATTAAAATAGAATAGCTGGAATCAAATGAAGAGAAAAATGTTAAAGTTTGGCAGAGGGACTATTCCAGGATTATTGAATTCTTGATGTTACCTTGACTATTACACAAAATAGCTTCTGAATAATAAATGTAGCTTTGGAAAAAAATTCCTCATTCGACTAGGTGATCCCCATTAACCAGAGAAGTTTTCCAGGTTTCTGACATCCCTCCTAGTTCATATCTGAGACTACTGATGCATTTGTCAAGTGAAGAACGGTCAGATGGACACTAAGAAGTCCAGTTCATGGATTATTTTCTTGACTTTCTTCTTTTAGACACTGAATTCTCTCATGAAGGAGGGGCTGTAGATGGTGTCCATTTCCTTAAACTGGCATTGCTTATTCCAAAATCCCATCACCAATTTCTCTGTTGTGATTTTAAGGGGGAAGTTTTATCCCTTTGTGCCACTGACCCAGCCTCCTTTAAGGAAGGACTCACTTCTGCAATCTGGTAGATGGTGTCTCAACCTCCCCCTGCTTTTTTCTGTGTCTACCTCAGGGGAATAGCTGGGATGGAGAAATATGTCTATAGGATTAATTGAGGAGGCAGAATTTACTACCATTCTGTAGAGAAGGGAGAAAGCCTTCTTCCTGGGACCAGCCTGCTCCTGGTCTCTTGGACCTCTGCTTTCAGCCCCTGCAACCAGGAAAAATTTGCTTTTATTATTATTTTTATTTTATTTTATTAGACTTGTATGCTGCCCTCTCTCCCTAAGGACTCAGGGCGGCGAACAATAAAAAACCCAATACAATTACAATAAAAAGACATTAAACCAGTACAAGCCTAATCAAATGTTAACATTTAAATTAAAACAAATAAAAACAACCCACAACCCCAAAGTCAGTCCAGACCAGCCTGTTGAAACAACCAGGTCTTCAGGTCCCGGCGGAAGGAGTGGAGATCAGGGGCCAAACGGAGGTCCACGGGGAGTTGGTTCCATAGGGCAGGCGCTCCCACAGAAAAGGCCCTACCCCTGGGCACTGCCAGTCGACAATGCCTAACCGATGGTATCCCAAGGAGGCCCCACCTATGGGAGCGTACTGGGTGATTGGAATGTGATGCTGGCAGGAGGCGTTCCCGCAAGTACCCTGGCCCCAAGCCATTTAGGACTTTATAAGTTGTTACTAGCACCTTGAAACTGACCCAGAAGGCAACCGGCAACCAATGCAGGTCGCGCAGGAGGGGTGTAACATGGGAGTATCGGGGCACCCCATCACAGCCTGCGCAGCCACATTCTGCACCAGTTGCAACCTCCGGATGGTCTGCAAGGGCAGTCCCATGTAGAGAGCGTTGCAGTAGTCAATTCGGGAGGTGACGAGCGCATGAGTGACTGTTCGTAGGGCATCTCGGCTCAGGTAAGGGCAGAGCTGGCGAACCAGCCGAACCTGGGCAAACGACCCCCTGGTCACAGCTCCCACCTGCTCCTCCAAACTGAGCTGTGAGTCCAGGAGGATGCCCAGATTCCGCGCCCTGTCCATGGGGGGCAACACCTCTCCCCGCATGACCAAAGATGGTACGTCCTGAGAAAACTGAGAAGCCGGTACGCACAGCCACTCAGTCTTGGCTGGGTTGAGTTGGAGCCTGTTGCTCCCCATCCAGGTCTGCACCGCATCCAGGCACCAGGACATCACAGAGAGAGCATCACTGATCTGGTTTGGGGTGGAGATGTAAAGCTGGGTATCATCGGCATACTGGTGATACCTCACCCCAAAACCATGGATGATCTCACCTAGCGGTTTCATGTAGATGTTAAGCAGGAGAGACGAGAGAACTGACCCCTGCGGCACCCCACAAGTGAGGGGCCTTGGGGCCGACCTCTGCTCCCCTGCCAACACCGACTGCGAGTGGCCCGAGAGGTAGGAGAACCACCATAAAATGGTGCCCCCCACTCCCAACCCCCAGAGCCGCCGCAGAAGTATACCATGGTCGATGGTATCGAAAGCCACTGAGAGATCTAAAAGGACCAGGACAGAGGAAAAGCCTCTGTCCTGAGCCCTCCAGAGATCATCCATCAGTGAGACCAATGCTGTCTCCGTGCTGTGCCTGGGCCTGAAGCCTGATTGGTACAGATCTGGATAATCAGCTTCCTCCAGGAACAACGGAAGTTGCTGAACCACCACGCTCTCAACAACCTTCGCTAAAAAGCGAAGGTTGGAGACTGGACGATAGTTGTTCAAAACGGCTGGGTCCAAGGCAGGCTTCTTGAGGAGGGGTTTCACCACCGCCTCTTTCAAGGCGGGGGGAAAAAACCCTTCGCTCAAGGAGGCATTGACAACTGCCTGGAGCCAGCCACGTGTAACCTCCCTGGAGGCATAAACCAGCCAGGAAGGACACGGGTCCAATAAACACGTGGTGGAAGACAACCTCCACATGATCCTGTCTACTTCATCCAGGGAGACAGGGTCAAGCTCAACTCAAGTAGAATCAGCCAGACTCGTTGTCACCCCATCATCCGACTCCTGCCAGTCAGAGTCCAAGCCGGCCCGAATCTGAGCGACCTTATCCTTTATGAAGCCTGGTCCTTTGGATTTGATGGTAGGATCTTCTTGTTGGCTTGGGAGTCCTGTCTCTAGATGGAAAGGAATTGTAATTGACTTCTTCTTCTTCTTCTTCTTCTTCTTCTTCTTTTTTTTTTTTTTTTCTTTTCTTCTTCCTTCTTCCTTCTTCTTCTTCTTTCCTTCTTCTTCTTTTCTTTTCTTTTTTTTTCTCTCCTTCCTTCTTCTTCTTTTCCTCCTCCTCCTCCTTCTCCTTCCTCCTTCTCTTCCATATCCATCATCGGATGTTGGCAATCATGTTAGCAATTCTACTTTAATCAACAGCCGCACAAAAAAGTGCTGTCGAGTTTTCTCCAAACCAGTCCCTTAGGTTTTGAAGCCATGATGTTCTTCTTCTGCCTGGACCTCATTTGCCTTCAGTCTTTCCCTGGAGGATTAAATGAAGTATGTTGTAATGATTCTTTGTTCATTAATCAATCATTCAGAATAGAGCTGGAAGGCACCTTGGAGGTCTTCTAATCCCACTCCTTGTTCAAGCAGGAGATCCTGCACCATTTCAGACAAGTGGCTGTCCAGTCTCTTCTTAAAAACCTCCAGTGATGAAGCACCCACAGCATTGGTTGCTGAGAGCCACTGAAGTGGTGACCTGGGAGAGCTGAAGGCCATCTCACTGCTCATAAGGGAGACCTTCCCAGTTACAAAAGAACAGTTGCGGATTTCTCAAGAGGAAATCTTGCGAGGCCAATCTCACCTCAGTTGTCTTGGGATCATGTTCTTAATAGTAGAAGGTGTGGTGATGCTACATATGTAAGCTGCCTTATCTGAACCAAACACCCTGCAATAAGATGGTTAGCCAATGTGACATGGGTGGAAGAATAATTATATGGGATTCCAGCTGAGTCAGAAATATTGGGGCTAGATTCATCTAGCAAAAGATTTTTAAAATGAATATAACTGAATATAAAATTGAAGCCAATGGCTTTTCTTTTAAGACTACTGAAGAAAGGACTTTGAAAATAAATTGGTGGTGAAAATGGTGGAAAAATGAAACTGTACCTATCGTGCATTTTCAATTAGAGCCATTAGAACCAGACAGAAGGTTCTGCAACTTGCCTCATGGTGTAACTGGAACAATCTGGAACTGAACACATTGAAAACCATAGAAATGGTGGTAGACTTTAGAAGAAACCCTCCCATACTACCACCTCTTACAATACTAGACAACACAGTATCAACAGTAGACACCTTCAAATTTCTAGGTTCTATCATATCACAAAACCTAAAATGGACACCTAACATCAAAAACATCATAAAAAAACACAACAAAGAATGGTCTTTCTTGGCCAACTCAGAAAGCTCAAACTGCCCAAGCAGCTGCTGATCCAGTTCTACAGAGGAATCATTGAGTCTGTCATCTGCACCTCTATAACTGTCTGGTTTGGTTCTGCAACCCAACAGGACAGACACAGACTTCAGAGAGTAATTAGGACTGCAGAAAAAACAATTGCTACCAACCTGCCTTCCATGGAGGACTTATATGCTGCACAAGTCAAAAAGAGGGCTGTGAAAATTTCTAAAGACCCCTCACATCCTGGACATAAACTGTTTTAACTCCTTCCCTCAAAACAACGCTATAGAGCACTGCACACCAGAACAACTAGACACAAGAACAGTTTTTTCCCGAACACCATCACTCTGCTAAACAAATAATTCCCTCAACACTGTCCAACTATGCATAGTTTGCCTTTTTAAACAGTTTTCCCAGCTGCAGCTAATGCTGAAGGGGATCAGAGCCCTTTCCTCCCCCATAAACCTCATAACTCACATTGTTCCTTTCTCTGCTCCTCCCTGCGTGCCCTAAGATGAAGAAGGGGTGGCCCTGGGTCTTCCTCTGAATGCCCAGCTGGACTGTGCCCTTCCCCAGTTTCTTCCACGGCTACTGGAGCCACACCCCCACTCCCTGTCAGCAGCTTGACCTCCCCCTCAGATTCCAACAGGGGCATGACACAGACTGACTACAAACAGCAGCATGACAAAGAAGCAACAAGGGTGCATTGGACTATCTGCAATACTTTTAACACCATCTTCAGTGGTGGGTTTCCAAATTTTTTCTTACTGGTTCTCAGAGCACACATCACATGTGCATGCAGGATTCAAAGACCGTCCTCTGTATTAATGCTGGTATTTTTAGCACGGCAATCCACTCTGCCGCACGAATAAGCTGAGCTAAAACACAACGGAATATAGGAGAGGTAATGGCAGAGGTGGATGGGCAGTCCCAGTCAGAGGTGGTATTTGCCAGTTCTCCAAACTACTAAAAATTTCTACTACCTGTATGCCAGAATCAGTCCGAACCAGCTGAATACCACCTCTGACCATCTTCTACCTTTAATACCATCCCGATGTACATTTAAAATGTATACTTTGAACACCATCAAACAATAACTTCTGCCCAGCCCAGATCCTTAGAAACGACTGAATACAGAGGTGGTATTCAGCCGGTTCTGACCAGTTCTGAAGAACCGGTAGTGGAAATTTTGAGTAGTTCAGAGAACCGGCAAATACCACCTCTGACTGACCCTGCCCCCATCTCTTCTCTGCCTCCCATTGAGTCCCAGCTGATTGGCTGGGTCTTCTTTGGTTGCCCTGTACAGGAGAACAGAGCTGGAAAGCAGGTTAGTGGGGTGGGGAAGGAATGAGGATTTTGCAGTATCCTTCCTGTGCCACGCCCACAAAACCGGTAGTAAAATTTTTTGAATTCCACCACTGACTGAATAGGTGGATAAAAATACAAATCTGGTCTAAACATTTGACTCACAGTGTGACCAACCATAATAATAACAGTTCTCACTTAGTGATTGCTTCATACAGCATTTGTTTGCTGTTTCGACGGTAATGAAAAAGTAATTGCAATTAATACTTGCCTTGATGTCCTTCCCAGGTCTGTAAAGAATAGGAAAGTTGAAGTCAGATTGTAAGTAGAGTCTCATTTCACTTACCAACCACTTCGCTTAACAACCAAGTTACCAATGGTTCCAATTGTGATCAGGAAACAAAAGCTAGCTGTATAGCCAAGGGTGTGAACCGCTCCTTTCCAGAAACTAAACTCATTCTTCGTATCTCCAACAGTTTGTAATGCTGATAGCCCAGATTCAATGGCTATTTGAGGTTCTGCTGGTGAAAATTCCAAGTCAAATAAATACACAGCGGGGAGTCCTTGGACCAGCTAGTATAAACAGACAGACAATATGCAATGCTGCACGCATTGACCATGATGGAAACTCAAGCACACCATTGCAACTGCCATCTTTTAAAGGAATATATATTGCAGATGCCCTTACTGTCAACTAAAGGTTAGGCATTCAGCTGTCTCCCAGCAAGCCAAGACTCAATCTCTTACACCCCTCTGCCTATCAAGAGGGCAATGATAAGCCATCCTGGTTTATTGATGGACAGCATTCTTCCTCATCTACCCAGCTTTCAAGACCAATGAAAGTTCCTTGCCCATTTAAACCCTATGAGGAAGGGCCTTTTCTCGTGCAAGTTAGAAAAACTTCCCAGCCATTTCAAAATGAAGCAATCCATATATGTTTATTTCTTGGGCTGTTTCCATTTTCAGACCTCCTGATTCCTTAATGACTCAGTGTCTTAGAAATAAAAGGAGAAGTGAAAAACCAAGACATGAAAAATCACAACCAACTGGAAGATTAACTTAATAACTATTTTTTTAAAAAACCCAGCAGCAACCATTACTTATTAGATATAAGTGAGTCTCCTTAAGCTTATAGTATTACTATATATGTTGCAAGACTGAGAGAGAATCTGTAATGTGCTCTCGACAGTTCAATTTCTAAATCCTCATTTATATGATAAGTGTGCCCAGAACAAGATCACCACAGGCACTATTAATCTAGTATTCTTGGTTATACAATCTTTGACATTTCAAAATGTAGAAGGCGAATAAAGCTGTTTTAATAGGATAATTAATTGTGGCACAAATGTTCATCAGCTATTTTCTCGAAGGTTACATCGTTACTCTAAAGTATCTTCAGATCTCTATCATCCTAACAAGGGCTGTTAGTAGGTCAAAGGAATCTTGCCACACTACTATGACCTTGTTGTACATGATGAGTATGTGACAAGAATAGAAAACAAAAAAAAAATAGAAAATAGAATAGAATAGAATAGAATAACAAAGTTGGAAGGGACCTTGGAGGCCTTCTAGTCCAACCCCCTGCTTAGGCAGGAAACCCTACACCACTTCAGACAAATGGTTGTCCAATCTCTTCTTAAAACCTTCCAGCGTTGGAGCATTCACACCTTCTGGAGGCAACTTGTTCCACTGGTTAATTATTCGAGCTGTCAGGAAATTTCTCCTTAGTTCTAGGTTGCTTCTCTCCTTGATTAGTTTCCATCCATGGCTTCTAGTCCTGCCTTCAGGTGCTTTGGAGAATAGCTTGACTCCCTCTTCTTTGGGGCAGCCCCTGAGATATTGGAAGACTGCTATCATGTCTCCCCTAGTCCTTCTTTTCATTAGACTAGACATACCCACAATTCCTGCAACCATTCTTCATATATTTTAGCTTCCAATCCTCCCCTAATCATCCTGGTTGCTCTTCTCTGCACTCAAAGAGTCTCAACGTCCTTTTTAAAAATCATGGTGACCAAGACCTGTGAACCTGAGAACGTTGTGGAGACCAAGAAAAACAAGCTGATGGAACATAAAACAAATCAAACTCCCTTGAGGCATAATAACCAAGCTCAAATGACCCATACTTTCAACACATTAGGTGAAATCTCTCTGGAAAAGGTTGTAATGGTGGCAGGAAAGACAAGAGGATGACCACAATCAAGATGGATGGACTCAGTTATGGTGGAGATGGGTGCAATGTTAGAAGACCTGAAGTATCAGGCTGAGGAGAGATTCCAATTATCAAAATGTATTTAGACACTAAGTCCTTCCTTCCTCCTTCCCTCCCTTCCTCCCTCCCTCCCTCCCTCCCTCCTTTCTTTCTTTCTTTTTTTCTTTCTTTCTCTTTCAAGAAAGTCCAGTGGCCTTTCAGAAAAGCATTTGTGGGACTACCCACAAATTAATCAGTGGAACAAGTTGCCTCCAGGAGGTGTGAATGCTCCAACGCTGGAAGGTTTTAAGAAGAGATTGGACAACCATTTGTCTGAAGTGGTGTAGGGTTTCCTGCCTAAGCAGGGGGTTGGACTAGAAGACCTCCAAGGTTCCTTCCAACTTTGTTATTCTATTCTATTCTATTCTATTAGAAGATGAGCACAGTCATGGCCTCAAAAAAGCACAATACACTAAAAGCAATAATGAGGTCCATTCCGTTTGTTTACAGTTTGAGATCTTTCGTTAAAAATATATCAAATACAGCAACATATATGCCTCTCTCCCTGTGTATATAAGTGGGTGATAAAATTAAAAAGTTGCAAAACAGATCTGATTTTGTAAAGACATTCTAAAGACTTCTGTAAGTGGGAGCTACTGATTGTTGCAATATTCTTGGAGATTTCTGGAAGTCTATCTCATGGAATCAGAGTAGTGATCTCATGATCATCAGAAGCCTGATTATCTATTAGCCACTGAGCATGTAATGGGCATTTTAGCAGTACATGTGATATGGATTCCATTTCTGTAGCCCAACATACACAAGTGTGATTTATTGCCCATTAACATCGTACTGGGTAGTCCCACAAATGCTTTTCCGAAAGGCCACTGGACTTTCTTGAAAGAGAAAGAAAGAAAGAAAGAAAGAAAGAAAGAAAGAAAGAAAGAAAGAAAGAAAGGAGGGAGGGAGGGAGGGAGGAGGAGGGAGGGAGGGAGGGAGGGAGGGAGGGGAAGGAGGGAGGGAAGGAGGAAGGAAGGAAGGACTTAGTGTCTAAATACATTTTGATAATTGGAATCTCTCCTCAGCCTGATACTTCAGGTCTTCTAACATTGCACCCATCTCCACCATAACTGAGTCCATCCATCTTGATTGTGGCCATCCTCTTGTCTTTCCTGCCACCATTACAACCTTTTCCAGAGAGATTTCACCTAATGTGTTGAAAGTATGGGTCATTTGAGCTTGGTTATTATGCCTCAAGGGAGTTTGATTTGTTTTATGTTCCATCAGCTTGTTTTCTTGGTCTCCACAACGTTCTCAGGAATCTTTCTCCAACACAAAAGTTCAAGGGCATCAATACTCTTCCCCTCCTGCTTCCTTCCTTCCTTCCTTCCTTCCTTCCTTCCTTCCTTCTTTCCTTCCTTCCTTCCTTCCTTCCTTCCTTCCTTCCTTCCTTCCTTCCTTCCTTTCTTCCTTCCTTCCTTCCTTCTTTCCTTCTCCTTCCTTCCTCTTTCTCTCCCTTCCTCTTCCCCCCTCATTTATTTATTTATATATCACTTTTATTGTTTTTACAGATAATTCAAGGCAGAGAATATAGTCAACACGCTTTGACCGGGAGGAGGTTTTGAAGTATCTATAGCAGGACTGCTAGATTCTCTAACAGCTTTGTTCCTTCTGGCATCTGTCTTGTAAATTCACAGGAATCCTTTTTTCCCCATATACTTTTACATATACCTGCCAGGTATATGTATACATTCAAACTAGACTCTGATGTTTCTGTGTGTTGTAATTATGTATGTGTGATATATGAATAAATGATTATCTTTCAAGAACTGAATGCAATAAAATTTCATTTTAATGTATGCCGATTATTGTACATTTAAAGTGACAATAAAGTTCTATTCTACTCCTGTTTCTATTCTATTCTATTCTATTCTATTCTATTCTATGCTATTCTATGCTATTCTATTCCACTCCACTCTATTCTTCTCCCCTCATATTTTCTATTCTATTCTATTTTCTATTCTATTCTATTCTCTATTCTATTCTTTTCTGTTTTCCATTCCATTCCATCCTATTCTATTCTGTTCCATTTCACTCCACTCTGCTCCACATTTTCTATTTCTATTTCTATTCTACTCTACTCCACTCCACTCCACCCAATTCTATTCCTTTCCCCTCATATTTTCTATTCTATTCTATTCTATTTTCTATTTTCCATTCCATTCCATCCTATTCTATTCCATTCCACTCCACTCCGCTCCATATTTTCTATTCTATTCTATTCTATTCTATTCTATTCTATTCTATTCTATTCTATTCTATTCCGACATGTTGCTCCTAATAAATCTTTTGGATTCTTTTGAAGCTCGGCTCGAGGCTCATGATTTAATTAGGGCAATTGCCGGAATCCTGATATCACATTTTTCAGTGCCATTGTAACTTTGAACAGGCATTTAATGAACTGTTGTAAGTCAGGGACTATCTGTAATTGCCACTATATTTTGCAATCTCAGATATTTACGGTTATCTTCTTCCAAATGCAGTGTTTGACACTATAGAAATATTGACTACAAGACACCAATAGCTTTTCAATTGTTGGCTTTTGTAAGTAGAGATAAGAATGATATCTAACATCATGGTCTCAAACATCTGGAAGGTTTCCTGAAGTTTGGATGCACCCAATAATCCATTCACTTTATAAAATGAATATTGAAATGACGTCACAAAGAAATCATTTTTGAAAAATCTTTGATTGAGAGCAAAGAAGATGACTGGTATTATCAAAGCAATAAAAATGAAACACATGTTAGTCCATAACAGGCAGATAATACTTGGAAGAGTGCAGATAGACCTCTCCCTAATAAACAGGAGCATTAGTGGAAGGAGGAAGTACAACACAACACAATCAGTTTGGAAATTCACTATTGTCAGCCTCACCCTACCACAGGCAGTGTGCTGGTTAGACAGTATATAGTTATACTGTCTAGGATTCCACAGGCAGTGTGCTGGTTAGACAGTATATAGTTAGTTTGGGAATGAGAGCTGTCCCCTTACAGGAATGCTTCATGGGAAATGTAGTTAATGCCTCATGGGAGATGTAGCTCATGTCATGTGGTCACATGCGTAATCCTGATTGGTCACTGAATTGACCTCTGGTTGGGTTGGGGGGAGTTTTGGTCATTCTTACCTGGACACAGCAACGTGCTGGAGTCTTCCCTTGCTGTATCATTATGGGATGAAGATAGCTATCTTTTCACACTATGAAGACAACAATGCAAAGATTGGACATTAGATGAATCTCAACATAACTGTGAGTTATGCCTTGAGGATGCCTGATATAATCCAATAAAGAAACTTTGTATGGAAGCCTTTGTAGTGTTCAGCTCCTTATCCCAGGTATTTTGGGAAGATAAATATTGCCTGGGACAAGATAGGCAGGCTAACACTATATTTTATTCTACTATTTTGCAATAGCAGAATTTTGCAAGACTGATTGTTTGCATCTGCTCCTTCTACTTAACAGTTTGGTGAACTGGAGAGATGTGTATCTGAACCTAATTTTATTTGCCCACTGTGGGCTTCAGATACATTTCATCCTGCTTTGGTAACAAAGCTTGCATTTCAACGCCTTTCTCTAGGAACAAAATTCACATCCACTCAAAAAGTTATTGGAGGCAGCAAAATGGGATTGTACATAATGTACTCTGTGACCAAGCAGATCTGAGAAGTTTGGCCCTTGTGTTCTTGACAGTCCCTCCAACATTAGGGTGTCTGTAGGTAAAAGAGATGTGGCCAGCTCTACCCTTGTTGGCCCTCTGGAAAGCTGTGAAAATCAGTTCTTCTCCCAAGCACAGATGTTCATGGAGCTTGGGTGTGGCTGTGCTTTAATTTATTGCATTGATCATGTGATTTTAGAGACCATGACCCAGGAATAGGATAATTTGGCTCATGTTTCTATTTCCATTTGTCAGTATTCCCTGGGTAGATGGGCAGCTAAATGAATGTGTTAAGTACGTAATAAGTATCATTTCCCCAGAAACTTTCCATTGCAGCTTGAGTTCTGGGAAAATAAATTGTTTTTCACCTAAAGAGCAACCACTGCGATTAACTGTCCTGATTGTGGATGCAGGACAGAGTGGTGAGGTGGCCTAGAGATGAAGCTCTCGCCTCACAGTCAATGTCAGCCTTTCTAGGCAAGTAGCGATTTTAGGTATAAACCACGTTACTCGCTTTTGTGGAGCTAAGATAACGGTTTATTTACAATGCATCCCATCCAAGTCAGCGACAACAAGAAAATATCTGTATAAAGCCAGTGCTGAGAGTAACTGCCTCTCAGCACCTTTTATTGCAATAATCTACCCTTTGTAATTAACCTAACATCCGCCCTCCCAGCTAATTCCCCACGCTTCCTCTCCATGCTCCTAATCGCATCTATCATCCCACTACCAATTAGTGCAGCCCTAAACCACCACCTCCTCCCCACAGCTATAACCGCTCTTTAGCATTATTCAAACCAACTTCTCTTTTCTGTCTTAAGTGTTTCATCACAATCCCTCTAACAGTATTTGCTCCAGCTGGAGTTTCTCCCCACTACATTCCTATCTATCTGTCTACCTACTCCCCCCTAATGTTCTCTAAAGTTCTGCAAACAGCCAGCATGCGTAGACATATCAATCCTTCATTTCAACTGGAGTTCATCACTTGCTTTTGGTTTCTACATGATAGCTTTTGCTGTTCTTATCAATGACCTTGCCATCATTCATCAACCTAGCCGACATGCAGTTCAGTTAATTCCGTGTCGGGCTTCATGGTGAGTGTGAAAATGTTGAAGCCTGACAGTCAGGAGGCTGTGAGTTTGATCCTAGGTAGAGGCAGATATTTCTCTCTCTGGACACACTGGGAATACATCTGCTGAACAAAACTCTGCATTGGCAACAGGAAGGGCATCCGGCCATTAAAACACTCTGGTAGCTCCATCCAGTTGCCCAGACTTCACTCCGCAAGGGATTATGGGAGTCGTTAAAAGATGATGATGATTGTGGATGCAGGACAGGCCTTTTATGGCATTCCCTTTAAGCCAACACAGCTTCTGTCCAAGATTCGTGGAAATGCTGCTCAAGGGTTTGGGGTTCTGTATAGTGAGGAAGTCCTTGAAGGGTCTCCTGAAAACAGGGCACAAGTATAAAGCCAGTTTACATTTGTGTGACCTGTACTTAAAGCTGCATTTCATCTCCGGAGGTTCAAAGTATTAAATCATGAAAAGAATGGAAGAGACGTGGTATCCCAGGTATCATTGCTTGATTGATTTCACATTGGTTTCCATCTTTATTACAAGTGAAGGAGATCCCCGAACCTTAATTATACAAACTAAATATTTAACTCTGCTGGTTCGATGCAGGAGGAGTACATTGATTGATATACAGTACAAAGCAACTGTAAATTGATTCAAAGTAAATGGATTCATATACAGTATGAAGTGCCTGAAAGTTATACCATTCAGTAATCCTTGGTAGAAGATAAAGGTAAAGGCAAACATTTTCGGCTCTAGGGGGCGGTGCTCATCTGTTCCAAAGCTGAAAATGTCCGAAGACGTCTGTCTCCGTGGTCATGTGGCCGGCATGACTAAACAGCAAAGGCACATGGAACACTGTTCCCTTCCCACCAAAGGTGGTCCCTATTTTTCTACTTGCATTTTTACATGCTTTCGAACTGCTAGGTTGGCAGAAGCTGGGACAAGTAAGGGGCGCTCACTCCATTATATGGTGCTAGGGATTTGAACCGCCGAACTGCTGACCTTTCTGATCGACAAGCTCAGCGTCTTAGCCACTGAGCCACCGTGTCCTTCTGGGTAGAAGATATGCAGTGCCAATTTTCATGCTTCAGCTGGGCTACTGGGATGAAATAAAACTGGTAGATGTCATAGTGAAAAATGCAGCTTCATAGAGATGATGAAGTGGATGTAGAAACAGGAAGTCGGCACCCACTGCAGCAGCAATATTTTAATTGTAGTAGTAGTAGTGGTAGGAGTAATTAGAGTAAGCCTCTTGTGATATCTGTTGAATGCTTAAATAGTTGAACGTTATCTCCTTACTGTTGGAGCAGACAGATACCAGGAGTTGATTTGAGGACATGAAGGTTATTCCAGGACTTAGGGAACAATCCCCAGAAGGGCGCAGTCAAGGTCTAAGGGTGCTGGAAGCTCTAATGTAGCTAAGAAACTTGTAGCAGAGGCTTAGTACAAAATACCAGACGTTACGAGCCATCTGGGACCTTGCAATGAATATGCGCCAGATGATCACAAGCAGAGTGGCCTTCAGTACACACTGGATGGTCTTTAGCCTGACAAAAAGAGAGACAAGAAAAAAAAAAAGAAGAGCTGAACTTTCAGGGCCTGATGGGTCACAACACAGACCAGTTCGACCACCAGTTGGGATTTATAGAGTGAGATGCAGAGGTGGTATTCAGCCGGTTCTGACCAGTTCTGGAGAACTGGTAGCGGAAATTTTGAGTATTTCGGAGAACAGGCAAATCCCACCTCTGACTGGCCCCGCCTCCATCTATTCTCTGCCTCCCAAGTCCCAGCTGATTGGCTGGGTCTTCTTTGGTTGCCCTGCATAGGAGAACGGAGCAGGAAAGCGGGTTAGTGGGGTGGGGAGGGAATGGGGATTTTGCAACACCCTTCCCCTGTCATGCCCACCAAGCCACACCCACCAAGCCATGCCATGCCCACCAAGCCATGCCCACCAAGCCACACCCACAGAACAAGTAGTAAAAAAATCTGAATCCCACCACTGGTGAGATGAACTCATCGTATAAAAAAGTATTTCCTTCTGTGCCATCTTGGGCCAAAACAAATTCATAATTCCATCCGTCTGATCCCAGTCATTTAGGGAAACAGGAGGGAGGAGTGGGGACATGATCAGAAGACTTGGTGACCTTATCCAGCTTAGTTAGGAGGTTTGAGCAGGCCAGCTTGTGACAGCAATGTCAGTTTCCACCCACCATTAACCATTCAGAAGGTTAACACCACATTTCATGGAAGCAGCAATCAGATTTAGGTTATTATGTAAGGATCAGACATGATATATCCACCTGGACTACCTAACCTAAATCACTATTTATTGTTAAGTCTTCCTATTCAGGTCTCGGGCAACCTCCTCCAAGTTTCATGCTTATCGTGATAGGAATGAGAAATGCTTAAATACAGAGAAGAATAGCGCCCAAGGAGCACTGAATTAACTTTACTTTTAGAATAACATAGAACCATGATGGTGACCTTATGGCACGCGTGCCACAGGTGGCACACAGAGCCATTTGTGTGGGCACGCGAGCCCCAGGCAAACTTACCTCACTGCGCATGCGTGTGCCTCCCAGCTGATTTTCAGGCCTTTTTTGGCCTGCCAGAGGCTTGAGGGATGCCTCTGCAGGCTTTGAAAGCCAAAAAATAGGCCCATTTTGTCACTTCCTGTATTTCTGGAAATACCGGAAGTGATGAACGCCCATTTTTCGCCTGCAAAGCCTGCAGAATCCCTCAAGCCTGGCAAACCTCAAATAAACGAAAATCAGCTGGGAGGTGCAGTGCAGGTAAGGGGGGGCGGGGGGATTGTGTGTGCATGCGCAGGAGGCGTGGTGGTGCTGCACACATTGCCTACTGGGTGCTGGCATGTAGGTGCAATTTTTGGCACAGAAGCCCAAAAAGGTTAGCTACCACTGACATAGAACAACAAAGTTTGAAGGGACCTTGGAGGCCATCTATCCAAGCCTCTGCTCAAGCAGGAGACCCTTTCAGGATACACTTTCAGACAAGAGTCTGTCCAGTCTCTTCTTGAAAGCTTCGAGTGTTTGGGGCACTCACACAGTGGTGGGATTCAAAAATTGTTTACTACTGGTTTTGTGGGCGTGGCTTGGTGGGCGTGACAGGGGAAGGTTACTGCAAAATCCCCATTCTGTCCCCACCCCACTAACCTGCTTTCCAGCTCCGTTCTCCTGTGCAGGGCAACCAAAGAAGACCCAGCTGATCAGCTGGGACTCAGTGGGAGGCAGAGAATAGATGGGGACGGGGCCAGTCAGAGGTGGGATTTGCTGGTTCTCCAAACTACTCAAAATTTCTGCTACCAGTTCTCCAGAACTGGCCAGAACCTGCTGAATACCACCTCTGACTCACAACAGTTGTTCCACTGATTAATTGTTCTAATGGTCAGGAAATTTCTCCTTAGTTCTAGGTTGCTTCTCTCCTTGATTAGTTTCCATCCATTGGTTCTTGTCTCGCCTTCAGGTGTTTTGAATAGCTTGATCCCAGAATCAATCGATCAATCAATCAATCAATCAATCAATCAATCAATCAATCAGAATAGAGCTGGAAGAGACTTCGGAGGTCTTCTATACCCTATACAATTTGGGACAATTTGAAAGCTCCTCTTTTTTGTGGCAGTTTTAATTGTGTATACTTTAATATAGATACATTAATTATATCTATCTATCAATCAGATTCAGTTCTTTTCCTGGCTCTACCTACTTCTTTGAGCTGGACCACTTTTTCTTTGGAGGTAAGACCCTAATATATCACTCCAAGCTATATGTGGCATTCAGCCCAAACCCTTATTTGTGGTGACCAAACAATTTCATTCACTGAAAGCATTCTGCTCTCAGGCTGTGAAAGTTAACACAAAAGATTGTAAGTTAACACAAAAGATTCCATGCTCTTACTTTCTGATATGCTGTCGGGCTGCAGGAATTCCTGCCAAGTCTTCTTTCAACAGATACTTCTTAATTCCTAAGCAGTAATCTTTTATATATTCTGACCAAGTCAATTGGCAAATATCAAAGTAGAACAACTGAAATCAAGCAGAAAAAAAGACTACTTAAAATGGAAGAGAAGGACGATTTCACTCTTGATTTTATGGTCAACATGATAAGAAATGTGTTTTTCTGGACAATACCGGCATTGATATACTGATATACCATTCAAGCAATGGCAAAAGGATATTTCTAAATTTGTTTGGCAAGGCAAGAAACATAGAATTAAATGCAAACTCCTGTAGGATGCTAAGAAAAGGAGAGGGTTCAAATTACCAAATTTGAAATTGTGTTTTGAAGCTTGTTATTTAGTTTGGATTAAAGAGTAGGTGGCTTTAAGAATTAGGATTTTATTGGAATTGGAAGCACATGATTCAAGATTTGGATGCCATGGTTATTTGTGGAATGACAAAGTTAAGGTGAAATACAGATATCAAAAATCATTTTATTAGATGTACCATAGTAAAAATTAGGAATAGGCATACAACAAAATTGTCTCCTAAAATTCCATGCCATCCAAATCTTAAATCATGTGCTTCCAATTCTAATAAAATCCCAATTCTTAAAGTCACCTACTCTTTAATCCAAACTAAATAACAAGCTGCAAAATACAGTTTCAAATTTGGTAAATTGAACCCTCTTCCTTTTCTTTAGCATCCTGCTGTATGGTTGCCACTCCAACAAGCCTTTTTTTAGAAGGGAAATGATAGTTAAACAAAAATGATTAACTTAATGCTAATTTCCCAAACCTTTCCCAAGATTTAACTTAATAACAAGACAAATGAGCTGTATACAAATGATGAATATAGAATTGTTAAGATGTAAGCACTTTTATTGAAAATGGAAACCAGTTAAACAAGTTAATGATTATGTGATAAAATGGCCAAAGTGTTTAGATATAACATACACCTGGATCAATGGAAGACTATGTGGAAGAAAAGGTTGAAATTTCAATTGAATTCTAATCTTAAAGGGAATTTCTATAAAGTAATATATCCTTGGTAATAACAACAGATAATTTGTCAAAAAAGTAGGGAATTTCAAACATTGGTTGGAAATGTAATCAAACTGAGGGAAGATTTTTCATCTTTGGTAGACATGCAATAAAATGAGAAAATTTTGAGCTCAGGTACGTATTTTGATGCAGAAGATTTTAAAAGTGAACGTATAATTAAAACCTGGGTTTTTCTCCTGGACTTGATCAGCAAACAAATAGAAAGATATGATATAACTTTGAACAGTAGAGAGCAGTATATTATTATAGAACAGTATATTCAGTATAACAGTATATTCTTATAGAATAGCATATTCAGTATAACAGTATATTCTTATAGGACACCTTCAAATTTCTAGGTTCTATTATATCTCAAGACCTAAAATGGAGACCTAACATCAAAATCGTCATCAAAAAAGCACAACAAAGAATGTTCTTTCTGCACCAACTCAGAAAGCTCAAACTGCCCAAGGAGCTGCTGATCCAGTTCTACAGAGGGATTATTGAGTCTGTCATCTGCACCTCTATAATTGTTCTGACCCAAGCCTTGTTCCAAACAAACAAACAGCAAACAGAGATAAAAGCAAAACCTTTTTAATGCTTCTCTGTGAATTCCATTCATTCACAGGAAAAATGCAATTAAAACTAATTGTCCCAGATAAGAACAAGCCTTGCCAAGGTTGTGCAAGGCTGCCAAGAACACTAGATTAAATTGCAAGGAAATATTCAAAACTAAAAGTCTCCAAACACAAGCCAAGATACTCCGGACTTCCACAAGGCTTGAAGTGCAAGAACTTCTTTGCTTCCTGCAAAGAATCTCAGTCTCTCAAGCTGGCTTTTATCTCTTAAGGGAGGGGCCATTACCTTGCAGCCTTACTCCCGAGTCACCTGTGCTGCTGCAGCTGCTCTTTCCTTCGAGCAGCCCTGCGCGCACACACACTGGGCACAGGCTCCTCGGGGGCCTCTGCATCACTTCTGCTAGCCTCCATAAGCTCTGAAGGCAGCACTCCACTCTCTGGCAGTCCTGGCCCCATCCCTGCATCACACGCAGGCCCCTCATCTGAGGCCTCGCTCTCCAAGGCCTCAGCCATCTGCACCTGCTGCCTGGTGAACCACAACAATAACTGTCTGGTTTGGTTCTGCAACCAAACAAGACAGACACAGACATCAACTGGGCAATGGCATGCCAGAAAATGGGCCTCATCCGTGGGATGCCCCATCCATGGAATGCAGGCAGCACACGAAATCACACCCTTTGGATCCATGGAAAAGCTTCTCTCCACAGAACCAGTCCCGGGTTCCCAAAATTTTGAGAGCCACTGCTATAGATAGTTGTCCATTTCCTTAAACTGGCATTGCTTGTTCCATGATCCCATCACCAATTCTTGGGGAGCCCTTGAAAAATGTTGCTGTTCAGAGGGGAAAGAGTTGTGTTTTTATTCTGGAAGAGAATTCAGGGTCCTCTTGAAACTCTGACTAAATAGACAGATTTTTATGCATTGAAAAGTTTGGGTAGGTTTCTAAACTGGCTGATCAAATTGCAGGTGATTACACCTATTCTTTGGACACTGTCATGAATGCGGTTTTCCATAGTCAGCACTAGAAGGACTAGAAAAAGATACAACAGAGGGGATGAAGCCTCCTGTAGCCCACCTGATGAGGTTTGTGGGAGAAACCTCCTTCTAGCCCTAAAATTCCCTGTTGTGACATTGGTCCTGGTATCTGCTAAAGGCAGGAATGGACCTGGGTGTGGGCTTGAAACCTTGATCTTGGCCTTCTAGCTTGTTAACACCTTGACTCTGAAATCTGCATTGGAGACAAAGCATGCTCTAGAGAAAGAAAGAAACTTAGACATGTGCCAGAGGTGGCACACAGAGCCCTCTCTGCGGGCACGCGAGCCGTCACTCCAGCTCAGCTCTGCTGCACATGTGCACACGCCTTCTGCCAGCCACCTGGTGTCTGGGTCTCTGCCGCGCATGCTCAGAGGGTGGGGCTCGTGGGGGACATGTGTGCATGTGTGGGGGTGGGGCGCATGCATGGGAACACACACAGATGCACAGGGGGTGGGACAGATGCATTGGGGACAGGGCACATTCATGGGGGCTGCATGCGCATGTGCAGGAACACAAACACACGTGCAGGGGTGGGGTACGTGCACCTTGCATTTTGAGGGTTTGCATGCATGCTTTGGGCACTTGGTGCCAAAAAGGTTAGCCATCACTGACCTAGGCCCTTTATGGTGGGATCTGTTATTGGCTTGAGAGTTCTATAACTGGCAGAGAAACTAAGGAGGGTCCATTCTAAGCCTCTTACCTCACCCACTTTCTAGGCTGCCTTTCGTCTGATCATTCCCTAAGCAACATTTCTTCACCCCCATCTCCCAAGGTCTTTCCCACACATCATTACAGGGACTGACCACTTGCATAGGGCCAGTGGTGGGAGTCAAATAATTTAACAACTGGTTCTCCCAGGGTCAGGTTGGTTGGCTGTCATGGGAGGCGTGGCCCATCCCTGCCCTTCAGCTCTGCCGCACTTGCAGGATGAGCTTCTTGATCCTGGGTGAACCAGTTGCTATAACCCACCCCACCCCCCACAGTATCTAAGTGGATCCTGGGCCCTGAGCTGTAATGGAGAAATGGGAAGCGGAGTGGCCGGCAGGAGGGAAGGACTTATAGCACTTAGCAATAGCACTTAGACTTATATACTGCTTTATAGTGCTTTACAGCCCTCTCAAAGCAGTTTACATAGTCAGCCTCTTGCCCCCAACAATCTGGGTCCTCATTTTACCCACCTCGGAAGGATGGAAGGCTGAGTCAACCTTGAGCTGGTCAGGATTGAACTGCTGACAGTGGGCAGAGTTAACCTGCAATACTGCATTCTAATCACTGTCCCACAGCTCAATAGGAAGAAAAGGGGAAGGGAGCGAGGAAGGAAGGAAGGAAGGAAGGAAGGAAGGAAGGAAGGAAGGAAGGAAGGAAGGAAGGAAGGGCAATAGCAATAGCACTTATAGATTGCTTCACAGTGCTTTTACAGCCCTCTCTAAGCAGTTTACAGAGTCAGCCTCTTGCCCCCAACAATCTGGGTCCTCATTTTACCCACCTCGGAAGGATGGAAGGCTGAGTCAACCTGGAGTCTGGTGGGATTCGAACTGCCAAATTGCAGTAGGAGTAGCTTGCAGTACTGCATTCTAACCACTGCGCTACCGAGGCTCCCTACTATGGAGAGGAAAGAGGGAAAGCGGCATTCTCCTTTCCTTGCGCCGGCTGCGCCATTGCCCGTTTTTCCAGTGCCTACTTTGATAGCAGGGGTGGGTGGGTAATTTAACAACCAGTTCACATGAACCGTTGCGAACCATCTGAATCTCACTACTATGTAGAGCTCTGAGGAAGGAATCTGTCCTTTTGAAAATGGTTTGCAATCTAGCCCAAATACACCTTTTAATTATTTAATTTTGACTGGTGGGGTTCAATAAGATGCTTACAGTTTTGTCTTTTGAGTTGAGCTCTTTCAGTAGCATGCTTGTATTTTCATAGCTCCAGTCCCAGGAATTGCTGGTAAAATATTCAAGAAGATTCAAAGTCTTGTCCAAGCGGCTGAAAAGTTTCATCATCCTGAAAGGCAGAATAGAAACACATCTATCTATAGATAGATAGGACTGTAGCATCTCTCCTCAAAAAGACTGAGCAGAGAGTGCTTTCCAAGCCATCTTGGTGCCACAATCCCCAAATATCTAAGGTGGGCTATTGTCAGGGCCTTTCCCAGAGACATCTACGGACACCTTTCTGGTGGGAATGCTGAGAAACCAAGGAAGTTGTGCATTTAAAGGCTGCCACAACCACTATTGGCTGCTACTGATTAATTTTGTTGTTTGCATTTTTAATCAAAATCATTTCCATTGTCTGTAAGCTGTTGGGAGAATTATTACCCTGAAAGATACGGATGTTGTGGCCTGCCAGCAGAGCTGGCAGCAGACTCAGACAGTGAGGAGGTTGGGGAGGAACATGGGCCAGTCCTGGAGTCTGGGGAAGGCTCTGACAAGGGCTCTGCATCAGAGGCAGAGATGGGGCCAGGGCCATCTGACAGTTATCAGCTGCCTTCAGAGTCAGAGATAAGTGGGGCAGAAGAACAGCTGGAGCCTGTTCCCAGTGTGCGCATGCACAGAGATGCCAGGAGAAGGGAACAGTTAAGGAACAAAGGTCGATTTGGGAATAAAGGCACAGGTGTATGGTGAATGGTCCCTCCCATAAGGAATAAAGAGGAGCAGAAGGGAAGTGGTGTTTGCAGTGTTCATTTAATTAGGGGGAAGATTTGTTCCTGACTCCTTGCCAAGTATTTTCTGCTACAGCATTGCGTTTGGAAGCTATCGGCCTGGCAACTCTCCAAGCCTGATAAGGTCTGTGATTGTAAATCACCCTTGAAAGACTGTTTGCTGGGACTTTGCTGGATGTGAATGAGAGGAATTCCTATTAGCCTAAATAAAAGGGGTTTTGTCGGGACGAGGAGTTTGCTTCGTGGTTTTGTGAAGCCTAGGTAAGAACAATGGAAGAGTTGTTATTGTTGTTAGTGTATGTGTGTGTGTGTGCGCACGCACACACAAACACATAATAACAATAAGCAAAGCTGCAAGTCAATCAGACCGTTTTTTTTCCCTCCAAAGCTGTGAAATTGATGGAGAAATTCATCCTCCTTGGAAAAACGTCTTCTGTATTCTTAGGGGTGCTTTCCTAAAAAGGCTGTCTGGACTTTTTTGGAACACCCTCTACACCCCGCCCCCCAATGTAGATCCAATCTCACCGTGGCTTCTTTCCTAGCAGCCGCAGATACCCATCACAGAGAAAAGCAGGGATGGTGTGATAAACAAACGTCAGTACTGATGGAGAAAGTAGCTTGAGGTCATGATGGCCTTTGGTATTCTGAAGGGTTTCTCCAATGGATTTTTTTCATATACAGTTGTTGCATTCATTTCTGCAGAATGGTAGAAAAGAGATACTGCACCCATTGTGGTAATTGCACGAAAAAGGGACAATTATTGGAAATGTCCATTTAAGAAGGCAAAGTGGGACATAATATAGAGCTGGAGGACTGGGAAAAGATCTGGAAAAAAAATTATACGATAACAAAATCAGCGGCATATAAAGAAAACCAATATAAAATGTGCTACCGGTGGTATCTAGCCCCTCGAGATTGGCTAAAATGTATCCTAATTTAAGCCCAAATTGTTGGAAATGTAAGCAATCACAGGGTACCTTCTATCACGTTTGGTGGCTATGTCTGAAAATTAAGAAATATTGGACTAAAATGGTTAAAGGAAATTGTGAAAGTTCCAATAGAATTTAAAGCAGAAATGCTTGTGGGAATTATCAAAGGGAATTATACGAAAGAGATAAAATATCTAATCCTGCATATATTACAGCAGCGACATTAGCACTTGCACAATGTTGGAAAGGAGATTCTATCTGAAAGGAGATTCTAAGACAGCTTAATTATCCAAAAGATTTTCGATTGCACGGAAATGGACAAACTTACATTAGAATTTAAAGAGAAGGAAGACTCAGATTGTTATACAGTTTGGGAAAATTGATAAATAATTGAAGCAAGCAATCAAATAAATAAGGAATGTATAGTTTAGAAAGATATCTATATATCTATATATATATAAGAACAATTAGGAGTATAAAATACACACTAGAATAACAATTGAAATGTAAGTATTGTCAAAATGGATTGTAATATACACAATATTTTCATTTTAAATATCTGTATTGTATTTTGTATTTTAATGTTTTAAATTTTCAATAAAGGTTATTTAAAAAAAGAAGGCGGCAAAGTGCCCTTTGAACATCAAAGAAAACAGATGTAATTCCCAGTCACATGATCAGAGGTGGTATTCAGCCGGTTCAGACCCGTTCTGATGTACCGGTAGCGGAAATTTTGACTGGTTCCGAGAACTGGCAAATACCACCTCTGGCTGGCCACGCCCACCCGCCCCTGGCCTTATCTCTCCTATATTCCCTTGTTTTTTAGCTCAGCTGATTCGCATGGCAGAGCGGATTGCCACGCCTCAACTGAGGTAAAAAAAACTGAGGTAAAAAACAGCACAGCTCATCAGCGTTGATACAGCATTGAGCTCTGCGTGCACACACGCAAAGCGCTCCCTCTGAACCAGTAGGAAAAAATTTGGAAACCCATCACTGCACATGAGATAGACGAGCTGAAGAAAGAGGAATAACTCCCTGTCAGAAAAGAAAATGGCTCTTCCCCCAACCACCAGTCCTGTTAATTATTATTGTTATTATGATGTTACAAAAAGTGTTTTGCCTCCCTTATTTTACTTGGTCAATGTCTAAGGCCATTGCTTTCCTATTAGGAAGAAGGTGGCCTCAGAGATTTACAAATAAAACAATAAAATAAACCACTGGGCTACTGTCGGCCTTGCAAGGTATTTCCACACAGATAGATGTTGTAACTTCATTGTAAGCTTACATTAACTGAATCTTGAGAAGAACCCCACCCTGTGTTCTCTTATCCACAATGAGAATGGTGGCCCTTGAAATCTCAATGGTGAGGCAAGCAGTTAAAGAATGACTTCCAACCAAACTAGTCTGGTGGAGTTTTCTGAATTCTTAATCCTTAAAAAAAAAAAATACTCACGCAATTCTCCCCATGACAATGGGTTGAGGCCGCCTGAGGTACAGTTGTAAATCAATGGTGATTTGGGCCTGAAAAGGATAGAAATAAAAAGCCAAGAATTCACAAAATGCACCAAATGTATGAATTACTCTATTTATTATAAGGATATATAAATGGGAGGATAGACAAAGATATAGCAAAATGAGAGGTGTTTGAAAAGCATGTCAGAGGGCAATTTTTTGATCTCAACCACTTGTGATTGTTGTTATTGTTGTTGTTGTTGTTGTTGTTATTATTATTATTATTATTATTATTATTATTATTATTATATCTTTAGTGAGATTCACAGCCTTTGGGGCTGGTTGGTAGCTCAACACCTCAAGTCCTAACCAAGGACCTAGGAACTGTTCAGGTAGCGTCGGAGGATATAAGCTGTTCCAAGTAGGGTGGTCTTTTTGTAGAATCAGGGTATTCAAGTCTGATAAATTCAGGATTTCCAAATAGCAAGGTAGCCCTTTAGGTATTGCTCCAAGGGCTCCAATTACAATTGGGATAACACACGATTTCTTTTTCCAAAGTCACTCAACTTCAATTTGTAAGTCCCGATACTTTGTGATTTTTTCCTTGCTGCGTGTCTTCAATTTGTGCACTACCAGGTATTGCAATGTCAATGAACCAAACATTATTATTGTTGTCTTTGAACTCCAGGGCCCATTCCAAGGTGCTTTTTCAAAAGCTAGCTGGAAGGACAGGTACTGGTAGTTGAGACTGGATGGTGAGGAGATGTAGACACCGCTGTCTTCAAAAAGTGGAGAGTACTTTAGATACAGAGGATCATTGATTTGTGAAAAGAGGGGTAAAAGAGTCCATCTATGTTAGAACTGTGAGCTTAAATGGACTCCAGAGGATGGTAGAGGACAGGAAGGCCTGGAGGAATGTTGTCCATGGGGTCGCGATGGGTTGGACATGACTTTGCAACTAACAACAACAAGTTAGAACTGAACAGCCCCCCCTCAATAGAGGGAGAGGAATATGGCAGCATCTATCTCTTGTCCACAATGCATTCCTTTCAGCAGTTCCAAGAAGATTCCCCAACCATTTGCACTCTGATTCAGGTGACCCTGAGGACACACATAAACCCCCAAGTGGCCTCAACAGCTCTCAGGGAGAGTGTTAATGACCAGATGGTTGCAAAGAAATACTTTACACACACACACAAACACACACACACACCAATTTTATCAGAACCTATTCTTCCATCCGCACTACCATCCAGTCACAACTGGTGAAGCTTCTTGGATGAGAAGCAAAATTTTCTTCTTCTTCTTCTTCTTCTTCTTCTTCTTCTTCTTCTTCTTCTTCTTCTTCTTCTTCTTCTTCTTCTTCTTCTTCTTCTTCTTCTTCTTCTTCTTCTTCTCCTTCTCCTTCCTCCTTCCCCTCTTCCTCCTTTTCCCTCCTCCTCCTCCTTCCTAAGGGAAAAAACCAGTCCAGTTGTCTTTTGAATGAAGACCATTGAGACAACCGTGACCCGGATGACTGAGAACCTCCACAGACATCCACTGTCCAACGTTCAGTCTATTATGAGTCATTTGCTGGTAAAATTGAAAGGCGGGTTAGGAGCAGGGAGGACTTGTTCCCTTTTATCATTAGATTCAGCTATAAAATTTTTAGTTTGGGTTACAACGGCTTGAACATTTTTGGACCAGAACTCCCTTCCCTGCAAGTCTCTTATAAAGCCATCAGAATCCACAAAAAGTATGTTTGTTTGTTTGCTTTGCAGGCTTCAATATGCAGGCTTCGACATGCAAACTAAGCCAAATCTTGTCTAGTGGTGATTTCTGCCCTTGAACTTATTATAATGAGGTGTGTTCGGGTGCTCCCTATAACATGGTACAAAATGGAAGCGTTCACCTGTTCCCAGGAAAGAAACCCCAGCAATGAAGACTGTAGGTGTGCCAGCTTCTCTCACAAGGCAGTGGCCAGAAGCCAACATTATGGTCCTTATGATGGAACTTATGAGCCATGGTGGCACAGTGGTTAGAATACGGTACTGCAGGCTACTTCTGCTGACTGTTGGCTGCCTGCAATTTGGCAGTTCAAATCTCACAGGGCTGAAGGTTGACTCAGCCCTCTGTCCTTCAGAGGTCGCTAAAATGAGGACTCAGATTGTTGGGGGCAATAGGCCGACTCTGTAAACCACTTAGAGAGGGCTGTTAAGCACCGTAAAGCAGTACATAAGTCTAAGTGCTATTGCTATTGCTTGTGAATGCACTACTGCCTGTAGGAGGCACTGTTGGGCTTTCAGAAAGCTTTAAAGACCTGGATGGTGATATGAGGAAATGCAATTTTGGCAGCTCCTTACAGCCTGCAACCTTGAAAAAAAAAACCCATTCTATTTCAATGGCCTATATCTTGATCAACAAAGAGGCCCCACCTGTGAACTGCAGTGTACCAGCCAGCAGCAATGATTAAGTTGATAGCGAGATCTACTGGGATAATGTCAGCTATGGCAGCTGGATTGCATTTTACAGTCCGTAAAATCCCTTTGCCACCCTAGAAATAAAGAAGTTCATTAACCTATGTAACTCGACTTCCTTATTTAGTATAGAGTTTAGGTAGTGTGAGATCTGAATTCTGTAACAGTGGGATAAGTTCTCCTGAGCTAAACTGGGAAGAAAACTTTAGGGGCTTGTAGAACACTTTCCACCTCTGCTGTCCCCAGAATCTGGCCATCCACAGCTGCGGTGTATTTATTTATTTATTTATTTATTTATTTATTTATTTATTTATTTATTTATTTATTTTATTGGACTCATAAGCCGCCCTCTCTCCCGAGGGACTCAGGGCGGCTTACAATAAAAACAAGAATACAAATAATAAAATAGAATTAAACTAAACTAAGCCCAATAAAATTTAAAACCCGATTAAAACTAAAAATCGATTAAAAAAAAAACCCACCCCCACCCCATTCAGTCCAGGCTGGCCTGTTTGTCAGGAAAGCCAAAAGCTTTTAAATTCAGTCAGAAACACCAGGCCTGGTGAACCACCTTCTCGATCAGCTAAGGCCAGGGATGTTAAATTATAGGCCCGTGGGTAGGATCCAGTCTGTAGGGTGCTTAAATCTGGCCCATGGGGCCATCCTGGAAATATCAAAGGACCGGCTTGCGGTGCCTCTGCTGGCCAAAACGGGAGTGTGGAGGTCTCGCAAGGCCTTCATGAGGCCTGTTTTTGGCTGCCCCGGCCTCCAGAAGCACTCTGCTGGCCAAAAATGGGCCGTGCAGAGGCCCTGCAATCCCCCCGAGGTCTGTTTTCAGCCTCCAGCAGCATTCTGTTGGCAAAAAACGACTGGGAGAATACGGCAGGAGGCCATGGAGACTGAAAACAAGGTGTGGGGGGTGCATGTGGTGCCCTATGCCCCATTTTCACTGGCAAATTGCTTCAGAAGACTGTCCAGGCTGAAAACGGGGTGCAGTGGGGCTGCTTGTAGCCACCCCGTGCCCCATTTTGGCCAGCAGGGTGTTGCAGTAGGCATCTGTCCCATCTCCCCCGCTACTCACTCTCCCCCACCTTGCCAGCCCACGGAGGAGAACTACAATGCTGATCTGGCCTTCGGAGAAATCCAGTTTGACATCCCTGGACTAAGCTATGCGTTGTCAGAATCACTAGATTCTGCCCTTATCACTTTAGATAAGCTTCATGCTTTGATTCTCATGGTTTCTTCTGGACCTGTTTCACTGCTCCTAAGATTTAGAAGTCCTATTTTCATCTCTACTTACCGCGGCAAGGAGGCCACTTGTACCGTTGAAGTTGTCAATCCAGCCCTGGAAGAATGAAACATAGAAAAAGTGGTTGTTGTGGAGTCTGCGTGTTCATTAAGATTGTCCTCAGCTTATTTCAGCTGGCTAACAGAGTCGATCCGAAAGATCGGCAGTTTGGCAGTTCGAATCCCTAGCGGCCTGTAATGGAGTGAGCTCCTGTTACTTGTCTCAGCTTCTGCCAACCTAGCAGTTCGAAAGCATGTAAAAATGCAAGTAGGAAAATAGGGACCCCTTTGGTGGGAAGGTAACAGCGTTCTGTGCACCTTTGGTATTTAGTCATGCCAGCCACATGACCACGGAGACATCTTCGGACAGCGCTGGCTCTTCGGCTTTGTAACGGAGATAAGCACCGCCCCCTAAAGCCAGAAACAACTAGCATGTATGTGCGAGGGGGACCTTGACCTTTAACAGAGTCAAGCACCTTCAAGACCGAAAATTGAGACTCTGCTGCAGAGTTTTGCTCTTCACAGGTGGATTGAATGAATATTGCAAACAATACTAAACGCTTGCTAAGGCCTAGCCTAACAGCAAGACTTGAATACTACCCAAACTTTGAAAACTTAATATGGAAGTTACCAGTTTTATTTCTCCTTGAATTTTGACGAAGAGACACAAATCTGAAGCTAATTTCTCAGCTGCAGCAGAAGAGAAAAACAAACCCTTCACAGAATCAGACACTATCCAGCAAAGCTAGTCAGACTGGAAGATGGGAGAGTTATTTTGTCCTGCTTCCCTGAATGAGGCTGCTAGGTCTTGCACAAGAATGTGTGGGCAGAGTTGCCATGTAAGCCTACCTATGACAGGAACTGGTTTCCTAGACCTGAATTATTATGGCATGCTTTGCTCTTGTTGATTAGAATGCTGGTGTTAATTAATCTCTTTTAGTTGAGCGGCTGTGAACAAGTATTTGGTTCTATCCAGGGCTGGGCTGCAAAAATTTTAGCAACCGGTTCTCTGCCTGGTTGCTGGGTGGGCATGGCCATGGTGGGCGTGGCCAAGCTGGCCTCCTGCACCATGGTGGGGGGAGGGAGTTTTCACCCTCCCCGGGCTCCGGAGGCTTTCCTCAAGCCTGCAGGAGGGCAAAATGGCCTCCCCAGCCTCCGGAGGTCCTCTGGAGACAGGAAACGAGCCTTTTCACCCTCCCCGAGCTTCCGTGCAGGCCCTGTACTTACCTGGCATTCAAAATGGGCCGTGAGGAGACTCCTGGGAGGGGCAAGGTGGGCAGGGTGGAACCAGCCAGGGGTGGAATTTACCGGTTCACCGAACCGGGAATTAAAAATGATAAAATTAGCTACCGGTTCGCCTGAACCTGCAAGAACCAGTAGCAGCCCACCCCTGGTTCTATCTGAAGCACATGAAATGGAAATACATTTGGTCGATATGGCTTCCTATGTGTCAGAGTATCTTTAGCCATAAACCATAAGCTGTAAATACTTTCTCTTCTGTATTTATTATTCATGTAATAGTCCATTTCTCTACTTAAAAGAGTCCTTGAGGTACTTAACCAAATACTGTAGATCATTCTGGGAAGTCTGTCTGTAGTTTGGGAAGTACAGTTTGAGAGGTGCTCAATATGGAGCCCCCGATGTGAGTTTCTCTAAAATGATGTTCTGTTGTAATTAATTTGAAGGGCTTGGCTCTAAACAATGTTCCTTGTTCATCATGTTTTCTGGATGGAGATTAGACTCATTGAGGGGTGGGATTCAAAATTTTTAACAACAGGTTCTGTGGGTGTGGCTTAGGTGGGGGTGTGGTTTGATGGTCATGTGACTGGGTGGATATGGCTTGGTGGTCATGTTATTGGCTGGGTGTGGCCAACTCAATATCACTCACAATGAGGCACGCATCTCCTCGCCTGGCCTCTCATGACTGTGGGGATGCTGCAACAGTCGTAAGTGTGAAAAATGGTCATAAGTCACTTTTTCAGTGCCATTGTAACTTTGAATGGTCACTCCACACAAGCAAAGTACCAGGAAAGGAGGGGCAAAAGCTCCAGAGACCTTCCTGAGACAGGAAGTCCAGTCCTGCCAAGAATGTAATAAGGGTTAACGGAGAGGCAGTTTCTGTAAGCAACACCAGAATGTTTCCTTCCTGCTTCCCTTACAGGATTAGGCCAGTAATTTCTTCTAACAACCAGTTCTCTGAACTGCTTAGAGTGTTAACAACCGGTTCTGGCGAATAGGTGCAAACTGGTAGAATCCCATCCCTGGCACTCATCCCTTTGGGTCGTTTGTCGGTTTTTCAATGTTATGGTTGTGTTCATAAAATTAAGCCCTGAGAGTGAAGTCCACTTTGCTGGCATTCTTTTGGACACATCTCTCCTCCTGACCTCCTGACCCTCAGATTCCATGATAGATCCTAGCCATGAATCCAGGTTCCACTCTCAGAAGGCAAGCCATAGCTTTAAAGCTCATGGATATGATGGCTTCTTTCTCCTTCACCAAAAGGGCATTCTCATTTAGAGCCATTAGGGAAAGGCTCTACATCAACATTTTTGCCAGACGTAGTGTGTGAACCCAGCAACGGAAGAGCACGCATGCTTACCGGAAAGGGCTCCTGCCAACTGGCCCCCACGATGGAAGGTCGAACGATGGCAACATTTAAGTCTCCTTTCTCCTGATGGATCAGATATTCAGTCAGAGCTTTGGAGAAGGTGTAGGTGTTAGGCCAGTCTCCAATCACAGTTGGGGTGATTGCTTCAATGAGGGACTCATCCATCCACCTAGCACGATATTTTTAAAAATAGAAATAAAGTAAAATAAAATATCTATGGGAGAAAATTAAACTTGAAGCATTGTCCTTATATATATATATTCATATACATGGCAGGTCTTCCTATAAGATAGCAATAGCACCTAAGACTAATATACCACTTCACAGTGTTGTACAGCAATCTTTAAACTGTTTACAGAGTCAGCATATTGCCCCCAACAATCTAAGTCCTCAATGCTTCCTTCTTTCCTTCTTTCCTTCCTTCCTCCCCTTCCTTTCTTTCCTCCCTTCTTTCTTTCCTTCCTTCCTTCCTTCCTCCCTTCCTTCCTCATGTGCCTCACTCATCTCATTATTGTTTACCAAGAGGAAGCCAGATCTTGGGTCAAAAAGGATCACAAGATAGATTCTTCCCATGGTACATCTACTTTAGACAAGCCTTGCACATTTCTGGAACTTTCCTACCACTAATCCTTTCTTGGAAGAAAGTGCATAGGACAAGGCCATAAGTATTCTTTCAAGCATTTTATTTGTTTATTTTATTTATTTAGTTTAGTTTGTCAAGCATGTATGAGAAAACAAGTATATGAACATAAGTGTCATGCCCCTGATGGAGACTGACTCCGAGGAAGAGGAGGAACAGCCAACAGGGAGTTGGAGTGTGGCTCCAGAGGTGGTGGAGGGGGCTGGGGAAGGGCAGAGGCCGGCTGAGCAATCAGAGGAGGATCCAGGCCCATCTCCTATCCATCCCAGGGCACGCAGGGAAGAGAGGATCAGGGAAAAGCATGGTCTACTCAGGAGGAGAGGGCCATGATCCTTCTCAGGGCTTACAGCTGGGAGCTATATATATAAGTTTGTAAATGCATAGATAGAATTGCTGGAGTCAAAGTTAGTGTTTCCTTTGAAGGAGGTTTATCTTGGTTGGAGTTCTTCCCAAGGACTTTCCCTAGCTATCTGCTTGGAACGTATAATTACTTATCTTGGTTTGCTTCGGAACTCTCGCTGAGATGGTTTGTTCTTGTTTTCCTTTTGCCTCATTGTTTACTTTTGGGGCTAATAAAACAGTTAAGTTGAAGGCATTGCCGGACTTTAATTCATGTTTTGGGTTTTGGGTTATTTTGAGAGACTACGGGTCATGAAAATAACATGTAAACATATAAGTATAAACTGGTATAAGTATATACATAATAAATGAGTATGAATAAATGGGAACAGTAGGACAGGGACGGTAGGCACTCTGGTGTGCTTATTCACACCCCCTTTAAGAACCTCTTAGGAATGGAATGAGGTCCACGGAAGACAGTTTAAGATTAAAAGTTGTGGGGGTTTGAGGATGTAACAACAGAGTCAGGTAGTGCGTTCCAGGCATTGACATACTTGGAAATACATCGCAACAGAAGAAGGATTGCTTTCATTACTTACAGCAGGGGTTCTCAACCACCAGTCTGTGTACTGGCACCAGTTTGTGGCATGCCAGCAACCAGGCCACACAAACAAGCAAAGCCCCATCCACAGAATACATGTAGCACAGGAAACCATTTGCGCTCCGGTTCATGGAAAAACCTCTCTCCACAGAACTGGTCCCTGGTACCCAAAAGATTGGGGGCCATTGACTTATGCCACCTAGTCCACAGGCTTCTTTGTTCTTTGTTCTTCTTCACAGGAACAATGATGGTTGACGCTCTTTTGCCAGAGTACGTGTGTTTCCTCCTTCTCCACTACCATTTACCAGGGCAAAGCTCATTATGTTCTATAATCATTGTATTTATGGTTATGATCATGATTTATCACTTGTTGCTCACACGTACATTGAGAGCTTATGCACCAGAGGCAAATTCCTTGGGTGTCCAATCACTCTTGGCCAATAAATATTTCTATTCTATATTGTAACAATACTCTTTGCGTGAGGCATCTACATAAATCTCGTCCATTTCTGGAACTCCACTACCACAAATCCTCTCTCTCTTGGAAGTAAGTGTATAGGACAAGACAACAAGTATTCCTTCAAATGTACCTGCAATTACATCACAACAGAGGAAGGGTTGCTTCCAGTAGTGGGTTTCCAAATTTTTTCCTACCAGTTCTGAGAGCGTGCTTTGTGCGTGCGTGCGTGCAGAGCTCAAAGACCGCCCTCTGTATCAATGTGGGTGAGGTGAGCTGTTTTTTAGCTCAGCTGAGGTGCGGCAATCCACGCTGCCATGCAAATCAGCTGAGCTAAAAAACAAGGGGATATAGGACAGGAAAGGGTGGGGGCAGATGGGCGGGGCCAGTCAGAGGTGGTATTTGCCGGTTCTCCAAACTACTCAAAATGTTCACTACCAGCATGCCAGAACTGGTCTGAACCGGCTGAATACACCTCTGGTTGCTTCCATTGCTTACCCCACCAGGTCCAAGAGCTTCTTTGGTTCTACAGGAACAGGATAGAAGACCTCCTCTATGTTCCTCCGATTACAGTTTGAGTAGGCCGTTGAAACGTGGATGAGGGCTTCAAGGTTCTTCATCTGGTGGGCCAGCCTCAGGAGCTGCTGGGTGCCCATGACATTCAGGAGAAGGGCATCCCTGCTCAGGAAAGCACAAAAAGCTAGGATGAGGTCCACTTGGTTGGATAGCAGGTCCAAACCAATCCTCTTGGCTCTTCTGAGAGATGCCTCAGGAGCTTCAGGACATCTTGATGGCAAGATATCTCAGGTAGTGGAGAAGACCACAAGTATAGTCTACATCACCTTATGAGAGGTCTCTGCTATTAGTGGAAATGACCATCGCTTGGTACAAATTAGTTGACCAACACCCCTACCCCAAATAAAGATAACAGCATAACAGCATCACCTATAGTAGACACAAACTCCACCCAGTTCCTGGACCGTGATTTTTAAGGCAATTTGTCTTGTTGGCAATGGGAAAATCAGAGCCTCTCTCATTGTTCCCAAACAGCATATCTTTTATTTCTGTATATTTGGAGGCTGCCTATGAGCAAAACCCTTTGAGCTCCCAGAATTGTGTCCATTCGCTAACTAGGTTTGAAGAACTACAGAATAAAATATTGGCAATATACTTTTTTTTTCGTGCTCTCTAAAGCAGGGGTCTCCAACCTTGGCAACTTTAAGACTTGTGGACTTTGACTCCCAGAATTCTCTAGCCAGCTTTGCTGGGAGTTGAAGTCCACAAGTCTTAAAGTTGCCAAAGTTGGAGACCCCTGCTCTAAAGGGTATCAGAGAGAAACAGTTTTCAGATAAAATGTTCTAATTTAAAAACAACAACAGCAGCATGTCTTGGGGAAAGTTCTGAGGGTTGATGCCAAGTAGCAGTAGGCAAGCAATGGCCAACAAATTGCACATTATAATGTTACTGATTTCCCAAGAATGTAGCTGCCTCGTTTTTGACGGAATCATTAAAAAATAAATAAATAAAATAATTAGTTTGGAAAGGAAGTGGCAGTTTTCTAGTGGCATACATACCTTATCCAGATGCCCGGAACAATTTCAAATCAGATTGTCAAAGCTGAGTTACACCGTTGCCAAATTTTGCCAACATAAGTTTAGACAATTTTGATTCTAAGTTTTAAAGCATGGAAATGAATTTGGTTTGCCTCCCAGGTGCTTCCTGTTCCTCTCCATCACTTTGGTGGGAAATAGCACCCTTCATTAAATAGCACCCTTCAAACCAAACCAAACCAAACCAATAAGCCAACTAAATATTTCATTCTTCTAATATTTAAGGTATATTAAGTATTTCATTATTTCTCCATTATTGGCCTCTCCCTGGTCTTTTGAAATTGGAAATGCTTCAAGAAGCCAAAGGAAGTATTTTGATCTAGGCTTCACAAAATCCCGAAGCAGACTCCTCGTCCTGACAAAACCTCTTTTATAGGCTTCCTCTTATTCACATCCAGCAAAATCCTGGCAAACAGTCTTTCAAGAGAGATTTACAACAACAGACCTTATCAGGCTTGGAGAGCTGCCAGGTCAATAGCTTCCAAGTGCAATGCTGTAGCAGAAAATACTTGGTAAGGAGTCACAAACAAATCTTCCCCCTAATTAAATGAACTAATTGTCTCCTGTAAACACCACTCCCCTTTCACTCCTCTTTCCTCCCTATGGGTGGAGCCATTCACCGTCCACCTGTGTCTTTACTCCCGAGTTGACCTTTGTTCCTTAACTGTTCCCTTCTCCTGGCAGCTCTGTACATGTGCACACTGGGAACAGCCTCCAGCTGTTCTTCTGCCCCACTGATCTCTGACTCCAAAGGCAGCTGATAACTGTCGGATGGCCCTGGCCCCATCTCTGCCTTCGACGCAGAGCCCTCGCCTGGTTCACTAAAGAAGCAAGGTTCTTTGGTTCTGTCAGGCAAACAAATTTGTTTGTTTATTTGTTTGTTTGTTTATTTATTTATTTATTTATTTATGAGACTTATATGCCGCCCTATCTCCCTGGGGACTCAGGGTGGCTTACAAAGTAAAAACGATATAATACAAAAATACAAATATTAAAAAACAATTAAACTCAACATCTCATAAACAATTCCAGTTAAAACTATACTAAAACTATACTAAAAACCCCTCCCCCCCCATCAGTCCGGGTAGGCTAGTTGGAATAGCCATGTCTTTAGGTCACGGCAGAAGGACAGGGGCTACCTGGAGCTCTAAGAGGAGCTGGTTCCATAGGGTGGGTGCTCCCACAGAGAAGGCCCTACTCCTGGGACTTGATGGATAAACTTGATGGATTTCTTCTTAACCTTTTTACACGTAGTCCTCAATATACAACTGGTTATTTAATGAAGTCTGTAGAGATTCTCAGTTATCCAGGTCATGGTTGTCCCAAAAGTGCTTTTTCAGGAGGCAACTGGACTTTCTTGTTTTTTTTTTCTATTGAAGACATTTTACTTCTGCTGCAAATGACCAGCTGCCTGCAAGGAGTATAAATCCTTTCATTCCCCCACCATCCTGTCAGAGCTGAAGAAGCTTCTTGGATGAGAAGTGAAACGTCTTCAAAGAAAAAAACAAGGAGGTCCAGTTGCCCCCTGAAAAAGCACCTTTAGTCCTTTAGTGAACATGCAAAGTTATGACAGACTTCCCAAATGCTACTTAAAACCTGGTTCTGGAGTCCCAACGGATGCACACACATCCACGGTCACATGACTGCCGTAAAGGTCATAAAACCAGGTCCAGTCATGTGGGTGCCTTGACTTGTGACCATTGTGACTTATCCCAGAAATTCCAGGCTCCATTATGGTTGTAAGTCGAGGACTACCTCAGTGGTAGGATACCAAATTTTTTCCTACCGGCTCTATGAGAGTACGCTTTGCACGCAGGCGCAATGATCAAAAGCCACCCTCTGTCGGCGCTGGTGAGGTGAGCTGCTTATTAGCTCAGCTGATGCATGGCAATGCAGTCTGCAGCACAAATCAGCTGAGCTAAAAAAAAAGGAATATAGAACAGGATAAGGTAGGGGCAGGTGGATGAGGCCAGTCACAGGTGGTATTTGCTGGTTCTCCAAACTACTCAAAATTTCTGCTACTGGTACACAACTGTGTTGTAAAAAATAATGGCTGAACTGACATATATGATTATAAATGTTTTAACAGCAGCTAGAATTGTACTTGCCAAAAACTGGAAAAGTGAAAAAAAAATTCTGATAGAAGAGGAGGTGATTAAGAAAATAATGGAATGTGAAGAAATGAGTAAATTGACATTAGCATTTAGAGAGCAAAAAGATAAAGAATATTATGAAATTTAGGATTTATTTTATCAATGGCTAGATAAGAAAATAGGGAAATAAAATATAGTATGATAGAAATACAACATAATAGTAAAGGTAAGACAATGTAATGATACATTATAACTGATTACAATGAAATGAATGATATTATGAACTAGATTTTGTAAAAGTTGAGATTTGCTCGAAAAGGATGACGTGAATTTATAATTAAAGTCTAATAAGGACTTAACAATAATATAATATAATATGCATAGTTGATCTATATAATATGAATTTAAATTTAAATTTAGAAGGGAAAGACTGTTGATATCGTGCACAAAAGATACGTACCAACCGACACACTGTAAAATGGAAAGATGGTTTTATTTCATGTTTTATGTTTGTATTTGTCAATGTTTGTTGGCAAAATATATAAAAATAAAAAAACCCTTATAAATCAGTTTTATTCTGTAAGATTGTTGACCGACTACTTTTCAGAATGTTGACCGACTACTTTTCAGAATGTCTCCAATAAATTAGAAACTTTTTATAAAAAAATGGCTGTGCTCCAATATAGTCTTTTCCAAAGTGATGTAGCCCTAATTCTTGGGAATGGCTTGCTGCACTTAGTCATATCTCCTTTCGAGAAAATACGATTGGGACTGGATGGCAAGCAACCCAAGGAGAGAGAAAGGAGAACTTACTTCAGGGGCTCATCAAATCGAACCGTTGCAGCACAATGGAAAATGACATTGACCTCGGAGAGCAGTTCTTCCATGTCTTTGGAAGGGATGGCCAGGTTTGGCTGGGTGAGCTCAGCACTGATGGGCTTAATCTTCTTGTGGAAATTGGGCCATTCTTCCCGGACTCTATCAAACACCTAGAGTGGGAACAGACAATATTCACTTAACAAAGGAGGAAAATACTCCAGGGTCCTAAGATTGAAATCTACCAGGAATTAACCCAAAGGTGCTTTTTCAAGAGGCAACTGGACTTTCTGGTTTCTCTTTGAAGACATTTCACTTCTCATGCAAGAAGCTTCTTCACTCTGAACTGAGGAAACTTCTTGGATGAGAAGTGAAATCTCTTCAAAGAAAAAGCAAAAAGTCCAGTCGCTTCTTGAAAAAGCACCTTTGGGACAACTATGACCTGGATGACTGAGAATCTCCATAGTCACCAGGAATTAATTTAATTTCATTAATTTATTTGATATTATTTCATTTGCTATTTACTTGTTATTATTAATAACAGCATCAAAATGCCAGCAGATAGAGCCACAATGACTGCTGAGCAGACTTTTAAAAAATATGGATCAACTCAAGAATACACAAACTTTCAGTATAATTTTTTTTTAAAAAAAATCCTTTTTACTCCCTCAATTTTTGATTTTTCCTATGATTACTCAAGTTAGTTAGTCAGGTTTGACAGCTGCATCTCTCTCAGCCAACTCTGATAATTAATATCTGATTATTTGTGTTCCTTTTAAAAGATTTCAGCCATATTCCCTCAAAAGAATATCAAAACTGAGCCTTGGTGGCTCAGGCTGTTAAATGCCTGCTCTTAAGATCCAGCTGTCTACAATTACTGTAGGCTCGAATCCCACCAGGCTCAAGGTTGACTCAGCCTTCCATCCTCTCAGGGTAGGTAAATTGAGGACCCAAGATTGTTGGGGGCAATTAGCTGACCTTGTAAAAATGCCGCTTAGTAATAAGCAGGCATATACAATGGAATGAAGGCTATTGCTGAGCGCATTGGGTTGTGCTCCAAAAATTGTAAGCCGCCCTGAGTCTTCGGAGAAGTGCGGCATATAAATGTAATTAAAAATAAATAAAAATAAAAATAAAACAGTCGTTCAAGGGTGATTTACAATCACAGACCTTATCAGGCTTGGAGAGTTGCCAGGCCGATAGCTTCTAAGCGCAACACTGTAGCAGAAAATACTTGGCAAGAAGTCAGGAACAAATCTTCACACTAATTAAATGAACTAATTGTCTCCTGCAAACACCACTCCCCTTCCACTCCTCTTTATTCCCTATGGGAGGGGCCATTCACTGTCCACCTGTGGCTTTACTCCAAAATTGACCCTTGTTCCTTAACTGTTCCCTTCTCCTGGCTGGGACTTTGCTGGGACTTTGCTGGATGTGAATGATAGGAATTCACATTAGCCTAAATAAAAGGGGTTTTGTCGGGATGAAAAGTCTGCTCCATAGTTTTGTGAAGCCTAAGTCAGAACCGATTTGTTAAGCGAGGTTTGCCCCCTTTCTTGCCACCATTGTTAAGTGAATCACTGCAGTTGTTGAGTTAGTAACACGATTGTTAAGTGAATCTGATTTCCCTATTGACCCCTGCTTGCCAGACGGTCGCAAAAGGGGAACACATGACCCCGGGGCATAGCAACCATCATAAATATGAACCAGTTACCAAGCAGCCCAGTTTTGATCACATGACTACGAGGGTGTTGCAATGGTCGTAAGTGTGAAAAACGGTCATAAGTCACTTTTTCCAGTGCCGTTGTAACTTGAAATGGTCACCAAAGGAACTGTTATAAGTCAAGGATTATCTGTATTTGCGTTGGGATATTGACCTAATTGTGGTTTCCAATATTGTAATTACTTAGCTTCTTTTCCGTGTGAATGTGGACTTGATTAAGGTAAAGGTAAAGGTTCCCCTCATACATATGTGTTAGTAGTTTCCAACCCTAGGGGATGGTGCTCATCTCTGTTACAAAACCGAAGAGCCAGTGCTGTCCGAAGACGTCTCCGTGGTCATGTGGCTGGCATGACTAAACACCGAAGGCACACAGAACACCGTTACCTTCCCACCAAAGTGGTGCCTATTTTTCTACTTGCATTTTTTTACATGCTTTTGAACTGCTAGGTTGGCAGAAGCTGGGAGAAGTAACAGGAGCTCACTCCGTTACGCGGCGCTAGGGATTCGAACCACCGAACTGCCATCCTTTCTGATTGACAAGCTCAGCGTCTTAGCCTCTGAGCCACCGCGTCCCATTTGATTAACTGGATGAACATGGACTTGATTAACATGGGCTGAAATGTGTTTAATAAATAAAATGCAGAAATCTCATATTTGCATCTCTGGGATTAAGACCAGACATGCTTCCCTACCTTAGCAGCGAACCTATGGCAAAACCCTACCAGCGGCTACCCTTGAAATTCCTTACCTTGCATTTCAGCAGATTCTCCACTCGGGTTTGCATGGAACGCCCACCTTTGGGCCGCACACACAAGTAGATGGCTTTCACATCGTGGCAAGAGCGGAGAAGTTTCTCAGTCAGGACTTTCCCCATAAACCCAGTGGCTCCTGTAACAAGAATTGACTTCCCGCCATAGTAAGTGCCAACCAAAGACACGGTGTCCTTCATTTCCAAGCTCTTGGTGGCAGGATCTAGAAGGAAAACACACGGAATCACACACAATTCGATCTGCATAGCATATGGAACAACATTTGAACCTGTCCTGTGACCTACAGCACATCTGTTGAAAGCATTTGAAACAGTGGTGGGACTCAAAAAGTTTCACCACCAGTTCGGTGGGCGTGGCTTGATGGGCACACTTTGCACACGTGCACACACATGCGCCAAATGCACACTTTGCGCAGGTGCAGAGGCCTTTGTGCAGGTGCAGAGGCATTCCGACTCAACTCCTACAAGCCTGCACTCTCCCGGTCACTTCAGCAGCTGCCGCACAGCCAGGGGTGGGATTCTACCTGTTCGGACCAGTTCTATAGAACCGGTTGTTACTATTCTGCACAGTTCGGAGAACCGGCAAATCGCGCCACTGACTCAGGCAGCAGATTGCAGAAAGGTAGATGTCTGAGTGACTCTGGGATTCTGCAAGCAACTCAATATGCCTGCCTGCTTTGCCTGATTTTGGGTAAAAGTTGCTCTTTTTAAAAAAAAAATCCAATATTTACATACAAGCCATGCCCACCCAGTCACATGATCACCAAGCCACACCCACAATTAGGCCACGCCCACAGAACCGGTTGTTAAGAAATTTGAATCCCATCCCTGCACGCGGCACTTTGCTGCGCCGCGCAAAGCAGCTACACTTCAAAAAACAGAAGGTGAAGTTGAGAATGGGAGCCCGGGCAGGTAGATGGGCCCAACAGCAGAGCAGCGGAGAGAACCGGTTTGTTTTCCACTGTTCATTGCCACTACCGGCTCAGCAGAACCAGGCCAAACTAGTAGAATACCACCACTGGTTTGAAACTTATCGCTGTTCAACGTGGCAAAGAACCGGAGGGAGGGAAGGGTGAGAAAGAATGCAGAGGCTCCAGGGATAAACCATGAGAGCCAAGAACCCACCAAGGTCATGGCTGCTGGTGTCCGATGAAGAAGCGAACTGTTCTCAAAACAAAAAGACGATTTATCATTGGTCTGTGCAAACATCTGTTGGCAGTTAAAACCCACCCCTCTGCCACACGGCTAATTATGTTCCGCAGGAAAAACGGTTGCATCAGCTGATTGATTTTAATTCAAGACTACCGTGTTTCCCCGAAAATAAGACCTACCCCGAAAGTAAGACCTAGCACTGTTTTCTAAACCTGCCCTAATATAAGACCTACCCCCAAAATAAGACCTAGTGCAAATCTCCAGTTCCAGGAAGACTTTTCAGGGAGCAACCGTGCACCCAAACACCCCTACACACTCACACCCACTATTTGGCACCATAAATATATAAGACCTACCCCGAAAATAAGACCTAGTGTGTTTTTGGGAGCCAAAAAAAATATATGACAGTGTCTTATTTTCGGGGAAACACGGTAGCACTCTTCGCTTTAATCCAACACTTATCCTCTTGCCATATGGGCATGCTTTCCCCCAGGCCCAAAACTGGATCCATTCATCTGGCCAAGCTTCGTGTCTACCTACAACATGTGACTGCAAAGAGAAAGGAAGGTGTGATTAGCACTTGCAGATTCACCCAGGTGCAGTCAAGGTGCTGGTAATTGCCTATAAAGCTCTACATGGCTTAGGGCCGGGGTATTTGCGGGGGGACCATCTACTGCTGGCAGCGACTTCCCAGTGCCCAGTGTGCTCCCACAGACAGGGCCTCCTTGGGGTGCCGTCGGCCAGACAGTGTCGGCTGGCCCCCAGGGGGAGAGCCTTCTCTGTGGGAGCGCCCACCCTGTGGAACCAGCTGCCCTTGGAGCTGCGGTTGGCTCCTGACCTTCCATCCTTCCGTCGTGGCCTGAAGACATGGCTCTTCCAGCAGGCCGACCTGGAGTGAGGGGGCGGGGTGGTTTATTGGCTTTTACTGGTTTTATTGCTTGTTGTGGGTTTTAAATTATTGTTGGGATTTTTATTTAATATTTTTTTAATAATTTTAATTTTTGTACTCTATGTCTTTTTACAGTTGTGAGCCGCCCTGAGTCCTTCGGGAGATAAGGCAGCATATAAATCCCATCATAAATAAATAAAATACATAAATAAAAGCAGCCTGGATTGCTGCCAAACAGCAAGAAGGAGATCTGGAGATCTCCTTCCGATCTCTTTACAGTCCTTCCCCTCCCACCTCATCCTAACACATCTCTCATTCCTCTTGCTTGGAAATTGCCATCTCTGGGATGCCATCCTACATCAGCATAAACCATCGCTATGTTATGCTTACAGCTCATTCCCTTCCTTCCGCTCAGTCAGACAACTGACTGCAAAGAGAAAGCAAGCTATCATCAGCATAAAAAAACAAAAACAAAAGAGCCTCGGTGGCGCAGTGGTTAGAGTGCAGCACTGCAGGCCACTTCTGCTGACTGCTGGCTGCCTGCAATTTGGCAGTTCGAATCTCACCAGGCTCCAGGTTGACTCAGGCTTCCATCCTCCTGAGGCCAGTAAAATTAGGATGCCGATTGTTGGGGTCAACACGCTGACTCTGTAAACTGCTTAGAGAGGGGTGTAAAAGCAGTATAAAGCGGTATATAAGTCTAAGTGCTATTGCTATAAGCCCTGGTTAAGGCTCTTGACAACTCATTCAATTTCTTCTACTCAGTTTCTACTCAGTATGTCATCTTATTAGAAAAAAAAAAGAGCTAGTCATGATGGTTGAGGGAATGCTGCCTCCATGCCACCCTCCAATATCTGGTTAGGAGTTCAAATGTCACCCGTGCAAGTCCAGGATTCAGTGCTCGGCCTATCAAGAGGGAAACGAGAAGCCATCCTATGCAGTGGTGGGATTCAAAATTTTTTACTATCGGTTCTGTGGGCGTGGCTTGGTGGGCGTGGCATGTTGGGCATGGCAGAGGAAGGATACTGTAAAATCCCCATTGCCTCCCCACCCCACTAACCTGCTTTCCAGCTCCGTTCTCCCCTGCAAGGCAACCAAAGAAGACCCAGCCAATCAGCTGGGACTCAATGGGAGGCAGAGAAGAGATGGGGGCGGGGCCAGTCACAGGTGGGAAATTGCCAATTCTCTGAACTACTCAAAATTCCCGCTACCGGTTCTCCAGAACTGGTCAGAACCTGCTGAAGACCACTTCGGATCCTATGCAATTGGTGCACAGCGTTCTTTCTCACAGACCTGGCCTTGAAGATCAAGGAAAGTTCCTTGTCCACAGAAAGAAGTCTTAAGTGAGGGAAGGCCTTCTTCTCACCCAGGTTAAAAAAACTTGCCAGCCTGCTCCCAGGGAAGCATTCCGTGCACGTTTGTTCATTGAACCATTTCCATTCCTCCTGATTCCTTAATGACTCAGTAAAAGGAGGAAGACAACGCGTGCACAAAAGGTCAAAGCAACCAAAAGATTATCATAATCTCTAAATCCTTCTTTCTACACAAGGTGTGCTGGCTTAACATGAAATTGGCCAAGCGTTGCCAAAGCCATAATTGGTGTTATTACTCTGATAACTCTTGACTAAAAATATCTCTGGAGTTATTATTTAAAAATAACAATAAACAAGTTTGTTAGGGGTAGTGACAAACTTTCGTAAGCAAAAGTCAGTTCCACGTTACGTCATTAGATAAGAAAAGTTTCAGTTTTCAGCAATCCAATCGTTCGATTTGCCAAGTCACACTTCTGAGGTTGCGGAAGACAGAATACGGACAAGTGGAGTCATTTGGAGGATTAATGTAGGCCTGGTTCCCAAAGGCACAGTGCAACAGAGACGTTAAGGAGATAGAGTAAGCTAGCTTCTGCGTGATCCTTGGTGCACTCTGAGCTTGGTGGTTTTCTTGCAGAGGGGCCAGTCTAAGAGGCTGAGATATATGGGGCCAGTCAGAGGTGGTATTTGCCGCTTCTCCAAACTACTCAAAATTTCCGCTACCGGTTCTCCAGAACTGCTGAGAACCTGCTGAATTCCACCTCTGCTCCAAGGCCCCTTCCAACTCTGTTATTCTGCATTGCTTGATTATTGTTTTATTTACTGGTGTTGTTGTTAGGAGCTGCCCAGAGTTGGCAACCATATAAACCTGTGGGAAGCCACACACAGAAGAATGAAATATTTTGGGGATGTTGGAAGTTAAAACCCGCCCCTCTCCTAGAAAAATGAAATATTTTAGGATATATTAAAAAGGCAGAATATTTCCCCTAAAAGAGAAGTAGAAACTCAGAGAGGCAGAAACTCAGCCACACCCCCACTTTGTTAATGGGCCATTAAGGCCTGAGTCAGTCTATTCTACATAACAAAGATCTACTCCTTCAGGCAGAGCCGTTTAATTGCTCTTCATTGCACCACCCACCAAGTTTCAACCAAACTTAGCACCCAGACAACCTACAAAGCTAGTTATGACCTCTGACAGCAACCAATCAGGATATCCTTCCTGTGCCCCAGGAAGTTTGAAGACAGAGAGAGCATAAAACCCAGGGACTCTCAGCATCTCTTCCCTTTTCTTCGCCCAAGAGCTCCAAGCCATGTGGTCCTGTCCACCATTAAACCATCTTTCCAAACAGCCACCATGTTTCCAGTGTCTTTTTCCCCTCTTGGAAGTGAACCCAGAAGGATATTTCTTCCAACAAGGAATATTAAAAAAAAGGCAGAATATTATATTTCCCTAAAGGAGAAAAGGAGAAACAAGCTCTTGGAGACAGAAAGCAGCCCTCCCCCAAGTCTTTCTTAACAGCCCCAGCAGATACTGAGGCCAGCTTTTAGAAATGCAGATTTGGTAATCCATTCAAGACAGGATATTCTGAAACAAAGACACAATGGTAGGATTAGAAAGCAGTCCCTCACCCAAGATCCAACACAGGAAAAAGCTATTAAGCCACCATAGGAATTGCCCAACACCCTTCCAGAACACAAGCCCCTTCATCACCCTCAGAAACTTTAACCAAAGTTAGCTCAGACACAAACACCTAAGATTTGTACTTTGCCTATAGAGCCAGCTATGACCCCTACATAACCCCTACATGGAGTCTGACAACAGCCAATAGAATACATGTTCTTGCATAGGAACAGGAAGTTCAAGTGAAAATATTTACAGACCCCTCACATCCTGGACATAAATTGTTTCAACTCCTACCCTCAAAACAATGCTATGGAGCACTGCACACCAGAACAACTAGACACAAGGACAGTTTTTTCCCGAATGCCATCACTTTGCTAAACAACTAATTCCCTCAACACAGTCCAATTATTTACTAAGTCTGCATTACTATCACTATTAATCTTCTCATCACTCCTTATCCCCTCCCACTTGTGACTGTATGACTGTAACTTTGTCGCTTGTATCCTTACGATCTATATTGACTGTTTCCTAGTATGATTTGATTGTTTATTGTACCCTATGACTACTATTAAGTGATGTACCTTATGATTCTTGATTCTTGACAAATGTATCTTTTCTTTTATGTACATTGAGAGCATTTGCACCAAGACAAATTCCTTGTGTCTCCAATCACACTTGGCCAATAAAGAATTCTGTTCTGTTCCATTCCGTTCCATTCCATTCCATTCCATTCCATTCCATTCCATTCCATTCCATTCCTTTTCCTATTCTATTCTATTCTATTCTATTCTATTCTATTCTATTCTATTCTAAGAGGCTGGCAGGACAGGGCAGGAGAGACAAAGTAGGTGAAAAAAAAGTTGGACTATTCCAACATTGTTTTGAAATACATGCACTCTCCCTAAAAGCTATGTGAATATTTGCAAGGGAAGTTTGCAACATCAAATGAGTTTTTCAGCTAAGCAGAATGTAGGTGAGGGTGGAACAGAGGATTAACTGAGTTAAAGGAAGCGCCCTTGTCTATTTGCTGGCCTCTTTTCATCCTCATTCTCAACACAAGTAAAAATCCAGGATTAAAGTTCCCTGACCTAGAATTCATATTAAAAACCTGATTCAATTACAACACACGTCTGCAATCCAAATGGGAAGGATATTTGCACAATGCCAGCAAAACACAAAACATTTCTCAATCCAGGGCAACATTTCTTCAGATCAGCTACAGCTGTGAAAACCCACAACTCATTCTGGCATCTCCAAAGCACCATGGAATCAGGCCTGACTGCTGGCAACAAGGATGCCTCCAGGTCTTTCTGAAGTTTGTCAGATATAGCAGCTTCTCTTACTACCGCAGCAATACACATACACAAAAAGCTCCAATGGCGGGATTCAATTGTTCTTTGCTACCAGTTTTGTGGGCTTGGCTTGGTGGGTGTTGCTTGGTAGGCATGGCATGGGAAGGGTACCGCAAAATCTCCATTCCCTCCCCACCCCATTAACCTGCTTTCCAGCTCCATTCTCCTATGCAGGGCAACAAAAGAAGACCCAGCCGGTCAGCTGGGACTCAATGGGAAGCAGAGAATAGATGGGGGCGGGGCCAGTCAGAGGTGGTATTTGCCGGTTCTCTGAACGACTCAAAATTTCCGCTAATACCGGTTCTCCAGAATTGGTCAGAACCTGCTGAATAACACCTCTGGGCATAGGGCTGTCCGTTTAACAGATTTAACGGAGTTGGAAGAGCCTTGTAGGTCATCTAATTCAACCCACCCAAGTGGGAGACCCTACACTATTTCTGACAAATGGCAATCCAATCTCCCCTTGAAAGCCTCCAGTGATGAAGCTCCCACAACTTCCGAAGGCAACTTCTGTGCCATGGGTTGGTTGCTCTCACTGTCAGAAAAGTTCTCCTTATTTCCAGATTGAATTTCTCCTTGATCAGTTTCCATCCATTATTCCTTGTCTGGCCGTCAGGTGCCTTGGAAAATAATTTGACCCCTTTCTCCTTGCTGTGGCAACCCCTCAAATATTGGAAGATTGCTATCCTGTCTCCCCTGGTCCTTCTCTTCACTAGACTAGCCAGGCCCAGTTCCTGTAACCGTTCTTCATATGTTTTAGCCTCCAATCCCCTAATCATCTTGGTTGCTCTTCTCTATACTTTTTCTAGAGTCTCAACATCTTTTTTATAGTGTGGTGACCAAAATTGGAAGCAGTATTCTAGGTGTGGTCTTACTAAGGCTTTACAGAGTGGTAGTAATACCTCACTTGATCTTGATTGTATCCCTCTGTCAATGCAACTTAGGGTTGCATTGGCTTTTTTGGTTGCTGCTGCACACTGTTGGCCCATATTTAGCTGGTTGTCCACTAAGACTTCAAGATCCCTCTCACAGTTACTGCTATTAAGCCTGGTTTTACCCAGTCTATATGTGTACTTTTGTTTTTCTTGCCTAAGTAATCTATCTCTAACTTTGAGCCAGTAAGTTGCCTTTAATTGCCAAGGCCTGTTGCAAGATCATGCCAAGAAAGCCTAACATATATAATAATAAGAATATACAGAATTTGAACAAACAGCCACCTTCCACATAATATGCCAGGCTTAATCATTGCTGATAAGGCAAAAAGTCTGAAGAGTGGATGTGATTGTGACAGCACCTGGAGACAGCAGAATAGGAAGAGAAAGAATCAGAAAAGATAACAAAATATAAAGTTCTGCAAATAGAAATAGAATGATTGCGGCAAAAGAATCAATGGTAGTACCAATAGGTGCATTGGGTGCAATCCCAAAATAACGGTTTGAAGACTATTGGCATTGACAAATTCACCATCAGTCAATTGCAAAAGATAGCTTTGCTTGGAAACACTTACAGAGTGTGATACCTTTAAGATCATTAAACGCCCACATATATACATATTATACATATACATATATACATATATATATATATATACATTTATTTATTTATTTATTTTATTTCATTGGACTTATATGCCGCCCCATCTCTGAAGACTTGGAGCAGCTCACAATTGCAACATACAAATACAATAAATAATTAAAAAGAATTAAACAACTATAAAGTCCAATAAGACCGAATTAAAATACTTTAAAACTATCCCATACCCCCCGTGAAGTAGTCACAGCCCGACTTGGTCGAATATCCAGGTCTTCAAATCGCGGCGGAAGGTGCGGAGGTCAGGGGCCAGACGGAGGTCCAGAGGCAGTTGGTTCCATAAGTCGGGACCGCCACAGAATAGGCTCGCCGCCGGGGGACCGCCAGCTGACATTGACTTGCCGATGGGACCCTGAGGAGCCCCTGCCTGTGTGCCCGTACAGGGCGGTTGGCACTCGATATCGGCAGGAGACGCTCCCTTAAATATTGTGGACCCATGTCATGTAGGACTTTGAATGTTAAAGCCAAGACCTTGAATCTCACCCAGAGTGCAACCGGCAACCAATGCAGGTCGCGCAGGAGGGGGATAATATGTGAGAATCGAGTGACTCCCATCACCACCCGCGCGGCCGCATTCTGCACCATCTGCAATCTCCGGATGGTATGCAACGGCAGTCCTAAATAGAGGGCGTTGCAGTAGTCGAGTCGTGAGGTAACAAGAGCATGGGTGACTGTACGCAGGGCATCTCGGTCCAGAAACGGGCGAAGCTGGCGAACCAGCCGGACCTGGGCAAAGGCCCCCTTGGCGACGGCCCCCACCTGCTCCTCCAATTGGAGCTGCGCGTCCAGAAGGACCCCCAGGTTCCACGCCCTATCCACTGGGGGCAACACCACTCCCCCTATGGTCAACGATGGACATTCCTGACTGGACCGAGATGCCGGTATGTACAGCCACTCAGTCTTGGCCGGTTGAGCCAAAGCATGTTTCCGTCCATCCAGATCCGTACCGCATCCAGACAGCGAGTCATCATGGAGAGGACATCACTGATCTGGTTTGGGGTGGAAATATACATATTCATACATATGAAGAACGGTTGCAGGAACTGGGCATGGCTAGTCTAGTGAAGAGAAGGACCAGGGGAGACATGATAGCAGTCTTCCAATATTTGAGGGGCTGCCACAGAGAGGAGGAAGGGGTCACGCTATTTTCCAAAGCACCCGAAGGCCAGACAAGGAATAATGGATGGAAACTTGAACAAGGAGAGATTCAACCTGGAAATAAGGAGAAATTTTCTGACTGTGAGAACAATCAACCAATGGAGCAGAAGTTGCCTTCAGAAGTTGTGGGAGCTTCATCACTGGAAGCTTTCAAGAAGAGCTGCACTGCCATTTGTCAGAAATGGTGTAAGGTCTCCTCTTTGGGCAGGGGGTTAGACTAGGTGACCTCCAAGGACTGTTCATCTGTTATTATCTGTTGTTGTTATTATTATCAGCCTATCCCAGGTCCTTGGGAAGGACTCAATAGGTGGATAAAAATGACAAATCCAGTCTGGCTGATGATGAATGAAGCAGCATGGCAATAATATAATAGAGCCACCCCATCATCCCAGCAGCCCAGTTAAAGCAATTAGGCATCTCCACTGGAAGATGCTGAAGGCGATTGATTACTTAGCAATAATGAATGCAAAGGTATTCATTTATACTGAGCTGGAGAAGGCAATGAGAAACCATTCCTGGTGTATAAGGCAAACACCTAGCTCTCTAATGTTGGGGAAGGTGAGAGGCAAGAGAAGAAGACAAGCAGGAAAGTAGATGGATTCAATTACAGCGATGATGGGTGCACCACTATTACATCTGAAGAACCAGATTGGAGAGAGATCATCGTGGGAAAAAGATCTATTTATGCCGTTACTAAGAATCAACACCAATTTATTAGATTAATCAATCAACGTCTAATTGTTCTTCAATGCAAACTTTTTCAGGAGGCAACTGGACTTTCTTGGACTTTTGAAGACATTTTGTTTCTCCTCCAAGAAGCATCTTCAGCTCTGGATTTCAACTGTCCCTCTGCAAATGACCATCTGTCTGCAAGGAATATCAATCCTTCCATTCCCCACCATCCAGTCAGAGCTGAAGAAGCTTCTGGGATGGGAAGTGAAACATCTTCAAAAGAAAAAACAAGGAAGTCCAGTTGCCACATGAAAAAGCATCTTTGGGACAACGGTGACCTGGATGACTGAGAATTTCTACAGACTTTTACTATACAATTTGGGATGGACACCCTTGGAATGGTGTGGGAGTAGGAATGGATTTCCAGAGGAAAAATTGCAGACTACAGGAACCACGAGCACCACTCAGGTGACCCTGAAGACACAGACAATCCTCCAAGTGGCCTCAATGACCCTCTAAAAGGATGCAAATGACCAGCTTTGTCTGCAAGGAGTATAAATCCTTCCCTTCTCCACCATCCATTCAGAGCCGAAGCAGCTCTATATTACCTCCATTTTATCTATCTCCAGTCTACAACGCAGACCTTTCAGGAGTTCCAAGAAGGCTCCACACCCATTTGCACCACTCAGGTGATCCTGAGGACACAGATTAAACTTCCAAGTGGCCTCAACGACCCTCTAAAAGGATGCAAATGACCAGCTTTGTCTGCAAGGAGTATAAATCCTTCCCTTCTCCACCATCCATTCAGAGCCGAAGCAGCTCTATATTATCTCCATATTATCTATCTCCAGTCTACAACACAGACCTTTCGGGAGTTCCAAGAAGGCTCCACACCCATTTGCACCACTCAGGTGATCCTGAGGACACAGATTAAACTTCCAAGTGGCCTCAACGACCCTCTAAAAGGATGCAAATAACCAGCTGCCTGCAAGGAGTGTTAATCCTTCCATTCCCCACCATCCGGTCAGAGCTGAAGAAGCTTCTTGGATGAGAAGTGAAACATCTTCAAAAGAAAGAACAAGAAAGTCCAGTTGCCTCCAGAAAAAAAAGCACATTTGGGACAACCCTGACCTGGAGGACTGAGAATCCCTACAGATGTTCCCACAGTTGCTCCCTTGGTCAGGGCAACCAGGGAGCATCTGGGGTTTTTGTCAACTCAGTTAGACCTCCAGGGTCAATGACAATTCTCAGGACTAACTCACCTATGGCCAACTCGCTGCAGCCAACTTCCCATGGGCAACTTGCCCCAGGACAATTATTTGATGGTATCAAAGAAATGGAACGGAATAGAATCATTAAATGGCTGGATGAAATATGAATGGCAAAAAAAATTTAAATTTTTTTTAAAATATTTTAAATAATTAAATAGAATTGTTAAATTGAGGGCCTTGGTGGTGCAGGCTGTTAAACGCCTAGCACTTAAGTTCCAGCTGCCTGCAATTACTGCAGGCTGGAATCCCACCAGGCTCAAGGTTGACTCAGCCTTCCATCCTCTCAGGGTAGGTAAATTGAGGACCCAAGATTGTTGGGGGCAATAAGCTGACTTTGTAAAAATGCCGCTTAGTAATAAGCAGGCATATACAATGGAATGAAGGCTATTGCTGAGCACATTGGGTTGTATCCCAAAAATTGTAAGCCGCCCTGAGTCTTTGGAGAAGGGCGGCATATAAATGTAATTAAAAAATTGTCCCATGGCAAATTGACCATGGTGAGTTGTCCCATTCCACAGCTTCCATGGGTCAACCATGCCAAGAGCTTTCCAGGCAGGCTTCCCTCCGGCTAGTTTTTCCTGAAAAATTCTGCTTTCTTATCTACTCCAAACTCACTCACCTTTGTAAAGAAGAGGAAAACTCTGGACCTTGCATAAGTCTTCCCAGGAACTCTCTCACAACTGGAGCAGGAAGGAATGCCAGTGCCTGGTTGGAGCTTAATATAGTGTTCTGATTCCTTCAAAGAGTACTACTCTGCCCCACCTCTAACCCTCTTCATTAGGAAGATTAGCCTTAATGCCATTGTTGTCCTGGAGTGATTGACGGCCCCATGAAACTGGAGCAAGGTGTTGAGTTAGGGAGTTCTGATGCTGCAAATCTGGATTCCTACCATTTTTTGGCTTAGAGCAGAGATCATTCTCCAAGGGATTTGTGACTCCATGCTCCAAACAACATGGAAACAATACAATGCATAACTATTGATGAATTGCTGTTGATGAAACAAACATGATCAAAGAGGCTACTCAAAAAATAATAAGTGTGAATCGATGGATTACATTGCCATCATGTCAGAGGCAACTCTCGGCAATCACACAGGTAGATCTACTCTATGCAAACCTGTTCTTAGCCTGATCTTTCAGATAACTATAGCAATACTGTATTTCCCCCAAAATAAGATTTTTTTTAATTCATATTTATATGCCGCCCTTCTCTGGAGACTCAGGGCGGCTTACAGTTTTTGGGATACAATCCAATGCGCTCAGCAATAGCCTTCCTTCCATTGTATATGCCTGCTTATTACTAAGCGGCATTTTTACAAAGTCAGCTTATTGCCCCCAACAATCTTGGGTCCTCAATTTACCTACCCTGAGAGGATGGAAGGCTGAGTCAACCTTGAGCCTGGTGGGATTCCAGCCTGCAATAATTGCAGGCAGCTGGAACTAAGTGCTAGGCTATTAACAGCCTGCACCACCAAGGCTCTTAATATAAGATCAGGTCTTATATTAACCTTTTGCTCCAAAAAGACGCATTAGGGCTTATTTTGCAGTTAGGTGATGAACATTCAAAGGCTTGGCAACTGTTCTTCATAGGTTTTAGTCCCAGGCTTTTAATCATCTTAGTTGCTCTTCTTTGCACTTTTTCCAAACTCTCAACATCTTTTTTTGTAATGTGGTGACCAAAACTGGATGGAGTATTCCAGGTGCAGGCCTTACTAAGGCTTTATAAAGCGGTACAAATTCTTCACATAATTGATGATAAATGGTAAAACATAGATGATAAAGATAGATGATAGATGAAAGATAGAAAGAGAGAGAGAGAGATTTTCATTCATTCAATCATGTCTGATTCTGGGAAAATAAGAGTGATAGATAAAAAGCTTCTTTATATCCTATCAGATGACAAATTCTCATTGAAATCCTCATTCATGTTGATCCTGGCTGGACTTTCATTATTGATTCAAACTGGATGCAGTATTCCAGATGTAGGCCTCACTAAGGCTTTATAAAGTGGTATGAATACTTCACATGATAACAGATAATCAGAGCTGGAAGGGACCTTATAGGTCATCTATTCCAACCCCCCCACCCAAGCGGAAGACCCTACACCATTTCTGACAAATGGCAGTCCAATCTCTTCTTGATTTTGATTTTACACCTCTGTTTACACAACCCAAGGATTGCATTTGCTTTCTTGGCTGCTGCCGAATTATAACCACTGCCGATTATAACCACATTTTGATTTGAAGTTATAAGCACTTCATCACTGGAAGCTTGCAAGAAGAGACTGGACTGCCATATGTCAGAATGGTGTAGGATCCTCTGCTTGTGAGGGGGTGTTGGACAGGGGTGGGATTCAAATTTGTTAACAACAGGTTCTGTGGGCATGGCCTAATTTGTGGGTGTGGCTTGGTGGTCATATGACTGGGTGGTGTGACTTGCTGACTGGGCATGGCTTGGTGGTCATGTGGCTGACTGGGCACGGCTTGTATGTAAATATTATAAATATTTATGTTAATATTGATTTTTATATATAAAAAGCAACTTTTATCCAAAAGCAGGCAAAGCAGGCAGGCTGATCAGATTGCTCACAGAATCAGAGATTCATTCCGAGATCTATCTATCTGCCATCAGCTAGCTGAGTCTGTCACATAAAATTTGCCTGCAAGCAAACCCATAAAATTTGCTAGCAAGCAAACTCACAAAATTAACTCACAACACACCATGTATGTCAATATTGATTTTTTTATAAAAAAGAGAGCAACCTGGGTGATTTCCTTAGGATATCTTGTGAGGTGAGTGAGACCAGCTGGTATCTTTAAGTGGTGCAAATGGATCTAAGGATTGCTTCTCCTGGGTGTGCTCTTTCTGGAGAGCTTAAATGACCTCTCTGCTAAAGGGTTTCACTCAGTGGTGGGATTCAAATTTTTTTACTACCAGTTCTGTGGGCGTGGCTTGGTGGGTGTGGCAGGGGAAGGATACTCCAGTCAGAGGTGAAATTTGCCAGTTCTCCGAACTACTCAAAATTTCCGCTACCGGTTCTCCAGAACTGGTCAGAACCTGCTGAATACCACCTCTGGTTTCACTTTATGAGCAAGAGTTGGCTGCTGATAGTTATCACTGCATTTTAACTATTTTAATTCCTCAAGGTGCTCTGGCACCCTGCCTGATTTGTAACTCTGGTATTTTTAATCTAATGATTGGTATTTAGGGCAGCTTTTGGCAAGCAAAGAAGCTTTTTGTATTTTTGTACTGGTAATCCTTGACTTACAACAGTTCATTTAGTGACCATTCAAAGTTGCAATGGCACTGACAAAAGTGACTTATGACTGTTTTTCACACTTATGACCATTGCAGCATCCCCATTGTCATGAGAGGCCAGGTGAGGAGAAGCACCCCTCAATGTGAGTGATGTGGAGTTGGCCAAGCCCAGCCAGTCACATGACCACCAAGCCACGCCCATAGAAATGGTCGTTAAAAAATTTGAATCCCACCCCTGGAGAGAAGCAACCTGGAATTAAGGAGAAACTTCCTAAGAGGGAGGACAATTAGCCAGTGGAACGGCTTACCACCAGAAGTCAAGGGCACTTCGTCAATGGAGGTTTTAAAGAGGAGACTGGGCAGCCACTTGTCTGAATTGGTATAAGGCAGTGGTCGCCAACTGGTGGGCCGCAGCCCACTGGTGGTCCGTGAGAAAATTTTGGTGGTCTGCAGAGAAATGTCACCCCAAAGCAATTAATCCAGCCTGCGTGGGAACACAAGGCTGCGCTGGCCACATGCCCCGCGGGAATGCTCCCCGCCCTCCCACTCACTCCTTACCTGGCAAACCTGCCTGCTAAATTGCTATTTTTCCTTTTTCCGACCACCAGCTGCTCTGCTGTGCTGGGGGATTTAGATTAGCTAGAAAGCAGGAAATCTTTGGATTTCTTGCTTTCTGGCTAATCTTTAGATCTTCGGCTCTGCTTTTAAGCAGAGCCAAACCTTCCTTAGGACTGAAGCAGTGCAGACTCAGCTAGCCGATGGCAGAAACACAGATCTCTAAATGAATCTGTGATTCTGTGAGCGGCTCCCAGGGGTAGGGCCTTCTCTGTGGGGGCACCCACCCTTTGGAACCAGATACCCCTGGAGCTCCGGGTGGCCCCTGACCTCCAATCCTTCCGCTGTGACCTAAAAACTTGGCTGTTCCAACTAGCCTACCCAGACTGAAGGGGGGGAGGGTTTTTTAGTGGTACTTTTAAATTTTTAACCAATTTATGAGATTCTGGTTTAATTGATTTTTAATGTTTATATTGTGGTGTTTTTTAGTATTGTAAGCTGCCCTGAGTCCTTAGGGAGATAGGGCAGCATATAAATCTCATAATAAAATAAAATAAATAAATAAACTCAACCTACCTGCCTGCTTTGCCTGATTTTGGGTAAAGGTTGCTCTTTTTTAATAAAAAAAATCAATATTTATATAAATATTTATAATATTTACATACAAGCCATGCCCAGCCAGTCACATGACCACCAAGCCACACCCACAAATTAGGCCATGCCCACAGAACCAGTTGATAAGAAATTTGAATCCCACTCCTGCCTCTGTGTGTTTGTGTGTGTGTGTTTGAGAGAGATAGAGAGTGGGGGGGAAGAGGGAGAGAGAGGTTAGATCAGATCTCTCTCTGTCTCTCTCCCACCAATGTCAGCAAGCCACCATCAGTCAAAATTCATATTAGTGGTCTCTGGGATTTAAAATTATGAGTTTGGTGGTCCCTGAGGTCCAAAAGGTTGGTGACCCCTGGTATAGGTTTCCTGCTTGAGCAGGGAGCTGGGCTAGACCTCCACTTCCAGCTCTATTCTGATTCTGAATCACTGCATAGAAGCTGTTTTTCCCCTGTTGACTTGGCTTCTTTGAAGCTGGCTGGGAGGTTGCACGACCCTGGGAGTCCTGCAACCATTGTAAACATATGCTGGTTGCCAAGCATCCAAAATTTGATTCCCTGGGGATGCTGCAAGGGTTATAAGTGCAAGGCCATAAGTCATTTTTTCTGATGCCGTTATGACTTCAAACGGTCACTAAATGAATGGTTGTAAGTTGAGGGATGGCTGTATTCCAGTAAAGCACAGCCCCATAATGAAAGTACAATCTGGAATGGCCCTAATAGGTGGCTAAAACAGAAAGAGAAGGGAATACACTATAGTGAGCAGGTAGAGAGCCAATATTCAGTTTTGTTTTCTCCGAAAATGGAAATTCAATTGCAGTTCTCTTAGGACAACAGTTGACAGATGGGAAGGTTGGATGCCAAAGACACCAAGAACGTGGCATGCTTTAGAAATCTCTCTGGGCCTCCAGTTTTAACTGGATAGAGCCTTTTTATTAGGTTATTGACATGCTAGATCTGTGTGGTGTGTTTTCTAGCTGTGCTTGATCAGAGATGTCAATCTGATTCCATCACATGAGGCTTCCTCCTATGATTTATGTTGGGGAAATGCAAAATTTGGAAGATTTTCTGTGAAAACACCTGGTGCATCTTGTATGAAACAGAGAGAGAAAGAGGGTGAGAGGGAGACGGAGGGAGGAGAGAAGAAATGAGTGAGAGAGAGGAGGGAGGGAGAGAGAGGGAGAGAGGAGAGAGGGGAAAGAGGGAGAGAGAGGAGGGAGAGAGAGGAGGGAAGGAGAAGAGAGAGGGAGACAGGGTGGGAGGGAGAGAGAGAGGGAGAGAGAAGGAGGGAGGGAAGGAGAGGAGGGAGGGTGGGAGGGAGAGAGGGGGAGAGAGAAGGGAAGGAGAAGAGAGAGGGAGGAGAGAGAGAGAGGGAGGGAGAGAGAAGTTTTGATTAAAAGGAAAACTCAGTTTCATTTCAATCTCAAACACTTCAATTGTGCAATGAGCAACTTTGAAACACCACAAAGGAACATCGCAAAGATAAGTCATGTGTCCTAATTAACTCCCCCTCCCTCAAAAAAAACCTCTCACTTTGTCAATACCCTGCTGGCTCACTGTTTACAGCATGTTACTTGTAGAACCAGGAGGGATCTGGCCAACAAGACTCCCTTGCGTAATGACTGCCTGTACTTCAATCATCCTAAGCTTGATTGGCTACTGATCAAGGACAAGCAAAGAATATCTCCACAGAAGCTCAACATGACCCAAACTGCAAGCTGGAACCCATATCCGTGACCGAAATGTTCATCTCCACCCAACTGATCTCTCTCCACCCTGGGATCAGATGTCACGTTTAGCCCAGATTGTGTCGTATCTAGTTCAGAACGTCAGGCATTTTCCTATGGAACTGATGAAATGTTCGCCTAATTTAACCCCATACTTCGCTTCCGGATATATTTATAAACAGAAATGTCAGAAGGTGATAGGATTGTGAATTTATGCCCATTTATATCGCTTGTTTGTTAGATTTGTTCACAATGGGGGTGGCCACAGGGGTAAGGGCCAAAAAGCCAGGATGGCAACCACGACAGTGGACTAAAACTCTGCCCAGTGATGGGGCATTGATGACATGCCCCTGGCTACCAGCTTGGGTATTATACTTTATAACCACACTGTCATGCCCCTGTCGGAATCTGACTCGGAGGAGGAAGCCGAATAGCTCAGGGAGTGGGAGTGTGGCTCCATTAGCTGTGGAAGAAACTGGGGAAGGGCAAAGTCCAGATGGGCAGAGCCGGGGAGAGGTAGAACAAGGGAGAGGGAATTCAGAGGAAGACCCAGGCCCACCCCCTCTTCATCCTAGGGCATGCAGGGAGGAACGGAGAAGGGAGCAATGTGGATTGTGTGGCTTACGGGGGAGGAAAGGGCCCCGATTCCCTTCATTAGCTGCAGCTGGGAACATAGTGTATAAAAAAGGCTAGCCGCATGCACCAAGCTGTTGGAAGCAAATATGAGTTTATCTTGTATCATTGTATCTTATCTGTGTTTCTGGCGTCTTCCCTACTGTGTGAGTTTTGCCGTGCTTTCAAGTCTGAAATTCCTGCTCCTGCCCTGCGAAACTAATTACTTCAGTTTGGTTTGTTTGGATTTTAAGTTACTGTTTGTGTATACCTTGTTTTGGACTGAATTTTCTACAGTCAAAGGCTGTTCCTGGGACTTTTTTTTTTCCAGCCGAAGGTAACCTGGACACTGGGGGCAAAGTTGGAGATAATAAAAGGACTCTTCTTGCTTATCTGACTGTGTTGCCTTTGTGCTACACCCTGCACACACACTGCTGATGATATGTTTCTTTCACTAGATTCATCTTGTTTCTCCTCTAAATGGCAGCACAGTTGCTCAGCAGATAAGACACAGTTTGAGACCCAAGTGCCACATGATGGGGTGAGCTACCGTCCTCACTTCAGCTCCTGCCAACCTAGCAGTTTGAAATCATGCAAATGTAAGTAGATAAATAGCTACCATTTTAATGGGAAGGTAACAGCATTCAATGATGTCATGCTGGCCATATGAGCGTGGAAATATTTTTGGTCAGCACTGGCTCAATGGCCTTGAAACACAGTTGGCAATGACAACCGGAGTAAAATCTGCAGGGACTCTTCACATGTTTTACCTTTTCCTCCAGAAGTTCAGAATAGTACATATTTGGCCTCCTTCTTCTTAGTGAGCTCCAAATCATCTAATGACATGGGGACTATTGAGGTTAGTTTTCAACCTGGATTTCCCCAGCTTCTAGCCCAGATTCCTCCTTCGGTTTGCAAAACACCAGACAGCTCAAACAAGAGTTCAACATGCTATGAGCAGGACTCTATTTCAGACGTTTGAAAGCTATCAGTTAAAAGAAGATATTCCCATATGTTAAGAAATAATTTCTCTTCTCTTTGTTTTCTCACCTCTCCACATCTATAAAAGTTAGCTTATATTATTAAGTTCTCTCTTAGTTTGAAAAAAATGATAGAAGAAAACTAATTCAATTCCTTCTTCTCTGTGGTGGACTTCCAATCCATTCATCTCCTCAGTCATGACTCTGCAACTGGCCAATATCTTTTATATCAGTCCAAGATTCTGGGCATGTATCCAGTGGGCTATGTCCTAGGATACCAGATGAAATTAGGATTGCAACCAGAAAGTTGGCTTATTAATAAAATATGAGGAAACATTTGCAGTGTGGACATCCATTTTAATTGGACAACCAATTAAAATAGAAAATATCCTACAACAACAACAACAACAACAAGCATCTGATTATTTCAGGACAGCCAACTAGGTCTAGCAGTTAAGGCACCATCATGCTATAAGCTGGAAGACCATGAGTTCAAGTCCCGCCTTAGCTATGAAAACCAGCTGGGTGACTTTGAGTTGGTCCCTCTCAGCCCCTGCCCACCTCAAACGTGTTGTTGTGGTGGGGGAAATAGGAAGAGGAAGGTGTGTTTGGATGTGTTCTCAGTCTGGAGTTATTTGTAAAAATAACAAGGACGAGAAATAAACAAACAAACAAACAAATACATGTGGGTTCATGAAGGAGAAATAAAAGCATATGTAGGAAAGAATGAGAGTGCATAAGAGATGTGGATCAGAGGTGGTATTCAGCCAGTTTGGACCGGTTCTGGTGTACTGGTAGCAGAAATTTTGAGTACTTCAGAGAACCTGCAAATATCACCTCTGGCTGGCCCCGCCGACCTGTCCTCGCCTTTACCTCTCCTATATGCCCTTGTTTATTAGCTCAGCTGATTCGCTTGGCAGAAAAACAGCTCACCTTACTAGCGCTGACAGAGGGCGGTTTTTGATTGCTGCACATGCAGGCGTGAAGCGCGCTGTCATTGAACCGATGGGAAAAAATGGAATCCCACCACTGATGTGGATTATGAAAGTCTATTGGCCTTGTGAATGAAGACCACATGAAACCAATGAAGTATGCACAACTTCACTGGTCCAAATTAAAATGGAAACCTTACAAATACAGTACTCGAAACCGAATCTGAATGGATAACTCTGTGCCCATTCAGCTAAATTTTTGCAAAGCATGAGACTCTAACAAACAGTTGCTATGATTAATGACACCCAGGTAGATTTAGGGAAGGAGTGCCAAAATAAAATGCAGATGAGGTTTGCTATGATTTAGTTCATTAGGATAATTGGAATTAAGAAGGAAATTAAATGCACTGCTACAATCTCCCTCTTCCTTTCTTCTTCTCCAATTTACTCTCTTGGGTATGATAATTGTAGAACACTTACGTACATACAGTATAGTCCCATGATTCAGAGGTAAATTTTTAACCACGCATCCTGATACTTAAAAAATATTAGCCATTTTTGAAGAGCTGGTGTTTATTTTCCTGCCGTTCCTCAACTCACAAAAGTGCTCATATAGTCTGAGAAATTTAAAAAAAGTCAACTCTAGTTACAGTACAAGGAACAAACTTCATTTCAGAGAATTAATTCCTCCAGGCTGCCTCGGTATAAATCAGAATTTGACATGCAGTATGGAATGGCCTAGCCATCAAGAGGTTACTTTAATGCAGGGGTCTCCAAACTTGACAGCTTTAAGACTTGTGGATTTCAACTCCCAGAATTCCTCCTCCTGTCATATTAGCTCAGGAATTCTGAGAGTTGAAATCCACAAGTCTTAAACTTGCCAAGTTTGAAGACCCTTGCTTTAATGAGTTGACAAGAATCTTTAACGAATTTCTTAATAACTTCAAACATCTATGTCTCTGCTGTCAGAATGTACTGAGCATTACTAGGTGGTCCCTCCCCAGTCCCTTATACAAAATTAAAAATTATTAAGTAAAACAGAGGGAGACCACGGACTAATGTCATGCTGGGTCAAAGCTTTAATGGAGGTTCTTGAGCGACTATCATTGGGTGCTATCCAGTAAAATGCAGTTCAGTGATGAGAAAAGTAAAGTCCTGAACTTAGGTAGGAAAAACCAAATGCACAGGTATGGATGGGATGGGATTCCATCAGTATTGCAATCAGTTTGGTGATTGTGCTCCATGCGCATGCTCCGCATTCCAAACAGGTCTAATACTTACTTTCTAGAGCAGTCCCTGTGAAGAAAACAGCTGAGGCGTGGCAAACGGCTCTGCCCCACGAATCAGCTGTGCTCAAAACAAAGGAAGTAAAGGACAGGAAAGAGCAGGGGCAGGTGGGCAAGTTCACATGCTCGTCACAGTGAACTGGTTTGGAGACAGCTGATCTTTGGAGCAAGGGGATCGCCCGAGCCAGTCTGAACTGGTACAATACCACCCCTAGGTATGGAATAGTACCTGGCTAAAGTGTGGTGAATGTAAAACAGATTTAGATGTTCTGCTGGGCCACGGCTTAAGTATGAGTCAACAATGTCCAACACAGTTTGTCCAGAATGGAATAAGGACTTCTGTCTTGGGCAGGAGATTGGACTAGAACAGGGGTCTCCAACCTGGGCAACTTTAAGACTTGTGGACTTCAACTCCCAGAATTCCTCAGCCAGCTGGGAGTTGAATTCCACAAGTCTTAAAGTTGCCCAGGTTGGAGACCTCTGGACTAGAAGACTTTCAAGGTTCTTTCCAGCTCTATGATTCTATATATATATTGAAATTGGGGACAGGCCCTATATATATTTCCAGTTCTATGATTCTCATAGAGCTGGAAATATATATAGGGCCTGTCCCCAATTGCAAGGGATATCACATCACAAAGGAAACTTGACAAATGAATGGAGAAGAGAGGAGACAACATGTATTGACAGAAGATTAAAGTAAAGAAGAGTAAAATATGGAGATGACTGGGAAAATTTGCCTCCAGGTAAGAACCCATGCTTTGGCCTGAGGGGAAAAAACAGGGTACTCTCAGAGTCAACTTGGTATCACAACTGAAGGATTTCCTTCTTCTTCCTCTCCTTCCTTCCTCTCCTTCCTTCCTTCCCTTCCACCCTCATCTTCTTCCTCCCTCCCTCCTCCCTCCCTTCCCTTTCTCCCCTCCCTCCCTCCCTCCCTTCCTTTCTCCCTCCTTCCCTCCATCCTTCCCTTCAAGCTCAACCAAACAACCAAGCTCAGAGAGAAACTAGAACATAGAAGAACTGATTAAATTACATGGTTTTGCCTACAGATTAAGGATTTATCTAAGTCTGATACCACACAAGCATGTTCCACATTGCCCTTTTTTCTCATAATAGTAAAAATCTTTACCATCGGTCAAAAGCTACGTAAAAATTGGTTCCCAGGCTGTTAGGTACACACCAACTGCAAACTTCCCTGTTATCAGTTAGAAGACCCATTTTGTTCCTGAATCACAGGAAAGTTACAAGAAACACAACAGAAAGACTGATATACAGGTGTATGTATCAGTTTTAAGTTGACAGGGGTGCAATTGTTGGAATTTTTATAACCACCATCCCATCCATCTCAATAAATCTTGTTAAAGAAAATTGAAAAAAAAAAAAAACCTCACGTCTAACCCTTTAAATTAAATTATAGATCTAATCTGGTTGAAACAATGCTAGCATTTCAAAAACAGTAAGGATTTTCATACTGCAATTGTTTTAATCTTTCCCAGCTGATCGGGGATTCTTAAATTACAAGTTGTCAAGAGGAGATCAATGCAACAAAATTGTAACCTTGGATTGCTGTCCTCGGGTGACAGAACCTTTTTGTCCAAAACCATCACTGTTTCGTGTTAAACAGGTAACTCAAATAATCCTTCCAGTCACTAAAACTGAAGCTTAATTGATTAGGCAATAGGAAAAATGACCCACAATGAAGAACTATTTCTGCTAAGCAATTTGGAAACGTAGGATAATCTGTGATCTGAAATTGTGAGCCAAGTTGTATACCTGACAGTTAAGACATCACTAATGTCAGTTCTGAAAATGAATAGTATTGCATTTTGGAGTCTAACATTGAGAAACAACTTATTAGTGGAAGTAACAAAGAACAATCAGCAATATTTGTCTTCAGAGAGACATTCACCTTCTTTTTCCAGGATACTTCATTATGTGTGCATGTGGCCTTGGTGGCTCAGGCTGTTAAACACCTAGCACTTAAGATCCAGCTGCCTGCAATTAGTGCAGGCTCGAATCCCACCAGGCTCAAGGTTGACTCAGCCTTCCATCCTCTCAGGGTAGGTAAATCGAGGACCCATGATTGTTGGGGGCAATAAGCTGACCTTGTAAAAATGCCGCTTAGTAATAAGCAGGCATATACAATGGAATGAAGGCTATTGCTGAGCGCATTGGGTTGCGCTCCAAAAATTGTAAGCCGCCCTGAGTCTCCGGAGAAGGGTGGGATATAAATATGAATGGGCCTTGGTGGTGGGCCTTGGTGGTACAGACTGTTAAACACCTAGCACTAAGCTCCAGCTGCCTGCAATTACTGCAGGCTCGAATCCCACCAGGCTCAAGGTTGACTCAGCCGTCCATCCTCTCGGGGTAGCTAAATTGAGGACCCAAGATTGTTGGGGGCAATAAGCTGACTTTGTAAAAAATGCCGTTTAGTAATAAGCAGGCATATACAATGGAAGGAAGGCTATTGCTGAGCGCATTGGGTTGTGCTCCAAAAATTGTAAGCCGCCCTGAGTCTCCAGAGAAGGGCGGGATATAAATATTGTAGAACCAGTAGTTCTACCGAGTTCTGCTGTTTTGGCCCACCCTCCTGCCCGGGATCTTACCTGATCTTTATTTCCTGCCTTTTCAAGTTCATCTGCTGTGCGAGGCACAGCTACAGTGGAAAAAGCAGGAACAAAATGTTGTTTCAAACGCTGCTGACGAAGATTTACAGGCGCATGCGCAGCATGCAGAGAAGCACATCGTAAATCACCAAACCTTGTAAAACATCATCAATTGCCACGAACCGGTAGTTAACCCTGTCGAATCCCACCCCTGCTTCCAACTCTGTTATTTTGAAAATCTATCTGCGTGGCCACGAAGAGTCAACCAAACTTGATGGCACTCAATCAGACAGTCAGTCAGTCATCATTATGTCAGTCAATTGATCAATCAGTCAGTTCAGAAATCAGGCTGGAGTGTAACCAATGTAAGCTACGAGAATATGATTTAAACTTTAACCAGGAAAAGATTTCTCATTGTTGACACAATTTAAGCTAGTCATGCAGAGGGATTTTTTTAAGAGCATAGATTTTCACAGACACAATGAAAATAAGTGGGAATGTGAATCTCATTTCCTTAAATTTGCACAGCAAGACGAAATAACTCATTTCCTTCCTAGAATTTCAGCCAATTTCTTTAGTCTCTCCTTGAGCTCCAGTGGGAACTTCTCATAGCACTTCTTACAGAAAGGCTTCGTATCAAATTCCACAAATTTGTTTTTCAGTGTTAACTTGGTGTTACAAGTAGAACATGCAGAGCAGTTTTACACCCCATGCTTTATTCAAGGCACAGAGACAACATCTTCTTCAATCACCCGTTACAGTGGAAACACACATCACCAAAGAGCTGATTATAATGGGTTTCACAACACGCCAGCCCCTTCCGTTCATAGTGACGATGGCCCAGGAATGGTTTCTCACACTTGACGCAAACAAAATGTTCGACATGCCACTATGCTTGCCCATAGCATTTACCACTCGCCCCTCGATTGGTCTCCTGCATGCCCCACAGATGGGTACGCCCATTTTATCATGGCAGGGCAAGCAATACAGCTCCCCCTTCGGTTCTCGAGCTTCTGCAGTCAGTTCCTTTCCGCAGTTGGCACCGTTGAAATGATCAGGATGGTAAGGGTCGTTCTTGAAGATAAGTGGCTGTTCTTCAATTATGGACATGGCACTTTTGGCAAATACATTTGCCAAGACCTCTGGCTTTCTCCCAATTATGGCAAGGACGGCCAAGTTGTCTGCCAGCATTCTTTACAAATCCAATGTCTGCCAGTACCTGTTGGCAGATACTGCAACAAAAGCATTCTGGGTGCCAGCTATTGTTCATAGCTTTCATAACCCACCAAGAATAAACTCCCCACACTGATGGCAGCAAGGGGCAAAAAGCACCTGAAAGTCATGTTCACAGTACTTCCTTCCTTCAGACTCATAAAAAAAGTCCCTCGGGGAATTGCTGGAAGCACTGGGCACACACACACACACACTGGGCTCATGGTACAGCTCCCCATTGTTGTTCACAATCTTTTCTGCAGGTGCAAAGCCTCCTCGGCAGCGTTCACACACGGCATTGGCAAGAGCATTGGCCATGTTGCTGTTGGTCATTCCAGCAGCCGCGACCCCCAACATCGTGAAAGCAAGAGATCAAGGGAAGCCCCTCAGCCTAGAATGACTTTCTTCCCTCCCTTCCTGGCTGGTTCGGGCGCTCTTCGGCTTTTCCAGGCAAGTTCCGCCTCATCTTTGATTTCCTGTGCATACAATTGTACATCTAGCAAGTTTGATTCCTGGATCAGTTGCTACGAGACTGCCACCTGATGGACGTTATGGAATTGATCTTTTGGAGCTTCTAAAACTCCACGTGAATCTTAAACCTCCATCTGCAGAGTCCTAGAAATGTCAGTTCTTTCACTAGTAAAATCAGGGCAGTCTCCAAATGTCTTGTCCGCATCTCACACAGGGAAGCTGAAGGGCCTTGGGTGGCTCAGGCTGTTAATTGCCTGCATTTAAGTTCCAGCTGCCTGCAATTAGTGCAGGCTCGAATCCCACCAGGCTCAAGGTTGACTCAGCCTTCCATCCTCTCGGGGTAGGTAAACTGAGGACCCAAGATTGTTGGGGGCAATAAGCTGACTTTGTAAAAATGCCACTTAGTAATAAGCAGGCATAGACAATGGAATGAAGGCTATTGCTGAGCGCATTGGGTTGTATCCCAAAATTGTAAGCCCTGAGTCTTCGGAGAAGGGCGGGATATAAATGTAATTAAAAAAAAATGCTCAAGTAGCTTCACCAAAATCCCTCGCCTTCTGACTCCTTTGTCACCATGTCTCCTTTCTCTCCCTTCTTTTCTCATATTCTTTTCTTTGTTTTTACTCTTGTGTTCCCTCTAAGGTGTGCCCATGTGCACGTGCATCCGTGACTCCTCGCCCATAATAAACTCACACACATCAAAAGTCTCGAGTGCCCACAAAATTAAGTGACCCCAAAATAATAATAGGTTTAGGCACCATCAAAATCCAGCCTCAAAACTGGCAAGGAGTCCTACTAAGACTTGTTGTCTTGTTTTCATCATAACCACGAAAGGTGCATGGCATCACCAGGATGCAGTTGGAGCTGAGTTCCTGGGGAGTTGCCTTGTGGCTAGGCAAATTGTCTTGTGGCCAGCAGGTGGGCAGGCCATTCGCAGAAGGACTGCTTTGGACTGGGCCGAGTTAGAGGTATACCTGGCATGATCCCAGAGCCTGTGTAGATAAAGAAGCACCTCCCTGCTCCCAAGGGTGGGATTCAGCCAGTTCAGACTGGTTCAGGTGAACTGGTTGTTCTAGCGATTAGTTGGACTCACCCACCCACCGCTGCCCTAGTCTGTCTTATATTTCCATGTTTTGCAGCCCAGCTGATTCGTGCGGCACAGTGGATTACCACGGCTCAGCTGTTTTACTCACCGGGGCTGAAAAGTTTTAGAGCTGAAAATGGGCAGTTTTCAAAGGCTGCATGTGCACCCAAAGTGCACATTTGGCATGTGTGCGCGTGCTCACTGAACTGGTCGTTACACCAGTTGAATCCCACCACTGCCTGCTCCCCACAAAGAAAAAAGGTTTAGTGTTTATTTCTTTATTAAATCAATTTATACGGCTGCCCCACTCACACACAGGTGACAGGTGATAGCTTACAACAAGCTTCATGAATTAACAACAATTAAAGAGTTTAAGGACTACCTCTTGAGCCACACAAGGTCCACCATAGTTGTTAATGCTATAGGTGTTTCAATTTTTAAAATTAATACTAAAGTTTGAATGAGTCAAAATACATATCCAAAGGAGAAGAAAGAATGGAAATGAAGGAGTTATTTAAATGCTTTTAGTATTTCCTTCCTTCCTCCCTTCCTCCCTCCCTCCCTTCTTTCTCTTTCTTTATTTTCTTTCTCCTTCCTTCCTTTAGTTCTTTCTCTCCTTTCTTTCCCTCCTTCCTTCCTTCCTTCCTTCCTTCCTTCCTTCCTTCCTTCCTTCCTTCCTTCCTTCCTTCCTTCCTTCCTTCCTTCCTTTGTCTTCTGTCTCTAACTTGAAATTAACCGCTAACTGCCAAAAAAACCAAAATAAGAGCTACCAAAAAAGTCAAAAAGAGTTTTAGGCTACCTCAACAGAAGGATGGCATCACAATCATGAGAAAGTGACAGTACCGCTTTAAACCGCATTAGTGAGACCACATTTGGAATATTGCATCCAGTTCTGATTGTCACAATATCTAAAAAAAGGAGCCAAGACTATAGAAAGAGTGCAAAGAAGAGCAACAAAAATGATAAGTGGTCTGAAGGCTAAACTATATGAGGAACAATTAAGGGTCCAGCCTAATGGAGAGAAGGATTACAGGTGACATGGTAGCTATCTTCCAGTACTTGAAGGACTGTCTCAGAGATCTGGAGATTGACTTATTCTCCAAAGCAGCTGGAGGCAGGAGAGGAAATAATGGATGCTTCTTAAAGAGAGAACCGACCTAGAACCCAAGGAGAAATTTCCTGACAGTGAGAGCAATTAACCAATGGAAAAACTTGCCTTCATCGCTGGGTGCTCGTCACTGGAGGTCTTCAGAAAAAGACTGAACATCCATTTGTCTGGGATGGAAAAAGGTTTCCTGCCTTGGGCAGCGGGTTAGAAGACCTTCAAGATCCCTTCCAGCTCTGTGATTCCGTGACTCTGTTTCACACATGGCCAAGGACAATTTCCATACATGTTCTAAAACCATCTTCGGGGCTAGAAGTGGGGGAAGATTCTTTAGGCCAGAAATGTCCTGGTTTCTTGCATTTCTTAGCTTAATCTTTTCTGAGAAGGAGTATCGGAAGGCACTAAAGTAGGCATATATGATGGGATTTCAAACTTCGAAGCAGTGGTGCCATGAAGTGTGGTTTTGGGGAGGGGGCAAGTCTTGCACCAGAAGGGACCAAATGAAAAACTGAGATTTGGCATTCTCTCTTTGGATCAGGGGTGTCAAACTTGAGACCTGGGCGGACTGGATCCGGCCCACGGGGTGTTTAGATCTGGCCCATGAGGCTGCTCTGGAAACAGGGAAGGACCGGCCCGTGGTGCTCTGCCAGTGAAAATGGAGCTCAGGAGGGCTGCGGTTGGCTCTCCTGAGCTCCATTTTCACTGGCAGAGGGTTGCAGGAGGCCATCTGTCATGCCCCTGTCAGAGTCTGAATCCAAGGAGGAAGACAAACAGCTGACAGGGGGTGTGGCTCCATTGGCTGTGGAGGAAACTGGAGAAGGGCAAAGGCTGGCTGGGCAGAGCAGGGAAGAGGTAGAGCAAGGAAGAGGGAGTTCAGAGGAAGACCCAGGCCCACCCCTCTTCAACCTAAAGGCATGTGGGAGGAACGGAGAAGAGAGCAATGTGGGTTGTGGCTTACAGGGAAGGAAAGGGCCCTGATTCCCTTAATTAACCACACCTGAGAATGAAAGTTTAAAAGAACTGAATGCTGACTGTGGCAACTGCTGGGAGCAAACATCACTTTATCTTGTGTTGTCTTTGCTTAGCTGTGTTCCCAACCATGTGAGTTTTGCCATGCCTTCACATCTGGAATTCTTACTCCTGCCCTGCCAAACTAATTACCTCAGTTTGGTTTGATTGGACTTAAAGTTACAGTTTTTGTTGACCACATTTTGGACTTGATTCCCTGCAGTTAAAGGCTGTTCCTAGGAGAGTTTTTCTCCAGCCAGAAGCTAACCTGGACATTGGGGGCAAAGTTGGAGCTATTAAAGGGGCTCTTATTGATTATCTGACTGTGTTGCCTTTGTGCCACACCCCTTTGGGTCATCACACTAACACAGCTGAAAATGGAGCATGTGAGGGCTGCAGGAGGACCTCCTGAGTTCTGTTTTCTCTGACAGAGGGTTGCAGGAGGCTGTCACAGCCAAAAACGGAACTCGGGAGCCCATTTTCACCACCACAGGCACTCCGGACATGAGTGAAGTTGAGCTGGCAATGCCCCCAGCCCTCCCCCCCACCGTGGTCAAACACAACCCTGATGCAGCCCTCAATGAAATGGAGTTTGCCAACCCTGCTGTAGATGTGATGGGCAGAGGGAACCATACTGAAGATAAGGAGGAAGAACCACTACCAAGGTAGCAATCAGATAAGAGAAATTGGAACCCAGGCCAGATGTGTAACCTGACTAAGCATCCTGGATTAGATCTTCCCTAGTTCTCATGAAGATAAAGAGGAGGAGGAGTGGAAGAGCATTCAGATTTGCAAGATTATATTACTATAACATTGTAATAAAAGTAGCGTTAACATCCATGACTTTGATTTATGGAAGGCTGACAGTAGCAAGCCTTTCATCACAGATCCCTAAGTTCAGAGAGAAAGAGGTGGCAGCCATGCAAGAAGGAAGCGAGAATTGGGCAATCCCTCAAGAGCCTAGATCTCTTTAAGTTGTCACATTGTTGCTTGTGGACCAGCGGGTTATGCACAGCTGTTGAGCAGCCAGGCAGGAAGAACATGGGACAAGGCAGCAGGAAGCCAATGGGCATGTTGGCAGAGGTGGGATTCTACTGGTTTGGCCGAACTGGTAGCTCCAAAGATCAGCTGAGAGAGAACCTGTTTGCCTGTCCGGGCTCTAAGCTGTCCTTTATTTCCTGCTTTTTCAACCACAGCTGCTTTGCGCAGCAGGAAAAGATAATTTTGTGTGGTAGGAGAAGATGATTTTCAAACGCTGCGCACACTCACTGAACCGGTTATTACACCGGTTGAATCCCACCCCTGTCATGTTGGAAAAACAAAAGAGGATGATGGGAAAAGAAGATTTGTCAGATGTTCTACAAGCAGCTTATCTTAGAGCATAGAGCCCTTGTATAAGATGGCTTGAAAAATATATGTCATGCCAGGGCTGTGTTTCTCAACCCCCAGGAAATTTAAAATGAATTCCGGAACTTCAGCTTCCAGCATTCTGGGCATCAAAGTCCACCCATCTTCAAGTTCCTGAAACACTGTCCTAGAGACAAAACAAGACTTTTGGGTCAAGGTGGAAGAGCCAGTCCAAAGCCACCTCATCACAAGTGTTTATTTATCCATACCTATCAGCCCTTGGGGCGATGTACAATGTAACACACAATTATAAACTTGCAAGGCAGTCCAAATAAGAAATATTAGCTCTGTATCAGGTTATGTTAATAGAATCTTGCATGCTTGAAAGTTCACATCTCTCCCTCCCCCCTCCGATCATATTTACAGGCCAAGACACTAGGGACATTCCCTTCTGAAATGTTTGCCTTGCCCATATTCCTTTTGTAGACTCAGCTCTGATCATTGCCTGTCACTCTTCCTCTTTTCTCCCAAGGCCATTCCCACATATCATTACACAAGACTGCTAGTCATTAATCCCTACAGCTTTCACTAATTGGTCACAAACCTTATTATTATCAGCTGAGGATAAACCCCAACACAAACCCACAAGGGCTTCAGGGCTCATCCAAAGGCAAACATCTTCTCCTCCGGAGACCCAACTCAACCTCAGCTGGTGGTGGAGGGCATAGAGCTCAGATCATCCTGCCTTTTTTTACACAACGCACAATTCAAATTGGAAATTCACTGCTGTGAGATGTGGGTGGTCTCCCTAAGAGTGTTGGCTTCCAAAAAGGTTTCATTTGTGAATCAGGTCAATCGGCTGCAATATGGTAGCTTAGATCAGGGGTGTCAAACTCAAGGCTTGTGGGCCAGATCTGGTGCTTAAATTTGGCCCATGGGGCCACCCTGGAAACAGCGAAGGACCAGCCCATGGTGGCTCTGTTTTCAGCCGTGATGGCCTCCTGCAGCCCTCTGCCACTGAAAATGAAGGTCAGGAAGAGTTTTTTTCAGCTGAAAAGGGGTTTTGGCTGTGACATCCTCCATTTTTGCTAGCAGAGGGCTGCATGATGCTGTTGCAGCCAAAAATGGGGCCCCATCCTCCATTTTCACTGGCAGAGGGCTGCAGGAGGCCATCACACCTGAAAACGGGCCTGGGAGACTGCATACAGCCCCCCGACCTCCATTTTTTTCTGACAGAGGGCTTCAGGAGGCCGTCACAGCTGAAAACGGGGCCTGGGAGACTGCATGCAGCACCCCGACCTCCATTTTTTTCTGACAGAGGGATGCAGGAGGCTGTCACAGCTAAAACGGGGCCTGGGAGACTACACACAGCCCCCCAACCTCCATTATTTTCTGACAGAGGGCTACAGGAGGCCATCATGGCTGGCCACACACACCCCTGCCCCCACCCCGAGTTCAAACATGAGGCCCTCAATGAAATCGAGTTTGACACCCCTGGCTTAGATCATGTACCAGTGGGCTTTTGACTTTTTGACCCTACCTTGCACCAAACAATCATCTAACTGTACCATCTATTGAATTGTTCAACCCTTCTTAAAAGCTAGATATATCCTGAGCATGTTCCTCCTGGCTGATAAAAGAAGTAGCAAACCCAGTAGCTCACAACAGCCAGATCCCTCCTCCATAAGCCATACTACAACAACTGATACACCATGTTCCTTCAAGGTTAAAAGGCAGCTAAGGGCAGCCAGAACAATATCAAGTAAAATTAAGGCGAAGGCAGGCAAATTTAACAGAATAATAGGCAGACTGTAATAGACAAGGTCAATGATGAGATCTAGAAATCTCTGGCTTTATAAGCCTGGCAAAGAAGGTGGGTATTTTTTGTACCCAGCCAAGATGCAAAATGGAAGAAAGAGCTCTTTCAAAGCAGAACAGCAAAACTCACTTTTAGAGACCACTTCCAAAGCCTCTTCTCTTCTCTTCTCTTCTCTTCTCTTCTCTTCTCTTCTCTTCTCTTCTCTTCTCTTCTCTTCTCTTTTTCTTCTCTTCCTTCCTTCCTTCCCTCTCCTCTTCTCCAATGTAACTTAGAGAAGGAGCTTGGAAGAGACAGATACCCTTATGAATAAAAACTCATTCCTTCCTGCCTGTCTCATTAACACCAGAAATTCTGAAGCAGCCTGTTAAATATACATGATGCCACATTTACATGACCCTACATTATATGCAAAGTGGAGTCTGATGTAAGACTCCACTTACTGGTTCAGCCACTGGTGGGAAGATTGACTCCCCATTAGTGGCTGAAGTGTTGGATAGTGCCTGAGTCCTGAGCCTTCCTCATCTGCACTAATTCAACACAGCCTACCACAAAGAGCTCTCAAAGCTGGATGATTGGTTGGGTGAGGCACTCTTCTCTTAACTGGTCAGCACTTTTTTTTTCAAAATTGCCTTCACCACTTTAAATTCTCATGAAAAGTAATTGCTTAAATTACTTAACTTTATTTAACTACATTGAATATTCAGGCATGGAGAAGGCACTACCTAGCAAAACTTGACCAATTCACAGAAGTGAAATAAAGTAGGGGAGTACTAAAAAAAATGTGGTGGCATAAACTAGATGGGGAGGAGATTTCAAATTTGTTGTAACTCTCTCCCCTCTGAAAGGAGATTATCCTTGCCTTTTAACAGTTTAACAGAGTTGGAAGGGACCTTTTAGGTCATCTAGTCCAATCTCCCATCAAGCAGGAAATCCTTCACCATTTCTGACAGATGGCAGTCCAGTCACTTCTTGAAAGTCTCAAGTGATGGCGCTCCCACAACTTCCAAAGGCAACTTCTGTTCCATTGGTTGATTGCTCTCACTGTCAGAAAATTTCTCCTGATTTCCAGGTTAACTGACCTTGCCTCCCGTGTTTGTGGTGCCTGCAGTGAGATATGTCAGTCAAACAGCTCTGAGAGCAGTGGCGTCTGCATGGGAAGCACAATAAAAATAGAACATCAAAGTCAAAGAGAGCCCACACTAAAACCAGTATGCAAAAAAGTAGGTAACAACAAGGTATTTTTCCAAGAAAGCCACACAAACTCATTAGCTTCCAGGTGTGACTCAAAGGAAGTTCCACAGCCAATGAAGTGGCAATATGTAGCCATCTTTGGTTGGCCTTGAAAACAAAATGGATATGGCTTTTGGGATGGTAGATGTTCAGGAAAGCCCAGGCTAAACTGGGAAGTCAAAACAACACCCACAAAACAAAAGCAAAGTCAAATCATCTCCACACTGTTGCCAATGAACCACCCAGATGCTTCCATAAAATTGCAAGGAGTTCAGTGTGACCTGAGGCTTTCATTTACCCTCAACTTCAAACCATTCCGTCAACATTCTGGCTGACGAACCCAGCCAAGTCAAGCACGGCTGAGACAATCCAGTCTCTTAATGCAAAACTTTATTGAGTACATCATATCGGCAAAGATGAGGGCAAAACGATGTTCTAAACCAGGGGGTGTCAAACTCAAGGCCCGTGGGCTGCATCTGGCCCATGGAGTGCTTAGATCTGGCCCACAGGGCTGCCCTGGAAACAGCAAAGGACCGGCCCGTGGTGCCTCTGCCAGTGAAAATGGAGCTCAGGAGGGCAGAGGATTTCAGGAGTGATGCCCATCAGAGGTGGTATTCAGCAGGTTCTGACCAGTTCTGGAGAACCGGTGGTGGAAATTTTGAGTTGTTTGGAGAATCGGCAAATACCACCTCTGACTGGCCCCGCCCCCATCCATTCTCTGCCTCCCGTTAAGTCCCAGCTGATTGGCTGAGTCTTCTTTGGTTGTCTTACACAGGGGAACGGAGCTGGAAAGCAGGTTAGTGGGTGGGGAGGGAATGAGGATTTTGCAGTAATCTTCCCCTGCCATGCCCACCAAGCCATGCCCACCAAGCCATGCCCAGAGAACCGGTAGTAAAATTTTGAATCCCACAACTGACGCACACCACAGCCACGCCCATCCCAGCCACTCCTACCCTGCTCTCCTCAAGGTCAAACATAACCCTGATGCGGTCCTCAATGAAATTGAGTTTGACAACCCTGATCTAAATGATCTAACCATTTTCCACACAAACCCACATAATTAAAGTTCAGGTTCTCCCTCCCCCACATTAGGCCAAGTCACATTGTCCAATGGAGTCCCCTGATATTGTTGTAAGAGAGATCTTTTAAAGGCCTGGTAAAGGCCTGTCAAAATGGCTTTGATTCTCACGACGGACATTTTGATGTCTATCTCTCCCTTCCCAAAGTGCCGCTTGACCCATTCATTTTGTGATCATTTAAAACTCAAACAGCATTGAAAAACAAAAGGACTTAGAATCAGTCTTCACAATTATTTTTTTTTTTTTTATTTTTATTCATATTTATATGTGCCCTTCTCTGGAGACTCAGGAGGCTTACAATGTTTGAGCACAACCCAATGTGCTCAGCAATAGCCTTCATTCCATTGTATATGCCTGCTTATTACTAAGCGGCATTGTTACAAAGTCAGCTTATTGCCCCCAACAATCTTGGGTCCTCAATTTACCTACCCCGAGAGGATGGAAGGCTGAGTCAACCTTGAGCCTGGTGGGATTTGAGCCTGCAGTAATTGCAGGCAGCTGGAACTAAGTGCTAGGCGTTTAATAGCCTGCACCACCAAGGCCCTTTTGCCTTGTGCCTCACCAAGGCTCTTATAACCATGCCAGCATCCCATATGGGCACACAACCAAAATTGGGGTCATGTGAAAGTTGCGAGAGCCTGGGATCACACAATCGCCATGCGTGACCTTCTCAGCTGCCTTCCAACAAAGCCAAGTCAATGGGAGAAGCCAACCTCATTTACCGGCTCCATTCACTTAACAATTGCAGTGATTCACTTAACAAACTTGGTATAAAAAAAACAGGGTCATAAAATCAGGCACAACACACCTAACAATCACCCTGCTTAATAAAACGATTTCCGGTCATCTGGCCATCCATGATGGTGCCAGGGATGTTCAAAGTGAGAGGATTAAAAACAGTCGAGATGACAACCACAACCACAATGAAATGAAATTAAAACCTTGCCCTTTTGTTGGGTGCGTCGTGATACACACAAAAATACAAACATACTGTCAGGGTTTTTAAGTGAATCACTGCAGCTGGTAAAATTATTGACACAAGCGGTTAAGTAAATCTGGCTTCCCCACTGACTTTGCTTGTTAGAAAGTGTTGTGGTTAGCTGGCAGCAGGTGTGGACGGCTGAGGAGAGCAAGGTCTCAGATGAGGGGCCAGGACCATTAGGGAGTGGACTGCTGCCTTCAGAGATTGTGGGGGCTGGCAGCAGCGATGAGGAGGTTCCCAAGGAGCCTGTGCCCAGTGTGGGTGCTCACAGGAAAGAGCAGCTACAACAGCATGGGCGACTCGGGAGTAAGGCTGCAAGGTAATGGCCCCTCCTTCAAGAAGATAAAAGCCAGCTGTGAAACTAACCTTCTTTTTGAACATTTTGAAACTACAGCTTCGTGGACATTCCAGTTTATCTTGAGTTTATATTTGAAGGTTCTTAATTCGTAAATTATTTCTTGTCTGTTATCTTTTGGCAAGTCTCACTCAGTTTGGCAAGGCTTGTACTTATCACAGCTAATTATTTTGTAAAAGGTTTCTGTTCCCTTTGGATTGTGTTTTATTTGTTGGAATAGGGCGTGGGTTAGAACAGATGGACACAAAAGGAGATCACATGACCCCAAGACACGGCAACAGTCATAAATATGAGTCAGCCATCCAAATTTTGATCACATGACCATTGGGATGCTGCAATGGTCGTAAGTGTGAAAAAAAGTCAACTATTGTAAGTCAAGGACTAGTCATATACAGGTGAAACTTGAAAAATTAGAATATCGTGCAAAAGTTCATTTATTTCAGTAATGCAACTTAAAAGGTGAAACTAATATATGAGATAGACTCATTACATGCAAAGCAAGATAGTTCAAGCCATGATTTGCCATAATTGTGATGATTATGGCTTACAGCTCATGAAAACCCCAAATCCACAATCTCAGAAAATTAGAATATTACATGCAATCAATAAAACAAGGATTGTACATAGAACAATATCGGACCTCTGAAAAGTATAAGCGTGCATATGTACTCAGTACTTGGTTTGGGCCCCTTTTGCAGCAATTACTGCCTCAATGCGGCGTGGCATGGAAGCTATCAGCCTGTGGCACTGCTGAGGTGTTATGGAAGACCAGGATGCTTCAATAGTGGCCTTCAGCTCTTCTGCATTGTTCGGTCTCATGTCTCTCATCTTTCTCTTGGCAATGCCCCATAGATTCTCAGGCGAGTTTGCTGGCCAATCAAGCACAGTAATCCCATGGTCATTGAACCAGGTTTTGGTGCTTTTGGCAGTGTGGGCAGCTGCCAAGTCCTGCTGGAAAATGAAGTCAGCATCCCCATAAAGCTCGTCTGCGGAAGGAAGCATGAAGTGCTCCAAAATCTCCTGGTAGACGGATGCGTTGGCCTTGGACTTAATGAAGCACAGTGGACCAACACCAGCAGATGGCATGGCTTCCCAAACCAACACAGACTGTGGAAACGTCACACTGGACTTCAAGCATCTTGCAGTGTGTGCCTCTCCATTCTTCCTCCAGACTCTGGGTCCTTGGTTTCCAAATGAGATGCAAAAGTTGCTCTCATCAGAAAAGAGGACTTTGGACCACTGAGCAACAGACCAGGTCTGTTTTTCTTTAGCACAGAAAGCTTCTGACGTTGTTTGTTGTTCAGGAGCAGCTTGACAAGAGGAATACAACATTTGAAGCCCATGTCCAGGATCTGTCTGTGTGTGGTGGCTCTTGATGCACTGACTCCAGCCTCAGTCCACTCCTTGTTGAAGTCCCCAACACTTTTGAATGGCCTTTTCCTGACAATCCTCTCCAGGCTACGGTCATCCCTGCTGCTTGTGCACCTTTTTCTTCCACACTTTTCCCTTCCACATAACTTTCTATTAATGTGCTTTGATACAGCACTTTGGGAACATCCAACTTCTTTTGCAATTACCTTTTGAGGCTTTCCCTCCTTATGGAGGGTGTCAATGATGGTTTTCTGCACAACTGTCAGGTCAGCAGTCTTTCCCATGATTGTGATTCCTACTGAACCAGACTGAGAGACCATTTAAAGGCTCAGGAACCCTTTGCAGGTGTTATGACTTAATTAGCTGCTTAGAGTGGGACACTTTGAGCCTAGAATATTGCACCTTTTCACAATATTCTAATTTTCTGAGATTGTGGATTTGGGGTTTTCATGAGCTGTAAGCCATAATCATCACAATTATGGCAAATCATGGCTTGAACTAGCTTGCTTTGCATGTAATGAGTCTATCTCATATATCAGTTTCACCTTTTAAGTTGCATTACTGAAATAAATGAACTGTAAGAGAAAAATGTCCAAGTCCATGCATCTTGTCCATATTGTCTAGAAAGAGTGCAGAGAAGAACATCAAGGTTGATTAGGGGACTGGAGGCTAAAACATATAAAGAACAATTGCTGGGATTGGGTAAGGTAAAAGCAAAGGTCCCCTCGCACATACGTGCTAGTCATTTCCGGCTCTAGGGGGTGGTGCTCATCTCCGTTACAAAGCCAAAGAGCCAGCGCTGTCCGAAGACATCTCCGTGGTCATGCGGCCGGCATGACTAAACACCTTCAGCACATGGAATGCTGTTACCTTCCCACCAAAGGTGGTCCCTATTTTCCTACTTGCATTTTTACATGCTTTCGAACTGCTAGGTTGGCAGAAGCTGGGACAAGCAACAGGAGCTCACTCCGTTACGCGGCGCTAGGGATTCGAACCGCCGAACTGCCAACCTTTCTGATCAACAAGCTCAGCCTCTTAGCTGGAATTGGGTGTGTCTAGTTTAATGAAAAGAAAGACTAGGGGTGACATAATAGCAATGTTCCAATAATTGAAGGGCTGCCACAAGGAAGACAGGGTCAATTTATTTTACAAAGCACCTGAGGGCAGGACAAAAAGAAATGGATGGAAACTAATCAAGGAGAGAAGCAACCTAGAACTAAGGAGAAATTTCCTTGACAGGTAGAATAATTAATCATTGGAACCACTTTCATCCAGAAGTTGTGGACTCTCCATCACTAGATGCTTTTAAGAAGAGACTGGACAGCCATTTGTCCGAAATGGTATAGGGTTTCATGCCTAAGCATGAAAGTGGGGGGGGGGTTTGACTAGAAGGCCTGAGGCAGGGGTGGGATTCTACTGGTTAGGGCCGGTTCAGGAGCACCGGATGTTAATTGTACACCCAGTTCGGCAAACCGGTAGTTTCGAAGCCCAGCTGGCCCCGCCCACCCCGCCCCTCCCAGAAGTCCCCATGCTCCTGGTTCTTGCTCTGAGGTAAGTGTTGGGAGGCTTGCAAACCCAAAAATGGGGCGGGGTGGACCTGGGAGGGCGTGGGAGTGCCCCCCCTCACCCCCGCACTGTTTTGGGTCTTCTAAGGCTTCAGGGAGGCTTGCTATGCTTAAAAACGGCCTTTTTTTGCTTTGGGGTGGGGTGCAGGAGTGCCAGTGATTAGAGCAGAGAACGGGCTGCTCATTAGGTGATTACCGTGTTTCCCTGAAAATAAGACACTGTCTTATATTTTTTTGGCTCCCAAAAACACACTAGGTCTTATTTTAGGTAGTCTTTTATATATATATATATATATATATATATATATATATATATATATATATATATATATATATATTTAATAAAAAAAAACTTACGTATTCATATAGAACAATGTACATTTATTCATGCAAACCACTGAACAAATCGCATACGTGTTTCCCCTAACATAAGACACTGTCTTATATTTTTTGGCTCCCAAAACACACTAGGTCTTATTTTGGGTAGGTCTTATTTTTGGGGTAGGTCTTATTTTCGGGGTAGGTCTTATTTTCGGGGAAACACGGTAGTTTGCCTCTCTCGCCCAAGAGCTGCCTGCTCTCCCTCCCACCGGCCTGCATGTAAGGGCTTCATTCCTTTGTTCCTGCCCTCAAACAGTAAATGTTCTCCGGCAGCTGGGCTTGCAGTTGGCTTGCAACAACTGACTTCCAGGTCCTTCCTCCTCCTGCTCCTTTTGCTATGCCCGCTTCTGCCCTCTCCTCCTCCCCGCTGTTTCTCCTGCTACCTCTTCTTCCTTCCTCTGCTTCTTCCCCACTTTCCTCCTCTCCTCCTCCCAGCATTGCAACTGGGGTTGCATTCCCTTCCTGCACCTCTCCAAGTTTGCAAGACAAACACGCAGCAGCCCAACTTGCAACCAAGTGCTTTCCCAAAGTCTTTTTGGAGGGAAACAACAAGGTATGTGTGGGAGGGGGAATGTCACCTTAAGTGCTGAGTCTCCAAGGGAATCCCTCTCTCGTTTGCACCAAGACTGCTGACCGAGTCTCTCTCTCTCTGCCTCTGCCCATCCCCGTCCCCCTCCTTCTGTATTTTGAATGGTTTTGTCAGCACTTCCTCAACGTGCTGGATCTTCCATTTGTTGTGCTGGAAGGGTAAGTAAGAATTGTCTTTTCTCCCCTCCTTCCCCTTCTTCCCACTTTCTTAGAAGAAAGGCACAGGTTTAACCTGGAAAAGAATCACTGTGCTGAATCCTTGAAAAGTGCAGATGGTGGTCATTTACCCTCTTTCTGCTTTTCCCGGTGTCTTTTTGTGTAAAAAGTTTTTTATTTTTTAAATTTTATACATCTTTTCACATGAGCAACATGTTTCTAGATTATAACACTTGTACATAGTCATATTTTCATTTCCATTAATCTTACGTAATATTAACTCATATTATTATCCATTTCACTCATCTTTAAATAAATTTGCAATTCATATTTCAGTTCATTAATTCAGTATCAATATCATTTCATCCATACATAAGTTTCCAATTCTTTATCCCCTATTATTTCCATTTTCAGCTTACCACCTATTTAATTTTACATTACACATCATTATTGTCCCTTATTTTCTCTAAGCCGATATATAATAAACAATCTAAAAAGAGTAAAAAATATAATAAAACCAATATATTTAGGATCCACATGGTATTTTCCATTCCCCTACTTTAATCATAATTAAACATTCTCGTTGTACAATTCTAATATCCATTAAATAACCAACTGTATATATAGTTTTAGTATAACTTATTGCAAAGAGGCCCACGGATATGGCTACGTCCGGCAAGGAGTAGACATGGCCAGTGGCTCTGAACACAACCCAAGACATTCTTTTTATACTTTTCTGCACACATTCCACAACTTACTTGTCTGTTCTTTCTTACTGTCGGTCTCCACATATACCCATGTACATCTCAAACCTCTATCTATCTACTTTCTGTTCCCTATTTCTCTCAGTCTTCAAAACCACATACTTTGCAAAATCACATTCCACAACAGCTCAGCAGGATTACAGATAATTCTAGTACATTTTGAAATCATCCTGTCTAAAACTTCGGTTCATGTCTCTTTTATTCTGAGGTCTGCTATCATTCAAAGGCCTTGTTGAATCTGATAGATCAATAGCCTATTTTTTTATTCCCACACCAAGAAGATCTCCCATGCTTGCCTTGGTTTAAGGCTGGCTGGAGGAATTCTGGGAGTTGAAGTCCACCTATCTGAGAATTGCTGAGGCTGAGAAACATTAAGGCAGGGATCTCCAAACTTGGCAACTTTAAGACTTGTGAACTTCAACTCCAAGAATTCCTCAGCCAGGAATAGCTATGCTGGCTCAGGAATTCTTCAAGTTTACAAGTCTTAAAGTTGCCAAGTTTGGAGACTCCCTTGTGCAAGGCAAAAGAAAAACAAAACAGGGCGGAGTCTGAGTGGAAAGGCACTTCAGACCACGTTTGCAGTGGGACACTCTCTGTGGAGTCTTCATAGATCTGAGACATAGTCTTTTCATGAGCTTCGAGGATGAGGAGACTCTATCATTGACTTCCAGACAATTTTGCAAGCTGTAAGCACAGAAGTAGCATATATTTCCATCCTACACAAGAGAAAACATCACTAATGAAACTGCAAGTCAATGAGCAATTCTGGAACCTTAAGAAGAGTCAACGATTCATTGGTAGCCCAGCGATACTTGCCCCACATTCTACAACCAGCTTGCAAACTGGATTGAGCAGTTTCAGGGCAGAAGTGTCTCCTTGCACACACCCAACTTCCATCACACCATGATGTGTCCCACGGTGCACATTGGTGCACATTCTCCCACTCTTTGGCATCCCTCCATCAGAATAAACAGAATATCAGAGTTGGAAGAGACCTTGGCACTCTTCTAATCCAACTCCGTGGTCAAGTGGGAAACTCCATACCATTTCAGAAAAATGGTTGTTCAGCCCCTTCTTTAATAACCTCCAGTGTTGAAGCACCCAAAACTTCTGAAAGCAAGTCCTGAATGCAGGGGTAGGATTCAGTCGGTACGGACCAGTTCAGGCAAACTGGTAGTTCCGACGATCATTGGCCGCCCACCCATCCCTGTTCTATTCTGTGCTATATTTCCTTTGTTTGAAGCCCAGCTGATCGGCGTGGCAGCCCGGATTGCCACGCCTCAGCTGTTTTTACTCACCCGGGCTTCAGTAAAAGACAAGTTTTCCTTCTATTTTAAGCACTATGCACGTTATTATTATTATTATTATTATTATTATTATTATTATTATTATTTATATGCCGCCCTATCTCCCTGAGGACTCAGGGCGGCTTACAATACTAAAAGCAGAACAATACAGATATTAAAAAAACTATTAGACCGAAAATCTCATAAACCATTGAATTTAAAACTACAACTAAAAACCCTGCCCCCCCCCATCAGTCTGGGTAGGCGAGTTGGAACAGCCAAGTTTTAGGCCACGGCGGAAAGATGGGAGGTCAGGGGCCACCTGAAGCTCCAGGGGCAGCTGGTCCCAAAGGGTGGGTGCTCCCACAGAGAAGGCCCTACCCCTAGGGGCTGCCAGCCAACATTGCCTGACTGAACTCGTTGTTACACCGGTTGAATCCCACCACTGCCTGAATGCACCTGTTGTGGTTCACCGGCAGCCTGTGCAGTCGGAATCAGACAGTGGGAAAGAACGGGGACCACTCCGGGAGTCTGGAGAGGATTTGGACAATGGTCCTGCATCTGATGCGGAGATGGGGCCAGGACCATCTGGGAGTGGAGTGCTGATTCCAGAGCCTCCAGAATGTGGGCGAGAGTTTCTTTCTCCCTAGAACCTCAGGGACACAGTCTCTGTGAATAAGGGCCTGACGTGAAATCTTCCCTCCAATAGGGTTGATGGGAGGGCAGCTCAAAACTTAGAATAACTTTATTGTCACTTTGAATGTACACTAATCAGCATACATTAAAATGAAATTTTGCTGCATACAGCTCTCAAAGGGTCACCGCCTCCAATATACACTACATAAAACATGACAAAATAAATACATAAATAAATACAAAATGATGCATATACCCACATATATAATAGAGAAGCAACGTAGTCTAGTTTGGATGTATGCATGTGAGAAAAATGAATCTTGCGAATTTACCAGACGGACGGCATAGGGAACAAAGCTGTTACAGAACCCGGTAGTTCTGCGAGAAATATTTTGAAGGCTTCTCCCAGAGGAGAGCAACGGATAGTTATGATTTATTGAGTCACAACTTATAACATGACAGTATGGAGGAGCATCCCACTTACAACAGTGAGGAACTGAATTCCCAAGACATTTTAGGGATACCAATTCTGAGGAAGCTTACATGCTGGACTACAATATTTATTATAAGGAAGAGCCAGGAAGAGACTTGCAAAAAAATGAGACCGCAGAACTTCTGTCTAGGCCAGGGGTCAGCAACCTTAAACACTCAAAGAGCCACAAAGGTCCTAACCAGAAGCCCCACATTCAATCCTGGAGCCGACCGGAAGTTCGGTTCCCCCACCATAGAGTATCCTCCTAGCACAGCATCCTTTTTTCTTTTACTGACCAGTGACAGGGAGCCACAGCAGAGGGATGAAACAGCCACATGCAGCTCCAGAGCCACAGGTTGCCGACCTCTGGTCTACTAACTGCACTGACTGCATTATCGATTTTTGAATATGGATCAGAAATCAAAGTGAAAGTGGAGTCACTGAAAGAATCCCTTGGGGTCTTTACACGATCTTTCCATAATAAATTGATTCACCTTGTTGAAACAAGAAAGCCTGTGTCCAAAAATGCTGACGTTCAATGGAGTGACTGCCTAGCAAGATGGGTCATAAGTGAGTATTGTAGAATCATAGACTCACAGGGATGGACGGGTCTGGGGAGTCTTCTAATCTACCCCCCTGTTCAAGGCAGGGGACCTTATACCATTCTGGACAAATGGTTGTCCAATCTCTTCTTGTTCTGCCCCAAACCTTGTTCCAAGGAAACAAACATGAAACGGAGGTAACAGCAAAACCTTTTAATGATTCTTTATGAATTCCGTTCCTTCCAGGTTAAAAGGCTGTTTCAAATTAATTGTCTCTGATAAGAACAAGCCTTGCCAAGGTTGTGCAAGGCTGCCAAGAACGATTTCAAACACAAAGAGTCTCCAAACACAAACTAAGATAAAAGGGCCTTGGTGGCTCAGGCTGTTAAATGCCTGCATTTAAGTTCCAGCTGCCTACAATTACTGTAGGCTCGAATCCCACCAGGCTCAAGGTTGACTCAGCCTTCCATCCTCTCGGGGTAGGTAAATTGAGGACCCAAGATTGTTGGGGGCAATAAGCTGACTTTGTAAAAATGCCGCTTAGTAATAAGCAGGCATATACAATGGAATGAAGGCTATTGCTGAGCACACTGGGTTGTATCCCAAAAATTGTAAGCCGCCCTGAGTCTTCGGAGAAGGGCGGCATATAAATGTAATTTTTAAAAAAAAGATAGTCTGAACGTCCCCAAGGCTTGAGTGCAAAAACTTCTTTGCTTCCTGCAAAGAACTCTGGTTTCTCAGCTGGCTTTTATCTCTTAAGGGAGGGGCCGTTACCTTGAAGCCTTACTTCCGAGTCGCCCATGCACTTTCCTTCGGGCAGCCCTGCGCACACGTGCACTGGGCACAGGCTCCTCAGGGACCTCTTCATCACTGCTGCCAGCCTCCACAATCTACGAAGGCAGCATTTCACTCCCTGATGGTCCTGGCCCCATCCTTGCATCACACGCAGGCCCCTTATCTGAGTCCTCGCTCTGTGAGACCTCAGCCACCCACACCTGATGCCGGTGAACCACAACATTTCTTGAAAACTTCCAGGGATAGAGCACCCACAACTCTCAACTGCTCCATTGGTTAATTGTTCTCAGGAAATGTCTCCTTAGTTCCAGTCTGGATCTGTCTTTGATAAGTGTTTGTCTGTTACTTCTTGTCCTACCCATTGGTGCTATGGCGAATGAATTGACCCCCCGCTTCCCTGTGGCTGTTTTGACCTAGGCTTCCCCAAGATCATGAGTAGAATACAATACAATACAATACAATACAATACAATACAATACTTTTATTGGCCAAGTGTGATTGGACACACAAGGAATTTGTCTTGGTGTAAATACTCTCAGTGTACATAAAAGAAAGGATACATTCATCAAGAATCAAGAATCATCAGGTACAACACTTAATGATAGTCATAGGGTACAATAAGCAATCAAATCGTACTAGGAAACAGTCAATATAAATTGTAAGGATACAAGTGACAAAGTTACAGTCCTACAGTCACAAGTGGGAGGGGATGGGTGATAAGGAGTGATGACAAGATTTAACAGTAATAGTAGTGCAGACTTTGTAATAATTGAAAAGGGTTGAGGGAATTTGTTTAGCAGAGTGATGGCTTTCAGGAAAAAACTGTTCTTGTGTCTAGTTGTTCTGGTGTGCAGTGCTCTATAGCGTCATTTTGAGGGAAGGAGTTGAAACAGTTTATGTCCGGGATGTGAGGGGTCTGTATTTTCACAGCCCTCTTTTTGACTTGTGCAGTATACAGGGCCTCGATTGAAGGCAGGTGGGTAGTAATTGTTTTTTCTGCAGCCCTAATTATCTCTGAAGTCTGTGTCTGTCTTGTTGGGCTGCGGAACCAAACCAGACAGTTATAGAGGTGCAGATGACAGACTCAATGATTCCTCTGTAGAATTGGGTCAGCAGCTCCTTGGGCAGTTTGAGCTTCCTGAGTTGGCTCAGAAAGAACATTCTTTGTTGTGCTTTTTTGATGACGTTTTTGATGTTAGGTCTCCATTTTAGGTCTTGTGATATAGTAGAACCTAGAAATTTGAAGGTCTCTACTGTTGATACTGTGTTGTCTAGTATTGTAAGAGGCGGTAGTATGGGAGAGTTTCTTCTAAAGTCTACCACCATTTCTATGGTTTTCAGTGTGTTCGGTTCCAGATTGTTCCGGTTACACCACGAGGCAAGTTGTACAACTTTCTGTCTGATTCTAATGGTTCTAATTGAAAATGCACGATGGGTACAGTTTCATTTTTCCACCATTTCCACCCCCAGATTTATTTTCAAAGTCCTTTCTTTAATAGTCTTAAAAGAAAAGCCACTGGCTTCAATTTTATATTCAGTTGTATTCATTTTAAAAACCTTTTGCTAGATGAATCTAGCTGGAATCCCCTATAATTATTCTTCCACCCATGCCACACTGGCTAATCATCTTATTGCAGGGTGTTTGGTTCAGATAAGGCAGCTTACATATGTAATATCACCACACTTTCTACTATTAAGAACGTGATCCCAAGACAACTGAGGCCTTGCAAGATTTCCTCTTGAGAAATCCACAACTGTTCTTTTGTAACTTGGAAGCTCTCCCTTATGAGCAGTGAGATGGCCTTCAGCTCTCCCAGGTCACCACTTCAGTGGCACTCAGCAACCAACGTTGTGGTGCTTCATCACTGGAGGTTTTTAAGAAGAGACTGGACAACCAATTGTCTGAAATGGTATAGGCAGAGGTGGTATTTAGCAGGTTCTGACCAATTCTGGAGAACCAGTAGCAGATATTTTGAGTAGTTTGGAGAACCGGCAAATCCCACCTCTGACTGGCCCCGCCCCCATCTATTCTCCGCCTCCCATTGAGTCCCAGCTGATTGGCTGGGTCTTCTTTGGTTGCCCTGCACAAGAGAACGGAGCTGGAAAGCAGGTTACTGGGGTGGGGAGGGAATGGGGATTTTGCAGTATCCTTCCCCTGCCATGCCCACCAAGCCACACCCACCAAGCCATGCCTACAGAACTGGTAGTAAACAAATTTTTGAATCCCACCACTGACTTTAACCAACCAGCACCTTTATCACGGTTGTCTATTCTATTCTATTGTTGTCTAATTGTTGTCTAATGCATCTAGTCATCAAAATATGTAAAATTAACACATTTTATCTTGGAGAGCGATAATTTCCCCAATTTGTAGATCCAGTCAGTTGCCAAGGGTCTGAATATTGATCACGTAACCATGGGGCCGTTGCAATGATTGTGTGAAAAACGTAAGTCCCTTTTTTTCCAGTGCTGTTGTAACTCTGAATAGTCACTAAACAAACGGACTGTATGTTGAGGACTATCTGTACAAAAAAAAAAAACTGAAGCAACTCTAGCGGACAGCATCCTTGGCCAAAATTGTAGATTCAATGCTATGCCCTGCAACAGTGCTACAGAAAGAATGACACTTATTTGAAATCCAGAAAACATACCTACCATGTATGAGGAAGTGGGCTGTTGTGTGTAAGCCACAGCAAAGGAAAATGACTGGAACCAGGGCTTCATAGCCTAACCATGAATACATGTGTAAAAGAAAGGAATTGGCGAGATTAGTCAGACAAATTAAGAAGGATAAATAATTTGTCATGGTTGAGGCAGCGAGGAATAAACAACGAAAGTATCAGGCACTGTTGAACAGGAGCAAACAAGATTACCAAGAAAGCCACTGGCAAGAATTAAGATGGCCATGCTTACAAATAATGACACAGAGTTTCTGAGAATTAATCTTCCAAAGCCAGAGAGAAATAAAAGAATAATAATAATAATAGAAGAACCAATTCCACCTGAAGTCTGGAGAGCTTATTTTGAACATAAATTTGAGGACATTGTCTGCAAGGAAGACACAAAAGCGTACGCTGATAAATAGTGCTATTGATATTAGAGGGAATGTACAGAATTGATATGATGGTTATAACTTGGTACACACCTTGCTAAAAGTCTGTGGTTGCAAAGAAATGTTTTACTTATTAAATTTACATCTTTGATTAAAGAAAAGGCAATGTCTACATTTCCTGCTGACAAAAGGTCCCTTATAAACATTTTGCATAACACAGAAAAAAAAATGAACAGGTGATTTATGGTTATGATAATTAGCCAGGGTAATTATAGAAATAAGAGAGTCATGATATAACTTCAAAGCAAGAGATAAATTTAGAATTGTATGTATAACTGCTGTAAAGAAGATGGAAAGTCAATTATTTGCCTTTATTTTCTCTTCTGTCCCTTCCTTCCTTCCTTCCTTCCTTCCTTCCTTCCTTCCTTCCTTCCTTCCTTCCTTCCTGATTTTCTTTCCTTTATATTATCTTTTACCTTTGCTTTTAAAACCCAACCCTAACCCTAACCCTTCTTTCCTTCCCTCCTTCCTTCTTTCCTTCCTCTGATTTATTTTTTTCCTTTACATTAGTTTCTTCCTTCCTTTCTTCCTTCCTTCCTTCCTTCCTCCCTCTTTCATGTCTTTTTCTTTCCTTTTACAATAGTTTTTACCTTTCCTTTTATTTCCTGAATAGAATAAAATTCTATTCAGAAGGATGACCAAACTAGGCTGACAGGATTAAAGACTGCCAGCCACTGGGTATTTTCCACAGTTGTCAGATGAATATCAAACAACTATGTCTTAATCATGCCACCCATGGCTGGCATTATAAATGCATTCTTTTCTTTAACATATGCACATTCAAAGTAAGAGAAGATATTAGAAGATACTTTGTTGGAGGCATAAACTGAAAGGCACCAGCTGCTTAGCATAGCGCATAACTACGGTATGTAAAGTTAAGCCCTCTGGTTTTTTTCTCTCTCCAAATTCTGTCATGCTGCATGAAGAAGATTTAGGCTGCCCTCCTTTTTCATTTTTCATGTTAAAATATTCATCATATGATTGATTTCCTGAAGGCACAACTATTTTGTTGCACAAAGAAATAAAATGTACAGAAGAAGAAGTGAACGTGGTCCTTTAACATTCAGAAGGGCCTTCTTTTAGTTTAGCTTACAACAAAATTAAATGCCATCTTCAGTGTATATTATAACTATGAAAATAAAACACACACACACCTCCTTCGCATTCTATACAATTGAACTGAAAACCCAATATTGCATTGATATTGCACTATACAGTAGAATTCAGTAGAGTTCTGCCCTGGGATAGAAGCTGTTTTTCAGCCTATTTGTCCTTGTTTTTATGATCCTGTACTGTCTGCCAGATGGTAATAGTTTAAAAAAGGATGGTAGATAAAGTTGAGAGCAGACAAGTAGTTTTTGAAATTCATTTCTCCATTTCTCTTTTCCTCTGACGCAGGAGAAGTTGTGATGACCCAGGGTGGGATACAAAATAAACAGTCACAAAAACAGGTGAAGCCCCTTTTATTCCTTCAACTTGGCTTCAAAGCTCCAAATATCCTTGACTGGAGACAAAAAACCTCTCCCACAAGCAGTTACGAAAAGGAGGAAATGCCGTTTAAACTAAAACTGCCTATAAATTATAAATAGCAAAAACAACACAAACCACACTGAAGCAGTTAAGGGAACCAGGCAAGATAAGGGCTTGAAGACATCCACAGACATCAGAATACACACTGGGTAGGATGCCAAACTCAGATAGGAACAGACAGACTAGAGATATTTTCAAGCTTTGTTTCCAGCACTGGCCCATATGCTGTTCTTTTAAACAGTTCTCACAGCTGCTGCCCATGAAGGGGATCAAGGCCCTTTCCTCTCCCAGAGACCATGCCATTCACATCTCTCCCTTATCCTCTCCTCCCTGCATGCCCTAGGATGGAGAGGGGATGGGCCTGGGTCTTCCTCTGACTGCCCAGCCGGCCTCTGCCCTTCCCCAGTTTCCTCCACAACCTCCGGAGCCACACTTCCACTCCCTGTCGGTTGTTCCTCCTCTCCCTTGGAGTCAGACTCCACCAGGGGCATAACAGAAGTGGTTGAAATCAGTCTTGGGCATTGCTACATGATGGGAGGGGGGAGCTAGTATGGGTAGTCCTTGAGTTACGACCATAACAGAGTCCCAAATTTCTGAGAGGCAATTGTTAAGGGAGTTTCACCTCGTTTTGCAACCTTTCTTGCCACCGTTGTTAAGGGAATCACTGCAGTTGTTAGGTTGCAGTAACAGGGTTGTGAAGTGTATCCCCATTGACTTTGCTTGTCAGAAGGTCACAAAAGTCATGTGACACCCCTCCCAATCTGGAATGGTGCCATCTTCATCAATATGAGTCATTTGCCAAGTGTCCCATTTTGATCACGTGACCATGGGGATACAGCAATGGTCGTAAGGGGGGGAAATGGCCATCAGTTATTTCTCTCAGTGGTGTTATAACTTTGAACAATGAGTCAGCCAAATATAAAGGAAGTTCAATCTGGCCACAATGGTGGTATTGTGCCACAGTGCCACAGTGGTTAGAGTGCAGTACTGCAGGCTATTTCTGCTGACTGCCAGCTGACTGCAATTTGGCAGTTCGAATCTCACTAGGCCTTCCATCCTTTTGAGGTCAGTAAAATAAGGACCCCAATTGTTGGGGGCAAGAGACGGCTGTAAAAGCATATAAGTCTAAGTGATTTTGCTATTGTTAAGCGTGAGTTATTCACCCTTGATTAAGGAATCACACTTTCCAGACTTGGAATGGGTAACGGGGCTTGGCTGGAAGGGAAAATTGCCCATCCCAGGTGCTTCTTGGAGCCTGGGGGAGGTCAGTGGTCAAAAGATAAGATGCTCTTCTTTCCTGGAAACCTGGTCTCATGTGGCTCTTGGACTCAAGGAGGGGCATCCAGAGAGCCGGTTCAGGAATGCCAGCAGCAACTGTCCAAGAGTCTGCTCGGCGATCCCAGCGGGATGCTGAGGAGAAGACCAGCTTCCCATTGGGAGGGGACGCGCTGTTTCAAATCTTGGAATGGAGCGGAACAAATGGAACAGAATGGAGGGGAGGGGAACAGAATGGAATGGAACAGAATGGAATGGAGCGGAGCAGAGCAGAGTGGAATGGAATGGAATGAAATGAAATGGAACTGAACGAATGGAACAGAATGGAGTGGAGTGGAGCGGAGCAGAATGGAATGGAACAGAACAGAACGGAATGGAGTGAAACAGAATGGAGTAGATTGGAATGGAGTGGAACGGAATGGAATGGAATGGAGTGAAATGGAGTGGAACAGAATGGAATGGAATGGAATAGAGTGGAGCGGCGTGGAGTAGAACAGAACAGAATGGAATGAAATGGAGTTGAGTAAAATGGAGTAGAATTAATTATATCCTTTAAAAGATAAGAGTTGAAGGAGGAGATAAAGTTATCAGTTTCTACCCATACAATAATTTCTTCATTGCTAATAGTCTTCAAGCAGCCAAAATGACTCCTATGTCCATATGGAGATAGTCACCCAGCACCCAGAAATTGAATTCATTGTATTATTACTAAAAAGACATTCGAATTCAGAATAGAACTTGAAAAGACCTTGGGGTCTTCTGCTGAAGCAGGAGATCTTAATACAATTTCAGACAAGTGACAGTCCAGTCTCCTCTTAAAAACCTCCAGTGATGGAGCCCCCACAACTGCTGAAGGCCAAGCTGTTCCACTGGTTAATTGTCCTCACCGTTAGGAAGTTTCTTCTTAATCCCAGGTTGCTTCACTCCTTAATTAGTTTCCATCCACTGTTTCTTGTCCTCCCCTCTAGTACTTTGTGAAATAGGTTGACCTTCTCTTCTTTGTGGAGGAGTGGAGAAGCCCAGCTGTAGCATCAAAGAGATGTGAGTCAGTCACTTTCCGTGATAAAATCTTGAGCTTAAAGCCACCATTTTCAAAGGCAGCATCCAGAATCCCTTTGAAGTCCTCAGTCTCATGGATAGGGAACCAGAGGAAGTCTGGAACGAAATTAAGTAAGTTGTTAAGGAAGAATGGGGAAAGAGGCTGCCAAAGACCATGAAACAGATGAAAACCCACTGGATGTCAAAAAAGATTATCGACATGGTGAAGAAAAGAAGGGAGGCTGTAGCTGGGGGCGATAAAGATCTCAGGATGGAACCTAAAAATTTCAGAACAATCCTTTCAAAGGAACCACAGCAAACGAGACACATGGATAAACGACCACACACTCTCTCCCTCCCCGTCACCTCTCTACCTCTCCCTCTCTCTCTCTACCTTTCCATTCTCTCTCTCTCTCTCTCTATCATCTTTACCTCTCTCTCTTACCTACCTACCTACCTATTTGTCTGTCTGTCTCTCCCTCTCTCATCTGTCTCTATTTCTCTCTCTCTCTCTCCCAGCCCATTTCCATTGCAATTCTTTTACTCTCTTGATAGTATCATATTGTGTGTGTGTGTATTTGCATGTATATGTGTATCTATATATATATGTGTGTGTTTGTGTGCATACACACACACACACCCTGGTATATATAGTTTATCCATGTGTCTCATATGTGTGTGTGTGTGTGTGCGCGTGTGTGTATGCGTGCGCATGTGTGATTCAAAATTTCAAAAAGAACATAAAAGTAATGCAAAAAGGAGACTGCAAAGAAAGATGAGAAGGGAAAAAGGGAAAAAAAAGAGAAAGACTGCAAAGAAACACAAAGAAACTCCCAATTTCCTCTGCAGCAAATACAAGCAAGATCACACAATTATCTCTTGCTCTATGATTGCAAAAAAAAGAAAGAAAGAGCTGTTTCAACGTTCAAAACCACAATCGTAAGTGCATTTTCCCCCAGTTTCGTGCAAAAAGCCTACAAGGGGTTTCCAGTCAACCATAAATGTCAATATTGTCTTTTCTCTGATGACATAAAGTTAATTGGGGTAACAGGCCAACCTCCATCCTCTTCACCCTCTATCCCTCCTCTGTGGGTAGCTGAACCTTTCCAGATTCAAGCATATAATAGCTTTGTTGCAGTTGTCATAGATAAAAACAAAGTTCCGTGACTCTTTTATAGTTGCCTGTCCATTAGTCCTCATGGGAAAATATCTGGTTTTGGTTGTACTTTACTCTTTAAAATCTTCTGAATTAATGTATGTATCTGCATGCAGTGTTTTTTTTAGCTGTAAAACATGAACCCTGGTTCTGCTAAGAGCACACACACACACACCACAGATAATTACATTTTATCCAGGGGTAGGATTCAAAACAACCGGTTCTGTGGGTGTGGCCTAATTTGTGGGCATGGCTTGGTGATCATGTGACTGGCTGAGTGTGGCTTGCTGACTGGGTGTGGCTTGGTGGTCATGTGACTGGGTGGGTGTGGCTTGTATATAATTATTGTAAATATTTATGTAAATATTGAATGTTTTTATTTTAAAAAAAAGTTTTTACCCAAAATCAGGCAAAGAAGGCAGGCAGTTTGAGTTGCTTGCAGAATCACAGATTCACTCACAGGTCTACCTTTCTGCAATCTGCTGCCTGAGTCTGCACTGAAAAATAGAAGCTTCAGTCCTAAGGAAGGTTCAGCTCTGCTCTCAGGCCACTTCTCCCCCCCCGCATCCCGACCCCCTGAATACTACCCCTGACTGGGCCTCAGGGAAGCCTTCTGGGGAAAGACAAAGCAGTAAAACAGCTATTTAGATTAGCTAGAAAGTAAGAAATCTGATGATTTCTTGCTTTCTAGCTAATCTAAATCGCACAGGACAGCTGATAGTCAGAAGAGCTGATCATCGGGGTAAAAATGGAAAAATAGCAACTTACCAAAAATTAGGTGAAGGCACAATGCAGGCAAGTTGGATGGCATGCATGCCAGGTAAGGAGTGACTGGGCAGGGTGGGCAGGGTAGGGGCAATGCCAGCCAGTGGCATGATTTGCCAGTTCTCTGAACTGCACAGAATCGTAACAACCAGTTCTATAGAACCGGTCCGAACAGGTAGAATCCCACCCCTGATTTTGTCTGGACATCAATTAAATCCTAGAAGACAATTAACAGTGGAATCCCCCAAAACAGCCGTTTGAGAAGTTTAAATTAAATCAGCAAGGCTGTTTAAACAAGGTGAAGTAAGCTGCTAGGATTTTTCGCACTCCCTGCTATTTGTCCCAAAATGCTATTTGATTTCATGGCCACTAGAGGGGAATCTTGGCTCAGGAATCTCCCATGAAAGGTTTCCATTTTCCCCCCATTGTTCAAATTCTAAGCAAGGTAAGGATAGCCTAGTAAAACAAGGCAGCATTTCTTATGTTTCTTGTCCTTCGGGGTTTATTTTATTTTATTTATTTTGTCAAGCTTGTGTTAGACAACATGCATAAATATAAACATGATTATGAATACATGAAATGGATACAAATAAAAAGGAACATTAGGGTAGGGACGGTAGGCACGTTGGTGCGCTTATGCATGCCCCCTACAGGCCTCTTAGGAATGGGGTGAGGTCAACAGTAGACAGTCTGAGGTTAAAGTTTTTGGGGTTTGGGGAAGAAACCACAGAGTTCAGGTGGTGCATTCCAGGCATTGACCACTCTGTTGAAGTTGTATTTCCTGCAATCGAGTTTGGTGTGGTTTACCTTGAGTTTGTATTGATTGTGTTCTCATGTATTGTTGTGGTTGAAGTTGAAGTAGTCATTGACGGGTAGGACATTGCAATGTATAATTTTATATACTATACTTAGATTGGACTGAAGGCAGCGTAGTTCTAGGTTGTCTTGGTATAAAATTGCAAGTCTGGTGGCATAAGGTATTCTGTTGCAGGTAGAGGAATGGAGGACTCTTCTCATAAAATATCTCTGGACCCTCTCAACTGTGTTAATGTCCGATATGCAATGCGGGTTCCAGACAGGTGAGCTGTATTCGAGAATTGATCTACCAAATGTTTTGTATGCTCTAGTTAGTAGTACAATATTACCGGAGAAAAATCTACGCAGGATTAGGCTAATAATTCTTAATGCCTTTTTGGCTATGTAGTTGTATCCAAGATCAAGAGAAGGAACTGTGGGAAGAAACATGCTTTGGAAGTTCTAAATTAAGAGATATTGGGCTGAGCTGTACCGGTTATTATAAATACCATTTTTTTCACTCACATAATTTAAATTGGCCTCTTCCTTCCAAAAGGATGAGCAGAGATCATTCCAAATCGTGTTGGAAAGGTAAAAGGTAAAGGTTCCCCTCACACATATGTGCTCTAGGGGGCGCTGCTCATCTCCGTTACAAAGCTGAAGAACCAGCACTGTCCAAAGACGTCTCTGTGGTCACTGTTACCTTCCCGGCCAAAGGAGTCCCTATTTTTCTACTTGCATTTTTTACATGCTTTCGAACTGCTAGGTTGACAGAAGCTGGGACAAGTAATGGGAGCTCATTCCATTACGCGGCGCTAGGGATTCGAACCTCTGAACCGCTGACCTTTCTAATCGACAAACTCAGCATCTTAGCCACTGAGCCACCATATCCCTTCATGCTGGAAAAGGAAGATGCAAAAAAAATGCTGGACAAGAGGTCTTGTCCCCTTGCCTTCTTCGTGGATCTTGCTGAGCCACCTCCCTTCATGCTGGAAAAGGAAGATGCAAAAAAAATGCTGGACAAGAGGTCTTGTCCCCCTTTGCCTTCTTCTGTGTGGTCTGATGGAGTTGCTGATGCCACCTCTGCTTTCTCAGTGGAGGCGAAGAAACAGGAAAAGGGGAGAAGGACCATTGCTTTCAGAGTTGTGCATTGAATTGGTAATCAAAGATTCTCAAGTTGGTCCTGCCAAATATACAGGAGAACTCAAAACGCCAGAGTTTTGTGACATGTTTATTAATGAGAGAGGGGGGAAACCCCCAATAAATTAGACTGGATAAAACATCCATGCAGAAAAAAAAATCTACCAAAGATGGAAGTTCTCCAACAGGCCTGCCAAAAATGGGCAGGCTAGCAAATCCATGTAATGTTTTGTCTCTGCTTAAACTTTGAAACATTGTGTTAGTTTAGAATTTCTTGAGAACAGGATCCTGCTGTCCACAAGTCAGACAGACATCTCAGATAGGTTCATCCTGAGGACATGAACTTGGCACAGCAGGAAGCATCGCATTTCATTACTTCAGTCTTGAAAAGTCTAAGCCCGTGATGGTGAACCTGTGGCACGTGTGCCACAGATGGCACGCAGAGCTATTTGTCCGGGCATGTGAGCCATGCCAAAACTTGGTGGTGCAGGCTGTTAAATGCCTAGCACTTAAGTTCCAGCTCCCTGCAATTACTGCAGGCTCGAATCCCACCAGGCTCAAGGTTGACTCAGCCTTCCATCCTCTCGGGGTAGGTAAATTGAGGACCCAAGATTGTTGGGGGCAATAAGCTGACTTTGTAAAAATGCCGCGTAGTAATAAGTAGGCATATACAATGGAATGAAGGCTATTGCTGAGTGCATTGGGTTGCGCTCCAAAAAATTGTAAGCCCTGAGTCTTCGGAGAAGGACGGCATATAAATGTAATTAAAAAACCAAAAAAACAAAACAAAAAAACCTTACCTCATTGTGCATGTGCGTGTCTCCCAGCTGATTTTCAGCCCATTTGAGGCCCTTTTTGGCCCCTGAAAAAGGCAGCCACTTCCTGTATTTCTGGAAATACTGGAAGTGACGAAACGGGCCCATATTTTGGCCTCCAAAGGCTGTAGAGGCCCAAAGGCTGTAGAGGCCTCTGAGAGGCCAAAAAGGCCTCAAACAGGCTGAAAATCATCTGGGAGGCATGCACATGCACAGTGCAGGTAAGAAGGCGGCATGAGGGGGTTGTGTGTGCATGCGCAGGGCCATGGGGGGACATGTGCATTGCCTTCTGGGTGCTGGTACATGAGCACATGTGCAATTTTTGGCACAGGAGCCCAAAAAGGTTAGCCACCACTCGTCTAAGCCATCTTAGCCATTTAAAGATGGGTGGACTTCAATTCCCAGAATTACCCAGCCAGCCCATTTACAGCCATGCTGGCTAGGATATTCTGGGAATTGAAGTCCAGCCATCTTAAAATGGATACAGTTGAGAAACAGTAGAATAAGCTATAACTCCTGTGTTACAAGAGCAACTAATTGTAAGTTGCGCACCTATCTGAAAAGACATACCTGACTTATGATTGAACCATCAGAAATTATCTAAAACTTCAGATAATCCTTGAGTTATGGCCCTAATGGAGCTTCCCTATCACAGTTGTAACTTTGCAACACTCATCAAGTGGCTCGGTCACATAATTGACCTGATTTTATGTTGTTATTTTTTATGGTGGTCTTTAAATGAATGCCCATTTGTGAAGCAACCCAGTGCTTAATATCTGTAAATGTAGCTTGAAATGCAGTCACATGACCACAAGGGTGGGGCAACTGTCAGAACTTCAAATCCAGATTGTAATTACCCCCAGGTAGGTAGGTTGTCAGAACTATGAACAATTGCTAAGTGACCAGTTGTAAGTCAATCGCAACTTGTAAACAGGAAATATTAAATAAGGCATAAGTAAAGGTAAAAGGTACCCTTGCACAGTGGTGGGATTCAAAAAAATTTTACTACCAGTTCTGTGGGTGTGTCTTGGTGGGCATGGCATGGCATGGCTTAGTAGGTGTGGCTTGGTGGGCGTGGCATGGCTTAGTAGGTGTGGCTTGGTGGGTATGGCAGGGAAAGGATACTGTAAAATTTTTATTTTTTATTTTTTTAATTTTTATTCATATTTATATCCCGCTCTTCTCCGGAGACTCAGGGCGGCTTACAATCTTTGGAGCACAACCCAATGCGCTCAGCAATAGCCTTCCTTCCATTGTATATGCCTGCTTATTACTAAGCGGCATTTTTACAAAGTCAGCTTATTGCCCCCAACAATCTTGGGTCCTCAGTTTACTTACCCCGAGAGGATGGAAGGCTGAGTCAACCTTGAGCCTGGTGGAATTCGAGCCTGCAATAGTTACAGGCAGCTGGAACTAAGTGCTAGGCTATTATCAGCCTGCACCACCAAGGCCCAAATCTCCATTCCCTCCCCACTCCTGGCAGAAGTACACTGCAAAATTCCCCTCACCCCACTAACCTGCTTTCCAGCTCCGTTCTCCTGTGCAGGGCAACCAAAGGAGACTCGGCCAATCAACTTGGACTTGGGAGGCAGAGAATAGTTGGGGGGGCGGGGCCAGTCAGAAGTGGTATTTGCGTTCTCTGAACTACTCAAAATTTCTGCTACCAGTTCTGCAGAACTGGTCAGAACCAGCTGAATACCACCTCTGTGACACACACGAAGCAAAGGCACCAGAAGAGCCAAAAAAAAAACCCACCAAAAACCAACCCACGACTTTTGATTGTTTTTGCTGCGAAAATAGCTTGAAACACTTGCGTGAAAATTCACCCTGCAGAGCCCAGCCGAACGAACGGCCCACCCTTACAGTAAACGGGCCCTCCGGCACTCAGCTCCTGTCGGGGGAGCAAAATTACAAACACTGACCCATTCTGTTTCTACTGTAGAAAGGCTTGCCAAAAATTTGCAGGTGGGGAAGAAGTTGAAGGCTGATGTTCTAATCCAATTCACTCCCAGCGGTGGCTTCAGGAGTTTAAAAACCCGAGCAATTGCTCTGGGTTTAACCCTGGGAGTGTGACCTCACTACAAATAGTTTCTTCAGTTCTGATGGGATAGTGGGGAATTTAAATGGTCTTCAAAAGAATAAACAAGGAAGTCCAGTTGCCTCCTGAAAAAAAAAGCACCTTTGGGTCAACCATGACTGGAATGACTGAGAATCTCCGAAGAAAAAAAGGGACTTATGACCGTTTTTCACACTTATGCAAATAGTTCTCAGCTTACAACTATCCGTTTAACGACCATTCAAAGTTCCAACGGCACTGAAATCCCAAGGGCGTTTTTTTTTCCAAGAGGCGACTGGACTTTCTGGTTTCTCTTTTATTTTTTATTTATTTATTTATTTTATTGGACTTATATGCCGCCCCATCTCCAAGACTCGCTGCTCACAACTAAAACGTACAATACAATAATTATTTAAAAAAGAATTAAACAATTTTAAGCCCAATACAACCAAATTAAAATACTTAAAATTATCCCATGGCCCTGGTGAGGTAATCACAGCCCATTTGGTCGAACAACCAGGTCTTTAAATCATGGCGAAGGTGCGGAGGTCAGGGCCAGACGGAGGTCCAGAGGCATAAGTCCCTTTTTCAGTGCTGTTGTCTTCGGAGATTCTCAGTCATTCAGGTCAGGTTCCAAAGGTGCTTTTTTTGAGGAGGCAACTGGACTTTCTTGTTTTTTTCTTTTGAAGACCATTTACATTCCTCACTATCCCATCACAACTGAAGAAGCTTCTTGGATGAGAAGCGAAACATCTTCAAAAGACAAAAAGCAGAAAGTCCAGTTGTCTCCTGAAAAAAGCACTTTTGAGACAACCATGGCCTGGATGGCTGAGAATCTCTACAGACTTTTAGCTATGCAATTTGGGATGAACACCCTTGGAATGGTGTGGGATTATGAACGGATTTCCAGAAAAAATTGCAGACTACAAGAACCATTTGCACCACTCAGGGGACCCTAAGGACACAGATAAACCTCCAAGTGGCCTCAACGACCTTATCAAAGGATGTAAATGAACAGCTGTCTGCAAAGAATATAAATCCTTCCATTCCCCACTATTCTGCCACAACGGAAGAAGCTTCTTGGATGGGAAGCGAAATGTCTTCAAAGAAAAAAACAAGAATGTCCAGTTACCTCCTGAAAAAAGGCACCTTTGGTTCAGACTCATGGTTTCTCCTAACTCTTCCCTCATCCTCTGCTGAGCTTGAGATGCCATGTTTCCCTGCCAGCATCCCTTTTAAAAAGGAGCAGAGAAAGAGAGCGACAAAGACTGTTTTGTGGCAACCGGTTGAATTGTTTTGAAGTAGCCAAGGAACTCCAAGTCAAAGGAAGAAGGATGAGCATGGGCCAAGGGAGGATGCTTGGCTTTGTGCTGATCTTTGCATTCCCCAGCTGACCACCTACAAGAGGAGCCTCTCTGGAGTCCTCCGTGTTTGGAGGAGGGCGTTGGGGAGGATAATCATCAACCACTTGGAATATGTTTCTCAGGAGGAAGAAGAAATCATATCAGCAAGGAAGAACCTTAAATATCAGCATTAGGTCCATTTTACAAAGCAAGGGAAAGAGAAAACACACCTCCTTTTGTAGGCCAACACACACTGCTTACACATCTGTATCATTTGCAAAAGAACTACAAAACAGTCCCCTTGAGCCAGAATGGGGTGGAGATGGGGAGGTTCGTGAAAACATTTATCTTGGCCCTTTTTCATTGCACAAAGGTTGAGAAAAGGTTTGGTTACTCTGAATGACTCCTGAACAGCTCCATCATCAAAAAAACTCAAAACAATGTTTCAAGGTTAGTGCAACCTGGTCATAAGGATGAACTAGTTGTCAAGCATCCAGATGTAAAACATACCACCACGGGGATGCTGCAATCATCAGCTTTGCAAGCCATACTTTACTTAGAAGCTCAAAGCTGCCACATTTTAGTGTCTGGGAATTTGGGAGGGGGGAATTGCATAAAGTGGTAGAAAGTTAGACTCAGCAACATTCTTCTCATAAAGTCAAGGACAAGTTACCCTGCACCTGGAGAGGAGCGTCTGGAGGGATGTCTCCAGTTGGGATGATGGTTGATTGGGCCATGTGATGGACTGATGGGCGTAGGGCTGTGATGGGGAACCTATGGCACGCATGCCATAGGTGGCACGTAGAGCCATTTGTGCTGGCACACAAGCTGCAGGCAAACTTACCTCATTGCGCATGTGCGCACCTCACAGCTGATTTTCAACCCATTTGAAGCCTTTTTTGGCCTCCCAGAGGCTTCAGGAAGGCTTCTGCAGGCCGAAAATGAGGCCCGTTTTGTCACTTCCTGTTTTTCTGGAAATACCAGAAGTGATGAAACGGGCCTAGTTTTCAGCCTGAAGAGCCTGCAGAAGCCTTCCTTTTTTTAACAATATTTTTTATTATTTTTTGACAAAAATACAAGCATAGTATATAGTGTGCCGGTAGATTGTGTCTCATCATCTCCATCATCATTAAATACAAAATATTCCATATTTGTAAATTAATTTTTCTTACTGCGTTTCGCATTGTCATACCACAACCATTCCCGGCCCACAAATATACAAAAATATAAACCAGCCATTATTACATTAATACAAACGAATAAAAACATAAAAATTCTTTTTTTGAGAACAGCCTTCCTGAAGCCTCTGGCAGGCCAAAAAAGGCCTCAAACTGGCTGGAAATCAGCTGTGAGGCGCAGTGCAGGTAAGGGGGAGTTGGGGGTGGATGGGTGGGAGGGAGTTGTGTGCACATGCATAGGGGGCATGGGCGGCGCATTGCCTTCTGGGTGCTGGCACGCAAGTGCGAGTGTGCAAGTGTGTGCACCATTTTTGGCACAGGAGCCCGAAAAGGTTAACCACCACTGGTGTAGGAGATGGATTTTGAATTTCTTTTGGGAAGGGAAAATCCGGAACTCTCAGATTTGGGCTTTGCCAATATGACTTCTTCAATAAATTCTTACTTGGATGAACTTTGTTTTTGAGTGCTAAATGAAATGGGAAGTTTCATTGGAATGCTGACAGCTGTCAGGGCTCCAGCAGTTACCTCCATTTAAACCCATTTAACCAGCTGATTGCTGGTTTCCCCCCACCCCCTGGGTATATCGTAATTCATATTCTCCAATGGGACACATCCATAGCCAAGACTCATCAATCACACTCTCCAGTTAGAATTTTGCACGGCAGAAACTTCGGTCACCTAGAAACTATCTTTGGAAACATTTATGGAATGCAAGCTGCCCACTGCTCCCCCGCTTCCTTTCTGTTGGCAACTCTAAAAAGACCATAGACATATTTTATGAGTTGACATCAGCAATGGTCATAAGTGTGAAGAATGATCACAGGTCACTTTTTTTCAGTGACAACAGCACTGAACTTCGAACTGCACACGGCCCTACCGAGCTCCGTTTTTGCCGGCAGTGGGTTGCAGGTGGCCATCCCAGCCAAAAACGGAGATTGGGAGCCTGTTTCGCTGGCAGAGCACTAAGGCCGCCACAGCCCACCCCCTGACATGAGTGACATCAAGCTACCCATACCCACCCCGGTCCCCTGAGGTCAAACACCACCCTGGTGTGGCCCTCAATGAACTCGAGTTCAACACCCTATAGCATTTCAGATAAGTGGCTGTACAATCTCTCCTTAAAAACTCCAGTGATGAAGTGCCCACAACCTCTGAGGGCAAGCCGTTCCACTGGTTAATTGTCCTCAGTGTTAGGACATTTCTCCTTAGTTCCAGGTTGCTTCACTTCCTTGATTAGTTTCCCTCCATAGCTTCTTGTCTTGCCTTCAGGTGCTTTGGAGAATAGCTTGACTCCCTCTTCTTTGTGGCAGCCCCTGAGTTATTGGAAGACTGCTATCATGTCTCCCCTAGTCCTTCTTTCCCCTACACTCAGGGGTGGGATTCTACCAGTTCGCACCTATTCACTAGAACCAGTTGTTAACATTCTAAGCAGTTCGGAGAACCAGTTGTTAGAAGAAATTAATGGGCTAATCCTGTAAGGAAGGCAGGAAGGAAACATTCTGGTGTTGCTTACAGAAACTGCCTCTCCATTAACCCTCATTACATTCTTGGCAGGACTACCTGTTTCAGGAACGTCTCTGGAGTTTTTTCCCTCCTTTGCTGGTACTTTGCTTGTGTTGAGTGACCATTCAAAGTTACAATGGCACTGAAAAAAGTGCCTTATGACCATTTTTCACACTTACGACTGTTGCAGCATCCCCACAGTCATAAGAGACCAGGCGAGGAGATGCGTGCCTTGATGTGAGTGATATTGAGTTGGCCACACCCAGCCAATAACATGACCACCAAGCTATGTCCACCCAGTCACATGACCACCAAGCCACGCCCACCACCTAAGCCATGCCCACAGAACCGGTTGTTAAAAAATTTGAATCCCACCACTGCCTATACTAGACGTACCCAATTCCTGCAACTGTTCTTCATATGTTTTAGTCTTCATGACTTTGATCATCTTACATTCTTTTCTTTAATCAGAGTGGTCAGTTTTGCCATTTCAGCCAGCCACAATGGCAAAACGTGGCATCAGTTGTGTGTCAATCTCTCTCCCTAACTTTGCAGGGACCAGTGCCCTAGCAAACGACCCAAACTATTTTGACTTCCCCCATCCTCCCAAAGAGATGCTTGGATGCAAATCAGCATTTCTTGTCATCTCACCGTGTGTTCCATTAAAAAAAATGGATTGTTTTAAAAAGTGCAAGCAACCATCAAGGCTGATCTCGGAGGTCTCAGGGAAGGATTCCAAGCCAAAAAAACCCAGGCTGAATTTAAAACAATTTTCTCCATCTGATTCACCCTTCATCAGCCATTCTGCGATATCAAAGGGGAGAGGAGAGCAGAATAAAACAGGGTGGAACCGCAGCTTCTCTTCCTTTCCCTGGCTCTTTAGCTGGTTTCGTGCCATTCAGACTCTTTTTTTCCTAATGGGTAGCCTGGGTTTTTCATGCCTAGCCCATTATACTTCAATGGACATTTGGGTAATTGGTCCTGACTAGGTCAAACGCCATCACCTCCCTGCATTGACAGGCAGAGCTCAAGGGGGTTCAGCTGCCCAGCCCAAATGCCGCTGATGACCTCAGCAAAATGTCAGCTTTGGCTCCAGGTCAGCTGAGCCAGAGGAGTGTCTAGTACCAGCAGACGGACAGCTGAGATTTTCGCATTGTCTAGCAACATGCTGTGTTTCAGCCTATCTTGGCAGGAAAGGAGAGATTACTAATAGGGATTTTCCATCTCGGGGTGAATGTGAACTGTTGCTCTCAGCAGAATTTCAAGCCCCAGGTTTTGGGACTGCTTGTCAGTGGCTCTCATTGTTTGCCTGACTCCATTGTTGAGTATAGCAGAGGTGGTTTTCAGCAGGTTCTGAATCAGTTCTGGAGAACCGGTAGCGGAAATTTTGAGTAGTTCGGAGAACCGGCAAATAACCACCTCTGACTGGCCCCGCCAACCCCATCTATTCTCTGCCTCCCATTGAGTTCCAGCTGATTGGCTGGGTCTTCTTTTGTTGCCCCGCACAGGAGAACGGAGCTGGAAAGCAGGTTAGTGGGGAGGGAATGGGGATTTTGCAGTATCCTTCCCCTGCCATGCCCACCAAGCCATGCCCACCAAGCTGCACCAGGCCCACAGAATCGAGCTTTGTTTGGGTATTTTCCCACGTCATTATAGTTGTGCTTTTAAAGTTGTAGCGATGTTTCGGCAGAATCTCATCTGCCACCATCAGGCTTGTATATTGGGTTCCCAATATACAATATATATATGCAGGTCTTGGCGTGTTCAGGTCTTTTCCCATGTAAGATTGAGAGTATCTTGGCGACGTTTTGACGGGGTCCCACTCGCCATCTTCAGCTGGGGTGCCAGCGTGCTGTCGAGCAAAGTGTGATCGGAGCTGCCGTCTCTCTATAAATACTGGTGGGGAGGTGTGGTGTGCTGGCTCTGTTGTAAGTGGGTTGGTTGGCTGTGTTGTTACTTCTTGATTGGTTGATGGAGTTGATGTTTGCAGATTGGCTTTTTCGTAAAACCCTGTGTGGCTGAGGTACTGGCTGTGTGTCTATCAGCCTTTTGTGTTGTAACGACCTGGGTAATGGGCTGTGTGATGACCTTCTGAGTTCTATTGTTGTGACATCCTGGGTCTTGTGCTGTAATCTCCTGGGTCGTTGGCTGTGTTGTAACATCCTGAGGTTTTGTGGTGTAATCTCCTGAGTTCCGTGATGTGATATCCTGAGCGGATGGCTGTGATGTAACATTCCAGGTTTTGGTTTGGCTCCGAGTTTGAGGTCTGGCTATGTGTTCATGGAGTGTGTGAGTTTGCTTAGTTTGGGGGTCAGAGGGGGTAGCAGCTGGTGATGCAGCCATGGTCTGGTTTCTGGATGGTGGTTGTCTCTCGTTGAAACGTTGCCAAGATACTCTCAATCTTACATGGGAAAAGACCCGAACATGCCAAGACCTGCATACCTGTACCCATGAAAATCTACGAAAACAAATACATATATACAGCAACTTGAAGACCAATGAACACAGACCTAGACTCCCAGCCAATAGGGATGAAGAGAGGACCATTCAAATAAAACACAGGGCCAGCACCAAATTCAAACAAAAAACGGCTGCCAAGCCTGAGACACACAATTAAAAAAATAACCCAGTACACAAACCTGAAGATGGCAGATGGGATTCTGCCAAAATGTCGCTATAAAAGCACAACTATTAACACGTGGGAAAATACCGGAAGAAACATATATATATATATATATATATATATATATATATATATATATATATATATGTCTTGGTGTATTCGGGTCTTGTCCCGTGTAAGATTGAGAATACCTTGGCAACGTTTCGACGAAATCCCATCCGTCATCTTCAGGCTGGTGTCTTCAGCTTCGTTCTCCTGGGAGAAGTGTGTGATCGTGGCTGTTTTTCCCTTTTAAACCCTAGAGTTGGCTGTGTTGTTACTTCTTGATTGGTTTGTGGAGTTGATGTATGCAGATTGGATGGCTTTTTCCTGAGACCCTGTGTGGCTGAGGTGCTGGCTGTGTGTCTCTCAGCCTTTTGTGTTGTAACGACCTGGGTAAGGTATTCTCGAGGTATTCTCAATCTTACACGGGACAAGACCCGAATACACCAAGACCTACATATATATATATATAAACATTTTGAATACAGTGTATTGTCAGGGCATGTCATTTGCAGAAAAGCAAAGAAAGAACAAAAAGGTATATCAACATATATACTAACTAGCTCGATACCCATGTGCTTCGCTACAAAACTATGTGGTTGGGCTTAGTTTTTGGGGAAGAAAATAAGGATGGGGGAATTCTGCCTCTGCCTACCAGCATCCATCGGTATTCATCTGGCTAGCGTCCTGTCAATGTGTGAGAGAGTTGAGGGCTGTTTGGAAACTGAAACAGTATTTGCTGTGTGAGCAAGAAGTAGACAGCAAGGAGCCTGGGCGTGGCTTAGCTCAACTGTTCTGTACTAAAGCTGCTTGCTGCTGTGAAAGTGAAAGTGAAATCTCTCCTCTGCTTGTGTTTTGCATTTGGAACAGAATTTTTTTTTCAGGTGGGGAGGGGGAGTAGAACTCCTTAGCATCAGAGCATGTTAATAATAATAATATACAAAATGCTACTGTTCTGGTGGTCATTTTGAAAAATCCTTTCTTAGTGAGCACCTAGAAGCCAAGAGGAACATCCGTGCCAAATTTCAAGTTTGTAGGCTTTACGGTTCTGGAGATTTTGTGATGATGCGTGAGTGGCATTTTGATTTTATATATATAGATAATAACAACAATAATAGTGTAACAGAATAGCTTTAACTAGATTTCTCTTTATTTTAGCTTATTTGTAATTCTGTTGGTTATATTGGCATATTTATAATTATAAACCATCTTTATATTTAATTCATACATAGCAATCATCTTTCTTCGTCTAATTTCTACCTCTTTTCTCTCACCACTCATAAAATCTGTTCCATGTTAAGTAGCATTCTGTGTCTTCTTTATTTTTAATGTCAATCTGTCCATCTCTGCACAATCTAATATTTTCCAAATTACATCCTCATCTGGTGGAGTGTTCTCATTTTTCCAATATTGTGCAAACACAATTCTTGCTGCCTGACTCCATTGTTACCAAGATGTCTTCCTAATCCCCAATGAGCTGGTCCAAGCACAACAAAAACCTTCCATAGCACCGATTAGCTAAATGCCAGACCCGGTGGGAAAGTTGAGTTCACACGACTTTTTGCTCCCAAAGCTGATGACACAAAGAAGGAAGAAAAAAAAAAGCCAAGCAGAGGAAATTCCAAAACAGCTCGGCTGTTGTAAAAAGCTGGTGGCTTTCAAAATAAGAGATGTTGGTTTTTAAAGCTGGATTAACAGTTGGCCCCAAGATTAATTTGCCTCTTGCCCTCTACACACTTTCTTTCTTTTTAAATAAATATTTTATTTTTAATATAATCATTCCATCTTCAGTTGAACAGTGTGTTGTCTGGGTACAAATATCTTCGTTAAACAATAATAAAAATTACAACTTCCTTCATTACATTAATATTAATTCTGCAATATTTAACATAGTAGTATTCCACATAGTAATTCAACAATGTTAACATAGTGCTATTCAACATACTAGTGATAATATTTACTTATCTCTTTTAACATATCTCCTTTATTTTGTTTCCCTATTTCTAACTTCCATTTTTATTATTTAACCATTGGTAAAATAGATCCAATACCTATCAGTGGTGGGATTCAAAATTTTTACTACCGGTTCTGTGAGCATGGCTTGGTGGGCGTGGCTTGGTGGGTGTGGCAGGGGAAGGATGCTGTAAAATCTCCATTCCTTCCCACTACAGGGGAAGGTTACTGCAAAATCCCCATTCCCTCCCCACCTCACTAACTTGCTTTCCAGCTCCGTTCTCCTGTGCAGGGCAACCAAAGAAGACCCAGCCGATCAGCTGGGACTCAATGGGAGGCGGAGAATAGATGGGGGTGGGGCTAGTCAGAGGTGGGATTCCGAACTATTCAAAATTTCCGCTACCAGTTCTCCAGAACTGGTCAAAACCTGCTAATACCACATCTGCATACCATATAGTATTCAGTTTGCTCTTTCTCCTTAATTGCCAGCGTTAATCTATTCATTTCCGCACATTCTAATATTTTCCTAATCATATTCTCATCTGTAGGTATCTCTTCCCCCTTCCAATATTGTGCAAATACAATTCTGGCAGCAGTTAATACATGAATAACTAAAGTATGCATTTTCCTTGCTGTATTTTTCAGGTAGAATCCCCAATAGAAATATTTCTGGTTTTTAAGTCAATATGTTGTTTAATCATTTTTTTCCAACCACGTATGTATTTTTTGTCCCCTATTTTTCCCTCTGCACACTTTCCTTGTGAAGTCAGCGTTACTGGGCATGCACTGTGCGAGCGGCCTTGTGGCCTGCTAGCGGAGATGGGTGGTGTGAAATAGCTTCCCTATCTGTCCTTATCGCTTGCTTTTAATTTATTAGGTTGTGGTGCCTTCCCTTTTCTGTACTTTGCATAAGGTTATTAGGTTGCGGTAAGTTTATCTCGTACAAGTGACCTCAGCTTCTTTGGGATGTTTATCTAAATGGTAAGAGAAGTGGACTGAAAAACGCTGGAATGAAAGTTAAGAGGAGGGTTATGCACGAAGTCCTTCATTTGGAGGGGTAGGGGAATGAAAACAAAAGATAGAGGTACTACAGTGGATGGCCTGTCTTGAGAATAGGTCTAGGGAAAAAGAACTTAGAAAAGAGGTTTGATCTTAAGCAGAGAAAAAAAAATCTGCCAAGCGGTGCAAAATTCTTTAAAGGTGGCCCTTGACTTAGAGCCGTTCGTTTAGGGACTAAAAGTGACTGAAAAAAGTGACTTATGACTGTCCCAAAGGAGCTTTTCCAACAGGTAACTGGACTTCCTTGTTTTTTTTTCTTTGAAAACATTTCACTTCTCATCCCAGAAGCTTCTTCAGTTCTAACTGAAGTTAGAAAGTTAGTTTCCTTTCCTTTCTTTCCTTTCATTCTTTCCTTCCCTACCCTTCCCTTCCCTTTCCTCCCATTCTCCTTCTTCCTTTCCTTCCCTTCCCTTTCCTTCTTCCCTTCCCTTCCTCCTCCTTTTTTTCTTCCCTTTCTCCTTCTTCCTTTCCTTTTCTACCTTTCCTTTCCTTTTCCTTTCCTTTCCTTTCCTTTCCTTTCCTTTCCTTTCCTTTTCCTTTCCTTTCCTTTTCCTTTCCTTTCCTTTCCTTTCCTTTCCTTTTCTCCTTTCCTTTCCTTTCATTCCTTTCCTTCCCTTCCCTCCCCTCCCCTTTGCTTCCCTTCCCTTCCCTTTCCTTCTTTCCTTCTTTCGTTTCCTTTCCTTTCCTTTCCTTTCCTTTCCTTTCCTTTCCTTTCCTTTCCTTTCCTTTCCTTTCCTTCCCTTCCCTTCTCTTCCCTTCCCTTCCCTTCCCTTCAGAACCAAAAACATATCTGATTCAGGAATGAATTTTTTTTCAGTTGCAACTGGGAGTAACTACCATATCTCCATATTTTGAACCAGCTATATTGGGAAGGGAAGAGCTGAGACACCACTCCATTATGTGTTCACACCAATTATGTAAATATTGCACATATAGGTATCATCCTCCTCCAGCGTATTTCACTGGTAGATCCTCTCACAGCCAGGGGCAATCACCGAAGATCAAATTGACCAAGATAGAGGATGGACTTGTGCAATTCAAGGTTTGGGGGTGTCCATTGCACAGTCCTTGCTGCCATTTTGACTCCTTTCACAAACTCCACAGATATCTTTACTTACTATACACTTTATTTTTTAACGGCCGCTAGTTGAAAATGAATACATTTCAGTCTACAATGAAAGAAATGAGCCCTTGTTATTGTTAAATTAGCAATTGTTAGTTTGTTGGGCTGTCGTTCTAATTCTCACAACTGTGGTAGTGTTAAACATGAAACACAGTTTCCTAGTATGCATAATTCAACTTCTTTGCTTTCATTAGCAGTGGTTCTCGCCAGTCTTAACTAACTGATCATAATTTTCCAATCTTCTTGAGATAGTTCACCCCTTGTGTCTCCAAAAGGAGAATAATACATGAGTCATCTATTGAACTTTATCTTGTTATTCCAGTCTCTTTTAGGAGATTAGATACCATCTGAAGATCAGTTTATAAAAACACTCAAGAAAATTCAAGAGAAGATATCTTTGTTTTTAGATCACTTCCATCTGTGTCCTATTGACACAAACTATACTGTATCAATACCACATTCTCAATTAATAAAACTTCTGTTTAACATCCTAAAAAACCATTTATTGACCGCATTAACTGTCCAGATCAAACTTTCAATGAGTTAGTAACTTATTAATCTGGAGAGTGGAAAAAATCATGTACCACTAGCAGTCTTTGATGTATGACCATAATTCAGCCCCAAATTTCTGTCCTTAAGCAAGACATTCATTAAGTAAGTTGGCACCCATTTTATGGCCATTTTTGCCACCATTGTTAAGTGAATCACTGCAGTTTAATGATAGGAAGGTTTCTGCAAATCCTCTTAAACTTTTATGTGCATCTTCAGGAAAACAAGCAGATGTCCTCTTACAAATAATACAGCTGACACAAATTTCATATTTCCTGTCATAGTTGTCATCATAGCTTCAAATGGATGCCTAGCTTATGTGGCCAAAGCTCCTAAATCTTTGGTGGATTGCTTCTAATCTTCTGCAGATGCAAAAAAGGAAAGCATCAATTCTTGGCTATCCCCAATATTAATTAATAATTATATTTTTGTGGATTATAATGATGTCATGCATCAATTACAACATTGCTCTCTAAAGATATGTGGGAGTTTACCCATGTTGGTCTCCCGGGCTCCATCGAATATATCCAAAGAAAGCTATTATGCCAATATTTTATTTATTTTGCTACAAGAAAAAGAAAGTTTCTAATTTGTATTTGGGGCCAAACACACCACAAAAGTGTCTCATTACACTCGGTTGCCCAGTTCTGAATGCATAAGATCTGCCTGTTTTTTTAATTAACTGGACAGAACAAATGATATATTGTCTTTGGTTACCCTTGCTGTCCCTTCCATTTTTATCCTTTCCCATGAAGGCTAAACTTTCTCCAGTTTCATCATTTCCAAACAAACAAAATTATTTTCCAGTTTGCATAGAACTTTCTGGCGAAAATAAAATCACCTAGAACTCGGTTGAGGAGTTAAGCCAAACTGAATGCTGGAGCTTGAAGAAAGATGCAAAACATCAAAATAGGGAGCCTTTGGAAGATGTCCCATCATGATCAAGGTTTCCAGAAATTGAATTCAAAACATGGATCCGTTTGAGATCTAACCTCCATTGAAACTCTGTGCTGGTCTTTACGATACCGAGAAAACATATGCTTGCAAAATATCTGTAGAGATTCACCGTCATGCAGATCATGGTTATCCCAAAAGCCAACTGGACTTTCTTGATTTTCTTTTCCTTGAAAACATTTTGTTTCTCATTTCATCTCACTGGACTTGCTTGGTTTTTTCCTCTTGAAAATGTATCACTTCTAATCCAAGAAGCTTCTTTAGTTCTTCAGAAAATTTAAACAAAAAACCAAGGAAGTCCAGTTTACTTTCAAAGAAACTTGCTTCTTTGGGCTGTGAAAATATTTACAGACCCTTCACATCCTGGACATAAACTGTTTCAACTCCTCCCCTCAAAATGACGCTATAGAGCCCTGCACATCAGAACAACTGGACACAAGGACAGGTTTTCCCCAAACGCCATCACTCTGCTAAACAACTAAGTCCCTCAACACTGGCCAACTATTTACAAAGTCTGCACTACTATTACTATTAATCTTCTCATCACTCCTTATCACCCATCCCCTCCCACTTGTGACTGTATGACTGTAACTTTGTCCTTGTATCCTTACGATTTATATTGACTGTTTCCTAGTATGATTCGATTGCTGATTGTACCCTATGACTATCATTAAGTGTTGTACCTGATGATTCTTGATGAATGTATCTTTTCTTCTTATGTACACTGAGAGCATATGCACCAAGGCAAATTCCTTGTGTGTCTAATCACACTTGGCCAATAAAGTATTCATTGATTGATTGATTGATTGGTTGATTGATTGATTCATTCATTCATTCATTCTCTGAATTTCAGGCTGCCATTTCCTGTTCCCTTTTCTTCTTTTTCCTAAACCAGGTTTAAAAAAAATAAGAAAGAATACACCATGGTGTAGGGCCACAAAGAGTTTGAAGTATGGTTGATTTAGCTTCAGTGCATTCCTGATAAATCCTTCCCTTGTGGCTAAAGAGACAAAGCCACCCAGATCAAGTGCTAAAGCCTCTTTTTCAGAGTCTGCCTAGCACTTTGTCTCAATCTTGAAAAGGTGAGGTTAGGGCAGGGGTCCCCAAACTTGGCAACTTTAAAACTTGTGGACTTCAACTCCTAGAATTCTCCAGCCAGCATAGATTAAAGATAAATTAGAACCAGCGTGGCAGCTTACATCAAAAACTTGATAGAAACTATCAGGATACAAAAGGTACCAAAATTAAATAGGCAACTCCTTTCCCCTTGTCTACACACTTCATCTCACATCTCAGCCCCACTTCGGATTAGTTTGGCTTCATAACAATGGGTGTCAAAAGCTTGTAAGCCGTGTCTCCATCCACTAGCTATGAAGTCATTTCCACCGCTGACATTTCAGCCGGAATAAAATTAGAGGTTAATTTATAATCGTACAGCGTGTAATGAATGTACAGATATTTGTCTGAGAGTTTCTTGTATCCCTAGCTTATCTCCAAATTCCCCTCTCTGTGCCACGGTTTACAGTTTGAAGCCAAACTAATCCGAAGTGAGGCTGAGATGTGAGGTGCAAACTGTGCCACTGGTTTGCTGCTAAGTAGCAACATGGAGGGAGGCCTTCCTGCCGTGGCTTATGGGGTTTGAGCTCCAGTGTTGACTTGCTATAGGCATCCTTCTTTGAAGTGGGCCTTCTTAGCCTTGTATCTTTTAATGCCATGGTTTTTCTTCTGGGTTTTGCTATGATTGTAACATTTCTTCATTTCTCAGATACGTAGGAAGAGGCATTTCTTTGTATCTCCCTTGATGATGGAGCAGGGGAGGAATTTCTCTTCTCATGCCCATTGAATACTTTATTTGGCCAAATGTGATCAGACGCACAAGGAGTTCGTCTTTGGTACAGAAGCTCTCATTGTACATGCAAAGCAACAGAATGATGATAATGATAATAGGAGGAGGAGAAGAAGAAGAGGAGGAGGAGGAGGAGGAGGAAGAGGACAAAGGAGAAGAAGAAGAGGA
>CM019159.1:9666575-9693287 GCA_009733165.1 Naja naja
TGCAGGCTACTTCTGCTGACAGCTGGCTGCCTGCAATTTGGCAGTTCAAATCTCCCCAGGCTCAAGGTTGACTCGGCCTTCCATCCTTCCGAGGTCGCTAAAATGAGGACTCAGATTGTTGGGGGCCAGAGGCTGACTCTGTAAACTGCTTAGAGAGGGCTGTAAAAGCACTGTGAAGCGGCATATAAGTCTAAGTGCTATTGCTATTGCTAAGAAAGTACCAATGAACACAAAGAAGAGGGAGTCAAGCTATTCTCCAAAGCACCTGAAGGCAGGACAAGAAGCCATAGGTGGAAACCAATCAAGGAGAGAAGCAACACAGAATTAAGGAAACATTTCTTGACAGGACAATTAATCAATGGAATGGCTTGCTTTCAGAAGTTGTGGGTACTTCAAAACTTGAGGTTTTTTTTTTAGAAGAGATTCGACAGCTATTTGTCCAGAATGGTATAGGGCAATGTTTTTCAACCTTGGCCACATTAAAATATGCAGACTTAAATCTCTCAGAATTGCTTAGCCAACATGGCTGGCTGGGGAGTTCTGGGAGTTGAAGTCCACACATCTTAAAGTTGCCAAGCTGGAGAAACAAGTCCAGCCTTCTCCTGGCTAAATTCGCACCATCAAGGTCCGGGGCAAGAGAGGACATATACAGGACCCATATTCAGTTCCTCTGATGGTTCATCCAAAAGAGAGGATGAGGAACTATCCGACACATGAGTTGAAAAATTGCTGCTCTTTGGAGTAGAGAACCTTCATGGACCAAACTTCTAATTCAGAGGATGGTGCTTCCAATATAAGGCTTGGCCTTAGCAGAAACCCAGGTCTTCGGCAACAGATGATTGATTACATGAAGGAATGGGGGAAACCCAATCTCCATTTTCCTATCTTATTTCACGTATTTGCATAAAAATATATATAGTGAGATTCATTCAACTCCCTAGAGACGAGTTGTGAAAGCCAAAGAAGGAATGGAAAGGGATAAGCAGAAGATGAAATAAGCCAATGGGCCAAGCCCCAAAATTGCATAATAGAATAACAGAGTTGGGAGGGATCTGGGAGATCATCTAGTCCAACCCCATACACAAGCAGGAGACCCTACACCATTTCTGGCAGGTGGCAGTCCAGTCTCTTCTTAAAAGCCTCCAGTGATGAAGCTCCCACAACTTCCAAGGGCAACTTTTGTTCCATGGGTTGATTGTTCTCACTGCCAGAAAATTTCTCCTTATTTCCAGGTTGAATCTCTGCTTGATCAGTTTCCATCCATTATTTTTTGTCTGCCCTTCAGGTGCTGTGGAAAACAGGTTGACTCCCCTCCTCTCTGTGGCAGCCCCTCAAATATTGGAAGACTCCTATCCTGTCTCCCCTGGTCCTTCTCTTCCCTAGACTAGCCAGGCCCAGTTCCTGCAACCGTTCTTCATATGTTTTAGTCTCCAGTCCTCTAATCATCCTGGTTGCTCTTCTCTGCACTCTTTCTAGAGTCTCAACATCTTTTTAGTAGTGTGGTGACCAAAATTGGATGCAGTATCCGTACTGCCCAGACCACACAACCATGCCCTGATGTGACAAGCAGAGATTGACGTAATTAAAATGGCTTCTTTGACTATCTTCGACTAAATCTCAGGAGAAATAGAAAAGGAGTTTCATCCCTCCAACAATGGCAAACAAAGAAAACATCAGAATGAAGTAGTGGAGTTTCATAACATGTGAGCTGGAGGTAGTCCATGCACGTTGGGACACATTTTTTGAAATTATTTTTCCAGAGATATTTCCTGTTGTCCGTTTCCCGAATTCGGCTGGTAAAGTGGAGCGTTGGGTACAGATCCCAGGCAGGCCAGCATGCCCGTTTTTCGGCAGGACTATTTGAGGCTCCTTGGATTTGGGCGTTCTGCTTGGTGTCTCCACCAGTCTGGAGTGGACATATTGGGTAGATATTTGGAGAGCATCCCAATGTTCCCGCCGTCCAAGCTTCTCTGTAGATTTGGAAGAAGAAAGGGAAGCTTTTCCTACAGAATCTATTCAGAATGAAGGTTCCTATCTGTTCCACCGAAGAGAGAGAGAGGTGGGTGGTAGCCATGGCAATGGACCAGCTATGAGACAGCAAATGTTTGGCTGCAAAAGGTGCTGTATTTATTTACACAGTTTTTACTGGTACATACACCCAAACACACATGCTTTCATGGAAATTCTGGGTATATGGCTATATTAACTTTGGCTGAAGCTTGGAAACTATTTTCAGAAGCCTTCAAAAATTTGCAGGAAGTACCTTTCCTTTCTTTTTCTTTTAATTTCTATTTGGTGTTATTGTTAATTTGTATGGATTAAATAAATAGAGAGCACTTCTAGCTTCACTGCCTCTAACCTTTGTGCCAAGCCCCCCTTCCAAAATAAAATAAAATGGGTGGGGGCAGGAGGAGGGAAGCACAGAACGGCCACGATTGGAAAAGGAGCCCCCCCAGAAGTGCCTTGTCTTTCTAGAGAAACCTTCAATGTATCTCCAGCAAAATCTTCTGGCTGGCAGCGTGGCTGAAAGAAAAGCAAACAAACGGAGCAGAGTTTAGACAGCAAGTGTCCACCGAGAGATTCAAATCTCACTGTCTTCATGAGTAATGAAGTGGCTGACCACACAGACTTGGAAAACTCTGTAACGCTCACATAATCCATGGCTTTTCCAAGCAGGCCAAGTTCAGGGTTGTAGAGATGCATTTGGCAGAGTTGGGGAATCAATTAGAGAGGCCTTCAAGGGAGACCAGTCATTTCAGGAACCCACCCACTGACTCCCCCCATCCCAAAAAAATATCCACACAGAGAAATAGCCAACAAATCATCTTTACTTGTAACCAGAAGTATATGTGGGCAGGAACTTTAGTATACAAACTGATTCATAGCACATGTCTGGGAAGAAATGGTCCTTGTCTTGATCCCCATCTTGAGTTTTCAAATCATGGAACACCTTAATGAGCCTAAATTTAATTTCCAGCAGCAGCAGCAGCAGTGGTTGGTAAATCTGAACTCAGCAGATTGAAATAAATTGCCCTAACTTGAGTAGCCTGTGGTCTTTGAGAACATGAGCCATTTTATTGAGAAACAATCAAAAGTATAAAACATAATGAATTTAGTTCTTCTTCTCTTAACTTCTCCTTCTTCCTCCTTCTTCCTCCTCCTCCTTTACTGTCATTGTTTTCATCATCTTCACGACAAATCTGAATAATATTCATAATCATTTGCATAAATAAAGTTTCCTACAATTATAATATGCATTGTTTCTTCATACAAGGTTGCAAAGTTGGCTTCCAGTATTGGAAGTATTGATGGAGAGAAGAAAGCTGTTTTGCGAAAGGTATGCCTGAAGAACAATAATAGATTTGGTGTCATCCTGAAACAAAACTGTAACAAAATTCTGTCAGGGTCAGATAATTTTGAGGGACTTGTTTTGATTGATATTTTTGAATCAATAATGAAAGTCCAGTCAAGATCAACATGAATGAGGATTTCAATGAGAATTTGTCATCTGATAGGATATAAAGCTTTTTAATCTATCTATTTTCCCAGAATCAGACATGGTTGAATGAATGAAAGAAAATCTATCTCTCTATATCTATCTTTCATCTTCTCTCTCCCTTCCTCCCTCCCTCCCCCCTCTCTCTTTCTCTGTCATCTATCATCTATCATCTATCATCTATCATCTATCTTTATCATCTATGTTTTATCATTTCTCATCAGTTAACAAACCATAAGAAGAACAGTTGCAGGATTTGGGTTTGGCTGTTCTAGAGAAAAGAAGGATCAGGGGTGACATGATAGCAGAATCTCAGCATTTGAGGGGCTGCCACAAAGAAGAGGGGGTCAACTTATTTTCCAAAGCACCAGAAGGCAAGCTAAGAAACAATGGATGGAAACTCATCAAGAAGAGAAGCAATCTGGGATTAAGGAGAAACTCCCTAACAGAATAATTAATCAGTGGAACAGCTTGCCTTCAGAAGTTATGGATGCTCCAATACTGGAGGCTTTTAAGAAGAGACTGGACAGTCATTTGTTTGAAATGGTATCTTATAATTTTATTACTCTGTTCTTTGCATGCACACTAAGAGCTTATGCACCAGAGACAAAGAGTTTATGCACTGAAGACAAATTTATTGGTTGTCCAATCATACTTGGCCAATCAAGTATACTTTAGGACAAACAGGTAGAAGACTGGCAGAATGCATCCAGGAATATCAACTAGCAGTCAGAAGACATGATGAAAATTCTTTAATTTCACAACATATAGACAGATTTAACCATAGTTTCAACTAGGAAAATGTCACTGTCCTAGACCAGGCCAAGTCCAAAAATGCCAGGGCATTTCTAGAAGCCTGGCACTCTGACAAATCAGCATCAATGGACACATAGACGTTAACAACATCTATAGACTATGCAAAAGAGACTATCACCCAGCCCAAAAGGGAATGAAAAGACTCCAGCACCCAGATCAGCATAGATTAACTCCAAGATTAACATCAGACCAACGATCGAGTAAGCAATACCCCAATCAAGAAACTGCCAAAGAACCAACAGCAAACAGCCCAACCAAAGAATCTCTAAAACCACCCACCAATACTGACACAAATCACCATAATATAAACTGACAGCAAATTATACTCCTTACTAACACTTGATGATGTTATCTAGTTGGGTAATGAAACGTCTGCAAGAAAAAGTTCAGAGGGCACCAAGGACTCCTCATGTCAGACCTGAGCTACAGATATTCCCCATTCTATTCCATTCCATTCCATTCCATTCCATTCCATTCCATATTTTCTATTCTATTCTGTTTATATATTTTCTTATATTTTTCTTCTATATTTTCTATTTTTCTTATTTTATTTCTAATCTTCCTCTGCTTCTGCTTCTCCTCCCACATTATTTCCTTTTGTTTCTTTCTTGCAGAACAGGCAATCATCAGCAGATGCGAAAGTGATCACGTCTGTAAGACACAACACTGAACAAGGATATAAATAAAGAGTAAAGAAAAAGTTGAAGCATTTTCCTTTTGCAATGTTACAACTGTGAAGAGAACGGGATTTATCTGGCAAAAGGAAATAATACTGATCCCAGATTTCACTTCCTGCTAAGTTTCAAGAACTGAAATCCCCCAGGCGAGAACTGAGGTAAAAATACCTTGAGCAAAAATCAAGATGGCAGTTGCCACCATGTGCTCAAAGCTCTGCCCCTTTTTATGTGAGATGTGGCCACCATATTAACCATGTTGACTCCTTTCTTCGGATACCTATGGGAATATACCTAGATTCGGAGGATCAAAAGCCCTCACAGCCTGTGTAGCAAACCAGCTATTTCCTTCTGGCTTCTGCCTTGTTCCCAGTTAGCAGATAAGAGTCTGGATTCAACAGAGCTTCTGAGCTGCCTTTCAGACTTCAATTTGGTTCTGCTCCAGCTGGAGACAAAGGAGCCAAGTGAAAGACTGCAGATGAGCTAAGAAGAGCAGTTGGATGAGGCACGATGCAAAATATTTCTTTTGAAGATAATTCAACATTTTGCTCATAGCTAAAGAAACGTATTATGGAGACTAAATTCCATGTTCTAAGCTGGGTGCCCCAAAACCACATTAAGGTTTCTCCTGTATCCTCTGATGTGTTTAACAGATTAACAGAGTTGGGAGCGACCTTGTAGGTCATCTAGTCCAACCCCACCCCTCCCCTTCCCAAGCAGGAGACCCTACACACATTTCTGACAGATGGCAGTCCAATCTCTTCTGGAAAGCCTCCAGTGATGAAACTCCCACAACTTCTGAAGGCAACTTCTGTTCCATGGGTTGATTGTTCTCTCTGTCAGGAAATTTCTCCTTAAGTTTAGTATCAACACTCAGAACTATTTATTTTATTTTATTTATTTATTTGATTTATCAATCGCTAACAAGATAATAGGCATAAGTATAAACATGAGTAAGAATGCAGGAAATAGGTACGAATAAATGGGGACAATAGGACAGGGACGGAAGGTACGATGGTGCACTTATGCACACCCCTTACAGACCTCTTAGGAATGGGGCAAGGTCCATAGTTCTATGCTATGCTCTTGGGATTTGGGAGCTACCGGCAGGGTGAAAGGACAACCTCATGATGGCAGGTGGCCAAGGAGAGCCACTAAGGTCTCAACCAGCTTCACCCTCTACGCCTCCTTCTCCTAGTGCTCAAAGACTGATTTCGTTTGCTTCTTGCAGACATCTTAAGCAGACGTTAGTCCAAATTTCCTTTCTCCTCCTGTCCTATCCTTCTTTGTCTTCCAACCACGAAGGACAAAAGGTGTTTGTCACAAGGCCTGGAGAAGAGGCATTCTGGGTTTTTTTTTCTCTTCATAATGTTATGCGCAGCTGGATGTAGCGAAAAGTTGGATAGAAACCTTGGCAACCGGTCTAAGTTCTGATGTGCTGCACCGGTTAGGCAGTTTGAGTGCCTTTGGCATGTTAGAATTTTCCACCCCAAATTGCCAAACTGTAAACTTAGCAGGAAAAGAGTAATCATTTCATCTTATTTGAAAAGAGAGAGAGAGAGAAAGAGAAGAAGCACAACATCAGCGCAACATGATGCCTCAAGTGAGAGATAATCTGTAATTATAAGCAAGATCCTTGAATATTTCCTGCGTTAACTCTTTCCTAGACTAATCCTTTTAATTCCAGCCTTAGGGGAAAGAGATTCATAACTGTTTTTCAGGGCAAGGGATGTAAAATCAACAGCAATAATCCTGAAATATTAAAATATATATAATGTAGTTTGTTGATATGAGGAATTTCAGAATAACAGGATTGGAAGGTACCTTTGAGGTCTTCTAGTCCAACACTCTACTCAAGCAGGGGACCATGGCAATCCAGTCTCTTCTTAAAATTCTCCAGTGCTCGGGCACCCTCTTCCTCTGGAGGCAAGCTGTTCCATTGGTTAATTGTTCCCACTGACAAGATCTTTGATCTGTGGTATTATCGGGGTCTTAGCCAGTGGTGGGATTCAAATTTTTCTACTACCAGTTCTGTGGGTGTGGCATGGTGGGTGTGGCATGGCTTAAGGGGTGTGGCAGGGGAAGGATACTGCAAAATCTCCATTCTCTCCCCACTCCTGGGGGAAGGTTACTGCAAAACCCCATTCCCTCCCCACTCCACTAACCTGCTTTCCAGCTCCGTTCTCCTGTGCAGGGCAACCAAAGAAGACCCAGCCGATCAGCTGGGATTAATGGGAGGCAGAGAATAGATGGGGGAAGGGCCAGTCAGAGGTGGGATTTGCCAGTTCTCTGAACTACTCAAAATTTCCTCTACCGGCTCTCCAGAACTGGTCAGAACCTGCTGAATACCACCTCTGGTCTTAGCTACTCTTAAAACTGGGAAAAATCAAACTTTCAGCAACAGTGTTTCTTGGAGGTGGCATGAATTTTACAGAACTTCCTACCAGTGGATCTCTGGTGGGCCCCCAACATGTCTGCCTACCAAACTAAACTCTTCCGGAGAGAATTTGTTCTATGTCTTCCTTAGTTGGTGGATCTTCATATATTTTTTCTTAATGATACATTTGTCTCATAAACTGCTAAGAGTCCTTGGGAATTGCTAACCAACAAAACAAAACTCAATGTAAAGAAAAGTAAGGTTTTACACTTAAGCAAGAAAAATCAAATGTACAGGTACAGATTAGGTGAAACCTGGCTCAGTGACAGTATCTGTGAGAGGGAACTTGGAGTCCTAGAGGACAATCACTTAAATATGAGCCCGCAGTGAGCTGCAGGTGCCAAAAAAGCCAATGCAGTCCTAGGCTGCATTAAAGAGCCTTGGTGGTGCAGGCTGTTAAATGCCTAGCACTTAAGTTCCAGCTGCCTGCAATTAGTGCAGGCTCGAATCCCACCAGGCTCAAGGTTGACTCAGCCTTCCATCCTCTCGGGGTAGGTAAACTGAGGACCCAAGATTGTTGGGGGCAATAAGCTGACTTTGTAAAAAATGCCACTTAGTAATAAGCAGGCATATACAATGGAATGAAGGCTATTGCTGAGCGCATTGAGTTGCGCTCCAAAAATTGTAAGCCGCCCTGAGTCTCCGGAGAAGGGCGGGATATAAATGTAATTAAAAAAAAATAGAGGGACAGAATCAGGACCGCATGAGGTTCTAGTACTGCTGTGCAAAGCCTTAGTAAGAGTACTGCATCTAGTTCTGGTCACCATAAAACCACAACACCACAAAAAAAAATGTTGAGACTCTGGAAAGAGTGCAGAGAAGAGTAACAGAAATAATTAAGGGGCTGGAGATTACACAAAGAACAGTTGCAGGAATTGAGTAGGTCTAGTTTAGTGAAAAGAAGGACTAAGGGAGACATGACAGTGGTGTGCCAATATTTGAGGGGTTGACACAAAGAAGAGGTGGTCAACCTATTTTCCAAAGCATCAGAAGGCCAGACAAGAAATAATGGATGGAAAGTAATCAAGGAGAGAAACAACCTAGATCTAAGGAGATATTTCCTAATGGTGAGAACAATTAACCAGTGGAAGGGCTTGCCTCCAGAAGTTGTGAGTGGTCCATCACTGGAAGTTCTTAAGAAGAGTAGGAAACCATTTGTCCAGACTACAAGATACATTTTAAAATTTTACATATTTCCTACCACACCATTAGACTAGTCTTACCTTCTACATTGTCTAGAATCCCCTTATACACGATGTAGAATCAATTTAAATTTTTTCTAAAGTAAATCAATCAATACATTTTACATTTCTTAGCTATAAAAATGTAGTTGGGGTTTTTTGAACTCTGCAATTAAATCGTGGGCAATTACTATCTCATTAACAATTTGTGGATTACTGTGTCTTACAAAAAAAAACGGTCTGTAGTTTTCCAACAATATGTCCAATATTGAAATTATTTTTCTTACAATTTTCCACGTAATGAAAAAATAGACTTATGTACAGTGACTTTCTTAAAAAGTACTGTACCAAATCTGACATGCAAAATTCCACAAACCCACAAGATGGCAGCAACGACACACATTAACCTTTCAAACTTTGCTGCTACCTAGTTGTTACCTATATTTTAGCAGCCTAAATAAAGTTTTCCTCTTTGAACAGAGAGATTCCCACTGTAGAGCTAATAGTTATGGTAATAGTTACTTGATATAGTACAGGTAGTCCTCAACTTACAACAGTTCACTATCAAGAACAGAGACTTGTTTATTTCAGAAGGATTTAATGAACTGGGAAGTCAGCACTCTCTTAAAATACACCAAAACTGGTTATTAGTGTAGTATGGAAGTAAAGAATTGTGTCTTGTATTTTTTTAAGGAGATAAATGGCAAGATATATACTCCATTTATTTGGGGGTTTGAGGAAGTTTGCTAATTTTAGTTAATTAACTTACTTTCAGCTTGACTGTCTGTTATCTAGTAGAGGCACTGATTCTCAGACCATGGTGGATTCTGTTAATATTTTAAGGGTAGGGGCCCTGCCCAATTTATAAACCATTTAACCATTTATAAAATTCTTTACCATATTATTTTCAATTTGTTTTCTTCTGAGCTGATCTTTTTATAACTGCTAAATTATTAACCTAATAGACATTTTTTTAAATTCGTATTTATATCCCGCCCTTCTCCGGAGACTCAGGGCGGCTTACAGTTTTTGGGATACAACCCAATGCGCTCAGCAATAGCCTTCATTCCATTGTATATGCCTGCTTATTACTAAGTGGCATTTTTTACAAAGTCAGCTTATTGCCCCCAACAATCTTGGGTCCTCACTTTACCTACCCCGAGAGGATGGAAGGCTGAGTCAACCTTGAGCCTGGTGGGATTTGAGCCTGCAATAATTACAGGCAGCTGGAGCTAAATGCTAGGCTATTAACAGCCTGCACCACCAAGGCCCTTGAAGTAAGGCAAGAATTCAATTATCATATAAATCCACCTTTTGAAAACTTCCTTTAAATGGAATAGAGTTATAGGAAGCATAAGCAATAGCATTGCAGATGTCCTAGAAGTAATACATTCACTTATTCAATTGGTTTGCTAATTCTTGTACCTCAATTTCTAGTGGAGCCAGAATATATTTTTTTCTCTGCAAATATTTGTCATTGTAAAACTTTCTTTCTAAAGGTCTTGGAATGATTTTCCCATCTTCTTTTGACTTCATCTACCTCTGCTTAAATCTTTTTCATTTTTGCTATGAATTATAAAATGTTCTGTGATTTCTCTAATGTAAATAACTCTCATTCATCTTTTCTGTTCTTTTCTGTTTGTTGATGTTCTTGACCAAGGTATTTCTGCTTGGTCCTTCTTGCTTCCTTGCATTCAGCCATTCTATATCCTTCTTATTCTCAAATGCTTCGATGCTGTCTTTCTCTGGTTATTAAGATAGCTTGTTCACAAAATTTCCTTCAACAAACTTTAAGGGTACCGAATATGTTCCTGATGTTAAATTTATGTTCTGATTGTATGTCCTTCAGGTTAATCCCATTGGCACATCTACTTTCTTTATCTGATACAATCACTCACAATCTGTTCCAAATCAAAATTGGTTTAGTTTGCTAGACTTTGCTTCTCCTTGTTTTGTTTCTTATTATGTGGTTAATTTGATTTCCATGTTACCCAGCCAGCAATGTCCATGGTCTGGAAACTATGTTCCTTGAAGCAAATTTTGGCAACTTAACCACTGCCCCTCACAAATGGCTTCCTATCTTGCAACAACAAAAGTCTTCTTGCTAAATAGAAAAGAGATGTATGAAGGGAAAGTCCCAGCCATCTGACTCTCTCTATATGTTCTGCTTCTGTCCAAAAAAAGGGAACATTCCTTGGTTACTATGGGGGAGATGAGAAGCTGCAAAGCCAGCATGTCACTTGCAAGACCCAAAACTCAGACCTGGGAACCGAGATGAAGTAAGGCAAGAACTTGTCCTGATGGCAATTTGGCCCACTCAGTATCATTGTTTCCAGATGAAACTTGGCTTCACATGGGAAATCAGCTTAGTAATCAAAGCAAATGGCAATATTTGAAGAGACCCCATGGGTACAGAGCAAAATCAGGGATGTCTGCAGGGGGGAATCAAAGAAATGAAAGAAGGCATTCACAACTGTGCTACTGAAGCCCTTAATATGAATCTCATGAGCAGGGTATATAGAAAAAAAAATAGTACTTCAATCACATGTGGTGGCTCAGTGGCTCCTAGCACTGTGTGGTGGGGTGAGCCTCTAGTTACTCACCTCAGCTTCTGTACATCTAACAGTTTGAAAGCATGTTCTATGCGAGTAGATAGATAGGTACCACTTTGGTGGGGAGATGATGCTCGGGAGGTGGTGCTCTGTGCAGGCAGGCAAATTCCTGATGGCTCTGAACCTTCCTGATTTCAGTGCCTACTTGAGAGGCAGCTCCAGGGAGGAGAGGGCCTTGGGTGAGGGGGCAGAGTCTTTCTCTCTGGTGCGAAGCCAACTTGCCCTCCTGTGGTGCATCTTGGAAAGTATGCAGATGTGTCCCAGTACAGAGCTGGTACCTTGGCAAGCCCAACGACTACTCTCCTGGTTATTGTATTGTGGTCCCCTGGCTACTGTAACAACATCATACACAACTAGTAACAATAGTAATAGTAGTAATAGTAGTAGTAGTAGTAATAATAATAATAATAATAATAATAATAATAATTATAATATCATGACCTGGCCATCAAAACTATGCGATTATGGATGAAACGTGACAGAGATACCCATTGTTATCGGGGCACTTGGCACCATGTCCATTGTAAAAGAATTTTACAAAATACATCAAGAAATCACAGCTTCCTGCAATAACACCAGCAGAACTGCAAAAAACTGTGCTACTTGGAACATCATATATCTTAACAAAATATTTGGTTGATACCTAGGATGCTAACAGCCATCTGTATCAACCATCAGCGCCAGTCAATGATATTTGTGATACATTTTTAAATGTTCAATTGACCGAGTTTCATGTTTAATGAATAAAAGTATAATAATAATAATAGCAACAGCACTTAGACTTATATACTGCTTTATAGTGCTTTACAGCCCTCTCTAAGCAGTTTACAGAGTCAGCCTGTTGCCCCCAAGAATCTGAGTCCTCATTTTACTGACCTCAGAAGGATGGAAGGATGAGTCAACCTGGAGCCTGGTGAGATTCGAACTGCCAAACTGCTGGCAGTTGGCAGTCAGCAAAATTAGCCTGCAGTACTGGACTCTAACCACTGTGCCACCACGATAATTATTTATTTATTTATTTATTTATTTATTTATTTATTTATTTATTTATTATTTGCACTTGTATGTCGCCCCATCTCCAAGACTCGAGCGCTCACAATTAAAACATGAAACAGTAAATACTTAAAAAACTATTAAATTAAATTACAAGTCCAAATATAAAAACTAAAAACCATTAAAACTATCCCTCACCCAGCGGGGGGTCACAGCCCGGGTTGATCGAACAGCCAAGTTTTTAGCCCACGGCAAAAAGGTGCAGAGGTCAGGGGCCAGGCGGAGCTCCAAAGGCAATTGGTTCCAGAGGTCAGGGGCAACAGAAAAGGCTCGTCGTCGGGAATTACCAATCGGCACTGACCGCCGACGAATCCCGAGGAGTCCTTGCCTATGAGCTCGCACAGGGCAGCCGGCATTCGATATTGGAAGAAGACGCTCCCTTAAATATTGAGGACCCATGTCATGAAGGACTTTACATGTTAACACTAGAACCTTGAACCTCACCCGGAGTGCAACCGGCAACCAATGCAACCAATGCAATGCAATCTTGACCATCTGGGTCCTCTTGCAAATATCATAAGAATACAGAAGCACTTTTGTGATGTAGGGAGACACGTTTATTCTAATGTCGTGTACCTCACTGTTTAAAGAAAAGCATTTTCATTATTAAATGTCTCCATAAAAGACTATAGCTTTTCCTCATCTTTCCAAATCCTTTAAGTGACTTCTACCTGTGGATTTGTTTCTGACCCCAAATCAAACAATTCTCTCCTTTGCTTTTTGGCACATCTTGCTAAAGTTATTATTATTTAGACAACCTTTATTAAAATGATTGCCTGTCAGTCTGTCAAGTGCTATCAGGAATCAAAGAATGTAGAATGTTAAGAAGTGAGTTATGTTTGGTATGAAAATATCGCCTCTTGATTTAGTTTTCAGTGTGGGAGCAGCAAGCTTCAAACAAGGCGACTTAGAATGAATGTGTTTGGCAAGTCAATTCAAACTTGACTGAAACAGTAATGATAAAGGCAATTGCAGGAAAGATAAAAACTGGTCAATTAACATGAGGATTGATGGATAGCATCATCTGATGTATTTCTATCAGGCTTTGACAAGGTTTGATGAAGAGCCTACCACCCACATAATGAACTTCAGCTCAGTCTCCTGCCTTGGGTGGGGTGGAGGTGGGGTTTGGACTAGAAAACCCTCCAAGCTCCTTTCCAGCCCTGTGATTCAGGGGTGGGCTGTTGGGGGCTCGCAGGGGCTCAGGAGAGCCCCTAGTTAAGACTCTGAGGGGACTCATAGAGCCCCCAATAACCTCAGAAAGACAAGTAGCAGCTCTTAATAGGCTTAATTGAACTTCTGGGCATTCAGCCAAGAGCATTTCACACCTCATCAAAGTGTTGCAAGCTGGATAAACAATCCACTCAGCGCTTGCGAGGGAGAACCATTGAGAGAATCAGATGATATAGCCACTAGCCTCCAAGGGATTAATTCCCAAATAATAAGACTCACGTAACTCACCAGAAACTCCACTAAGACTCCAAGATTCCTCTCACAGTCACTGCTATTAAGCCTGGTTTCACCCAGTCTTTTATTTAAGTATTAAATGCATGAAATAATAAACAACTTTTGGGTATACTTTTTAGATAATTAGGGCAAAGAAGCGATGTCGAGTTGGCCACATGACCACCTAGCCATGCCCACTCAACCACATGACCACCCGATCACATGACCACCTAGCCATGCCCACCCAGCCACATGACCACCCAGCCACATGACCACCCAGCCAGTCATTAGGGCAGAGAGCCCCTTGCTAAAAACTTTGAAGCCCACCCCTGCTCTGATTGTATGATTCAGTACTTTGGTTCCAACAGTTTGTAGTTCACCATTGTGGAGTCCTTGGTGCTGTCACCCTTGGAAGCCATATTTTACTTGGAAGCTTCGAGGCTGCCACATTTAGTGCCTGGGAATTTGGGAGGGGGGATTTCATAGAGAGGTGGAAGATTAGACTCAACAACATTCTTCTTATAAAGTCAAGGACATGTTGCTCTGCACCTGGAGATGAGTGTCTGGAGAAATGTCTCTAGTTGGGAGGATGATTTGATTGGGCCATGTGATGGACTGGTGGGTGCAGGGGATGGATCTTTGATTTCTCTTTTGGGAAGGGAAAGCCCAGAACTCTCAGATTCGGGTTTTCCCAGATGTGCCAATATGACAACTCTAATAAAATGGAACTTTGAGGAAATGCTTGTCTCGGACTTTATTGGGCTGGAGTCTGTTAGTTGGGACACTGACATTAACCTGAATCTGAGAGTTCCGCATTTTCCCTTCCCAAAACAAAATCAACAACCATCCCCTGCACCCACCAGTCCATCACATGGTCCAATAACCAATCTTCTGAGCTTGGATATTGTCTTACAGACATTTCAAAGTGAGCATCTGGTCCCACCAAGTAGTTTCCCATGGCTGGGAGATGCAGATGCCCAGAATATTGGAACGTGGTTATCCTGTGAAGTGTTAGTACCACTTTCTAATGCCTTGGTAAGGCCACACTTGGAATACAGCATCCAGTTTTGGTCGCCACGATGTAAACAAGATGTTGAGACTCGAGAACAGGGGTGTCAAACTCATGTCGTCACGGTGGCGTCACATAACGTATCAGGACTTTTTTCCCCTTTGCTAAACCGGACATGGGTGTGGCCAGTGCATGACGCATTCAGCCCATGGGCCGGGAGTTTGACAGCCCTTCTCTAAAAAGAGTGCAGAGAAGAGCAACGAAGATGATTAGGGGACTGGAGGCTAAAAGATATGAAGAACGGTTGCTGGAACTGGGTATGTCTAGTTTGATGAGCAGAAGGACTAGGGGTGACATGATAGCAGTCTTCCAATATCTCAGGGGCTGCCCCAAAGAAGAGGGAGTCAAGCTATTCTCCAAAGCACCTGAAGGCAGAACAAGAAGCCATGGATTATCAAGGAGAGAAGCAACCTAGAACTAAGGAGAAATTTCCTGACAGATCACTTAATCAGTAGAGCAACTTGCCTCCAGAGGTTGTAGATGCTCCAATACTGGAAGGTTTTAAGAAGAGATTGGACAACCCTTTGTCTGAAATGGTATAGGGTTTCCTGCCTAAGCAGCGGGTTGGACTAGAAGACCTCCAAGGTCCCTTCCAACTGCTATTCTATTCTATTCTATTCTATTCTATTCTATTCTATTCTATTCTATTCCATTCCATTCCATTCCATTCCATTCCATTCCATTCCATTCCATTCATTCTTATTCTTATTCTATTCTATTCTTACGCCTACTCCTTCTTTGTACTAGACTAGGCAAACCCAATTCCGGCAACTGTTCTTCATATGTTTTAGTCTCCTACCCCCTAAACATCTTGGTTGCTCTTCTCTGCACTCTTTCCAGAACCTCAACCTCTTTTTTATATGTATAATACGGTGTCCAAAACTAGATGCAGTATTCCAAGTGTGGTCTTACTAAGGCTTTATAAAGCGGTACTAATACTTCACACGATCTTGAGTCTGTCCGCCTGTTAATGCAACCCAGGATTGCATTAACATTGTTGATGTTTATTGTTAATAAGGTGACCAAGGTTGTCAACATCTTCAAAGGCATAGAAAAGCCATTGAATCGGCAAAGGTCCTGATTTGACTCACTGCTTCAGGATGAGCAGTTTGCAAACTCTTGGGAGTTTGCAAATCCAAGATCGATGGGATTGAAGCTGTCAAAACACGTCTCCCAGGCAAAGAGTTGCACAACTCTTATTTGATTCCAGAAAGGTGCCTAAGGGCATTTCTTAAGACCTGCTCCTGCAGCTTGGAGCTCTAACAATTTTGCTTTCACACATACACCACACAGCACGTGGTTATTGTCTGTCCACTATGCCAGTCCAATTGTTACTTTTTCTTTTTTTTAACAAATAAAGTTAAGGCTTCCACCATTTTCAGGAACAAGATTTTATTCTTGTTTATCTCCTGGAAATGTATCTCCCACTTAAGTCTGAAGAAAGACAATTAGCATCTTGATTTTTGCCCAGACTCTCTGTTGTGGTCAGAAAAACTGCAAACATAAACTTTTTCAACCGTAACTTGTATAATGGGGCCAAAGTAAGGAGAATTAAGGAAAGAAGAGGTAGGGAGGGAAAACTTGGAGGAATTTTAGTTTCTGGGATGTTTTACCTCCAGTTTTCTGGGAATGTCTCTATCTAAGCAAAGGTATTTCAGAGAAAACCATAACCAAGGCACCACATAAACAAAACAAAGAGGCTCCACTTTCTCTCGATGTTTAAATAAAGCGTTGTGTTTCATTCCCATTTTTGCCCTTTTGGCTTCAGAAAATATCTCTCTAACTATCACACTAACAAACTGTTTGGCTTTGAGCCATCATACCCTGTTCTTCAGAGCTGTTCCTTTCCTTGATATCACTGACTCATTAATAATAATATCAGGTTAACTGGAATTCAAAATTTCATCCTGGTTGTATCCTTTTGGTACTCATACAGTTTCTGGAAGTCCCAACATGTAATTATCTTCTCGAGTGCACAAAACATAGAATGATTGGAAGGATTGGAAGGATTGGAAGAACCTTGAGGTTGTCTAGTCCAACTCTCTGCTCAAGCAGCAGACTTCATACCATTCAAGACCAATGGTTGTCCTCTCTCTTCTTGAAAACTCTTGTGATGGGGCACCCACAACTTCTGGAGGCAGGTCATTCCACCCATTCTTTGTTCTCACTGTCAGGAAATTTCTCTTTGATGAGCTTCCACCTGCTACTTCTTACTTCTCAGGTGCTTTCCTATTTGCCCATGTTCCAGAGGTGGGAGGAAGGACCTAATGTTGGGACTGTCCTAGAAAATGAGAGCCCTACATGATGTAGGAAATACTTCATGCAGGACTCTTGAAGGACCTCCATTCAATCATCATGAGGTCAAGGCTGAATATGCATTGGGCTTACGTTCCTCTCTCCAGCCACTGCATTCTATTATTTGAGCATTCTCTCTTGCTCAGGGGTGGGATTCAGCCGGTTCGGGCCAGTTCAGGTGAACCGGATGTTAAATTTACATCTGGTTCACCAAACCTGTAGTTGAACTGACTGACTGGTCCCGCCCACCCTGCCCTGCCTCTCCCAGGAGTCTCCATGCAGCCCATTTTGGATGCAGGTAAGTGCAGAGTCCACATGGAGGCTCTGGGAGAGTGAAAAATTGCCCTCCTGGAAGTTCCAGAAGTCCAGAAACGGCTTGTTTCTGGCTTCCAGAGAACATCTGGAGGCCATTTTCACCTCCCAGAGGCCCGAGGGAAGCCTCCGGACCCTGGGGAAGGTGAAAAACGGCCCTCCCAGAAGTTCTGGTAGGCCACGCCTACTATAACCACACCCACCCAGCAACCAGGCAGAGTACCAGTTGCTGGGATATTTGAATCCCACCCCTGCTCTTGCTTATCATCAACTGAATTATGAAATGAATAAGGAATTAAAGGTGTGAAGAGGTTCCCTCCCATTTGTCCCCTTTGGAAACTGTAGGGTTGTATCAAACCAACTGATACTTCACTGTCTTGTTCTAGACTTTGTAGGAGGAGAGCTGTGTTAGTCTAGCCAGAAATCAGAAGGTTTTTCTAGCACCTTTGCAGACTGGCGCACAGACAGGGACTCCTCGGGGTACCGTCGGCTAGACAATGTCGGCTAGCAGTGCCTCAGGGGAGGGCCTACTCTGTTGCGGCCCCTGCCTTGTGGAATCAACTTCCTTTGGAGCTCCGTTTGGCCCCTGATCTTTCCTCCTTCCGCTGCGGTCTGAAGACTTGTCTATTTGAATAGGCTGGGCTGGACTGACCTCCTGGGGGGGCGGTTTAACATATTTTTAACTATTTTATTGATTGGGCTTGTCAAATTAAATTGTTTTTTATATATTTATTGTGTGGTGTTTTTATTGTGAGCCGCCCCGAGTCCTCGCGGAGAGGGGGCAGCATACAAGTCCAATAAAATATAAATAAATATAAATATATACATTTTATTAAAAATGTTTAAAAGAAGATAAAAACTGACAAAAACTAACACGAAGTGGAGACAAAACGAGAAAAGACTAAGGTGCAAAAAAAAATGAAATGAAATAGAAATAACTTCCAATTTGCTTTGCAGCAAATACAAGTATGATTACTTAGCCATGTTTTGCTCTACAATTACATCAGACTAACAAGTTTTATTACAAGCTATAAGCTTCTGTGAGTTGATGCCAGGGGTGGGCAGCTATGACCTCTTTACGATCTGTGAACTTCAACTTCCAGAATTCCTGAGCTGAAGTCCAAGGGCCTTAAAGGGGCCATAGTTGAACACCCTTGGTTTATATGCCTTTTAATAAAACAGACCAGTGTTTCCCAGCCATTGCCCTTTTTAAAGATGTGTGGACTTCAACTCCCAGAATTCCCCAGCCAGCCAAGAATTCTGGGAGATGAAGTCCACAGATCTTTAAATGGCTAAGATTGAGGAATAGACTTATCTGGTCAGGAGCTACAAGGCTCCTCCTGACCTCTCTCTTGTTCACGAAGGATGTGTGGTTTCCTCCAGCCATACAGAAAATTTTAAGAAGAATGAGTTTGACCAGCAAAGAGCTTTGGTGGCTCAGGCTGTTAAATGCCTGCTCTTAAGATCCAGCTGTCTACAATTACTGTAGGCTCGAATCCCACCAGGCTCAAGGTTGACTCAGCCTTCCATCCTCTTGGGGTAGGTAAATTGAGGACCCAAGATTGTTGGGGGCAATTAGCTGACCTTGTAAAAATGCCGCTTAGTAATAAGCAGGCATATACAATGGAATGAAGGCGATTGCTGAGTGCATTGGGTTGTGCTCCAAAAATTGTAAGCCGCCCTGAGTCTTCGGAGAAGGGCGGCATATAAATGTAATTAAAAAAAAAAAATCTTGTTCCTTTGCAGGAGTAAAATGGCAAAGCCTGTTTTTCTTTAGACTTTTGCTTGGTGGGTTTTTTTCTGACTCCCCTCTCTCTTGGACATGGGTAGCCATTTGGGTTTGCTCTGGCTTGCCCTTCCCTAGTGAACACCAGAAAATTTGATTTTGAAAGTGGTCTCAATGGCAATAAGGCACCGTGGTGGCTCAGGGGTTAAGATGCTGGGCTTGTCAGCTGGAAAGTCTGCAGCCCAGGTTCAAGACCCAAACACCAGGGTGAGCTCCTGCCAACCTAGCAGTTCGAAAGCATGGGTAGATAACTTTATTATTATATATGTTGACAGCAGCAAGACCATTATATGCACAAAAATGGGAGGACACTTTGATTCCTACTATGGACGAATGGTTGCAGAAGTTGATGGAGTTGTCCGAAATGGCACAATTGACTACTTTGATTAAAGAAAAGAAACATGAGTACTTTTGTTTCCACATGGAGACAGCTTCTGAACTTTGTACTTGATGTGGAGAGGAATGAAACTCTGACTTTGGGTTTTACCGATTAGACTGATAGATCTTTATAGAAATGGCGTGTTTGCATTATTATGAAAAAGCAAAAAGCTGTGATTTGATGTTAATGCCTTATTTTACTGTAACAGAAAGAGTGGGAAGTCAATGCTTCTTTTTCTCATTTCACCCCCTATGTTTCCTCACTTTTCCTCCACTCCCCACTGCTTTTATGTTTATTTTGTATTTTATCATACTTCATAACTCAATAAAAATGTTAATGGATAAAAAGAAAGTGTGAGTAGATAAATAGGTACCACTTTGGTGGGAAGGTAACAGTGCTCCATGACAGTGGTGGTATTCATTTTTTTTTCCTGCCGGTTCTGTGTGTGTGGCTTGGTGGGCGTGGCTTGGTGGGCATGGCAGGTGAAAGATACTGCAAAATCTCCATTCCTTCCCCATCCCACTAACCTGCTTTCCAGCTCCGTTCTCCTGTGTAGGGCAACCAAGAAGACCCAGCTGATCAGCTGGGGCTCAATGGGAGGCAGAGAATAGATGGGGGCTGAGCCAGTCAGAGGTGGTATTTGCCAGTTCTCCGAACTACTCAAAATTCCTGCTACCAGTTCTCCAGAACCAGTCAGAACTGGTTGAATACCACCTCTGCTCCATGATGTCATGTTGACCACATGACTGCGCTGAACCAATGGCCTTGAAACAGAGTCGAGCACTGCTCCCTACAGTCAGTAATGACTAGCAGAGGCTGGTAATAAAGAACTCTTTGGAGCGTTCAAATATAATCCTATCTTTTTGGATCTTGGCCTGCATGCCATAGAGGCATTTTCATGTCCCAACCGGTCTGCTTGGCTCAGAGACGGTGAGGAGGAAGCAAAAGCCATTCAAGTATTTTCCACTTGTGTTTATAAGGAGCTCAGGATGATTGATAACGTTCTGCAGAACAGAAGCATGAAATTATTTAAATGACACTAATAAGGTGTAAAGCGAACAGATTGCTCAATTTGTAACAAAAGTGCAATCTCTTTTAAACTAAGCAATGCTAAATTGCATCTCAGGCATCTTTTGCATTTGGGGTTTATTTGTTCTTTATCAGATTTTCTTTGAAAACAGAAAAGTTGTGTTTCATCTTTTATACGGCAGACTTTTGGAGATTGTGAAGGCTGATGTCAGTTGCAATTTATTACCTGCTCTTGATGTTTGGAGTTACAGCTGGGGAGATGATGCATTCGCCATTTATACCCCTATAACTGGAACTCTAGAACAGTGGTCGCCATCCAGTGGGCTGGGGACCACTGGTGGTCCCTGAGAAAATTTTGGTGGTCCACAGAGAAATGTCACCCCCAAAGCACCACCCAAAGCAATTAAACCAGGCTGCGCAGGAACACAAGGCTGAGCCACCACATGGCCTGCGGGAACACAAGGCTTGTGTCGCTTGCATTGCGAACAACACGAGGTAGTGAGGGGAGGGGGGAAAGGGCGGAGGGGGGAACTTGCCCCATTCGCCCCACCCACTTGGCCTGGCCACCAGGCTGCTTCTTTCTGCTTCTTTCTTCTTCTGCTTTTGGCTGCACGCAAGGAAAGCAGCAAAAGTCTTTCTTCCTCTCCCCCAAACTCCGCCAGAAATGAGTCTTTGGGACCCTGCAAGGCCTCCTGCTCCAAGAGGCTGCGCCAGCATGACAAGTCTCACAAAGACTCATTTCTGGTGGAGTTTGGGGGAGAGAAAGAAAGACTTCTGCTGCTTTCCTTGCAAGAAGCCAAAAGTCTCTCTCTCTCTCTCTCCCCCTGAGAACGGAGCTGGAGACGGTATCCTGCGATCCCAAATAAAGAATGATTGACCGGTAGGAAAATGGGGTGGAAAATTTTCCTGCAGACTTTTTGGGGGATTTTTCCAGGATCTCTGCTGCTTTCTGCAAAGACCCTGGGGAAATATCAGCAAGCCACCATCAATCAAAATTCATATTAATGGTGCACAGGATTTAAAATTATGAGTTCGGTGGTCCCTAAGGTCACAAAGGTTGGCGACCCCTGCTCTAGAAGATATAGATTGAACTCCACCTTTAAGGCAGCAGATGTTTATGAGAGACACGCAAGCATTTTTGAAGGGAAAACACAAAGTACACAAGCAGATAAAGAATTAAAAAAAAAAACATGGAGAAATAGCAACAGAAGAGACAGTGATACAAAGCGAAGAAGAAGAGAAAGAGAAAGAAAATGCAGACCAAGAAGAAGAGGGACTAATAAAAGAACAAAGGCAGAAAAGAAATTCTAGGTAACTAAACCCTAAATATAACTAAGCAAGATGGAGGAAGGAAATGGGACCCTCTCAACGAATATAAATGGACTAAATTCCCCCTTCCAAAAGAAGAAAAATCTTTACACAGTTACGAAAATTGGAAACAGAAATAATTTACCTGCAAGAAACACACATAAAGAAACAACACCATAAAAGAGGACCTGACCTGGGGTGCTCACATTGCAGCCCTGGTCAAAAGGGCCCAGCAGAGATTGTACTACCTGAGACTTCTCAGGAAACAACAACAGAATGAAAAACTGCTGGTGACCTTCTACCGCTGCACCATAGAGAGTATCTTAACTTACTGCACCTGTGTAGGGTTTGCCAATTGCACAGGGGCAGATAGGACAGCACTCCAGAGGGTTAACGTCATTGCCCAGAGGATCATGGGTTGCCCTCTCCCCTCTTTGGAAGAGCTTTATAGCTCCCGCTGAATACCACCTCTGGACACACCGTTAAATGGAAGATGAATTGTTTGTATTTAAAATAAAAATAAAAAAATAAAAAAAGTTACAAGAAGAAATTCCAGAAACAAGAGGTGATTTGTGGGCCAGTCTGTGATGATATTGCCTCTCTCCTCTGTGGAGAGGTGAAACAAGCTGCCCACAATAATGAGCGATTTCTGGGCTCCTTCATGAAGACAGAAGGCGAAAATTACTTCCAAGGAAATATCACATTAAGATTTTTCTGAGGCAGACAGTGATTAGAGCTATCCCTGAGGCCTCTGGATAAGGCAAATTGCTCCACAAAGGAATGGGTTTACTAAATGTCTTTGAGAATGGATGTCCCCTCAGGATACAAATTAGGAGGCGGTGTGTTTTAAAGATGCTCTCCCCCATCCAGCTGTCTGCAATAAGAGTGTCTTGATCAAGGACATTAATTAAAAAGGAATAAAAGAAGACAGTGGAAATGCAGCAGAACCTTATCTGGAGTTTAGGGATTATTTCAAAAACTCCCTTATTTGTATGGATGCAGCCAACGGACAGTCTAAAGCAGGGGTGTTAAACTTGATTTCATTGAGGGCCGAATCAGGGTTGTGTTTGACCTCGGTGTGTGTGTGTGGCCAGAGTGGGTGTGGCCAGCTCAACATCACTCATGTTGGAGGCACCAGTGGTGGCGCTCTGCTAGCAAAAACAGGCTCCCGAGCTCCGTTTTCAGCCGCAATAGCCTCCTGCAACCCTCTGCCAGTGAAAATGGAGCTCTGTTTTCACTAGCAAAGGCACCACAGGCTGGTCCTGTGCTGTTTCCAGGGTGACCCCTGTGAGCCAGATTTAAGCACCCCATGTGCTGAATCTGACCCGTGGCCCTTGGTCTAAACCAGGGGTTTCAAACTCGATTTCATTGAGGGCCGAATCAGGGTTGTGTTTGCCCTTGTGGGGCCAGGGTGGGCGTGGCCAGGGTGGGTGTGGCCAGTTTGACATCATTCGTGTCAGGGGCGCCTGTGGTGGACCAAGTGCTCTGCCAGCAAAAATGGGCTCCCAAGCTCCATTTCCGGCTGCTATGGCTTCCTGCAACCTTCTGCAAGTAAAATGGAGCTTTGGAGGGCTGCCTGCAGCATTCCTGAGCTCCATTTTCACTGGCAGATGCTCTGCGGGCCAGTTCTATGCTATTTCCAGGGCATCCTTGAGGGCCAGATCTAATCATCCCGTGGGCTGGATCCAGCCCCTGGGCTTTGAGTTTGACACCCCTGCTTTAGATCAAGAAACAATGGGTGGAAACTAATGAGGGAGAGAAGCAATCTAAAACTGAGGAGAAATTTCCTGACAATGAGAACAATTCACCAGTGGAATGGTTTGCCTCCAGAAATTGTGAGTGTTCCACCATTTTAAAAAGAGATTGGATAGCCATTTATCTGAAATAGCATAGGGTCTGCTATTTGAGCAAGGAATTGGTCTAGAAGACCTTCCAACTTTGTTATTCTGTTACTTTCTGTTAAGCAGCAACTAAAAGAAGAGCCAATGGAAACACAAACTAATTCCAAGAGTAGAATATCAAGTAGAGATCATTCATGCCAAATAAGAATCACAAAGAAAACATGAACTCCAGAACTATTTCCTAAGACGAGGTCTTAAGATCTCACCTGGGAGATACAACAAGTTCTTTGCCCTCAAGAAGGGGTTCCAGACTGCGTAAGATTCCAGAAAATGAGTTCAAAAGTTTTAATAGATAACAGATAATCAGAGTTGGAAGGGAACTTGTAGTTCATCTAGTCCACCCCACCCCCGTCCAAGCAGGAGACCCTACACCATTTCTGACAGATGGCAATCTCTTATTGAAAATCTCAAGTGATGGCACTCCCACAACTTCCGAGGGCAACTTCTGTTCCATTGGTTGATTTTTCTCACTGTCAGAAAATTTCTCCTTATTTCCAGGTTGAATCTCTCCTTGGTCAGTTTCCATCCATTATTCCTTCTCTGGCCTATAGGTACTTTAGAAAATAGCTTGACCCCCTCCTCTCTGTGGTAGCCCCTCTAATATAGGAAGACTGCTATCATGTCTCTCCCCTGGTCCTTCTCTTCACTAGACTAGCCAGGCCCAGTTCCTGTAACGGTTCTTTAGTGAGTCAACTACAGGCAACAAATTATTTAAAAAGGGAGAACAATGTGTCATTGTTTAAGAGAAATTCTGGACATGCAGATCAGAGGAGGTATTCAGCAGGTTCTGACCAGTTCTGGAGAACAGGTAGCGGAAATTTTGAGTAGTTTGGAGAACCGGTAGTGGAAATTTTGAGTACTTCTGAGAACCAGTAGCAGAAATTTTGAGTAGTTTGGAGAACTGGTAGCAGAAATTTTGAGTAGTTCTGAGAACCGGTAGCGGAAATTTTGAGTAGTTTGGAGAACTGGTAGCGGAAATTTTGAGTAGTTCGGAGAACCGGTAGCGGAAATTTTGAGTAGTTTGGAGAACTGGTAGCAGAAATTTTGAGTAGTTCTGAGAACTGGTAGTGGAAATTTTGAGTAGTTTGGAGAATCGGTAGCAGAAATTTTGAGTAGTTTGGAGAACTGGTAGCGGAAATTTTGAGTAGTTTGGAGAACTGGTAGTAGAAATTTTGAGTAGTTTGGAGAACCGGTAGTGGAAATTTTGAGTAGTTCTGAGAACCGGTAGCGGAAATTTTGAGTAGTTTGGAGAACTGGTAGCGGAAATTTTGAGTAGTTCTGAGAACCGGTAGCGGAAATTTTGAGTAGTTTGGAGAATCAGTAGCAGAAATCTTGAGTAGTTTGGAGAACTGGTAGCGGAAATTTTGAGTAGTTCGGAGAATCGGTAGTGGAAATTTTGAGTAGTTTGAAGAACTGGTAGCGGAAATTTTGAGTAGTTTGGAGAACTGGTAGTAGAAATTTTGAGTAGTTTGGAGAACCGGTAGTGGAAATTTTGAGTAGTTCGGAGAACCGGCAAATGCCACCTCTGACTGGCCCCACTCCCATCTATTCTCTGCCTCTTGAGTTCCAGCTGATCGGCTGGGTCTTCTTTGGTTGCCCTGCACAGGAGAACGCAGCTGGAAAGCAGGTTAGTGGGGTGGGGAGGGAATGGGGATTTTGCAGTATCCTTCCCCTGCCACGCCCACCAAGCCACACCCACAGAACTGGTAGTTAAAAAAATTGAATCCCACCACTGTTGCAGATTATCTGTGAAGAGACAAAAAGGAAATTAGATACCCAACAGGGCTGTTAAGAAGGCACCAATAGTTTATAATTGCTCTCATTAAAGTTGAGCCTTGATTGGCCAGTTCAAAGGTTCATCTTTGTCTGTGGGTGTGTAGCTGCAAGGTGTGTCTGGGAATTAGATAGGCAATTCACAAGATTCTGATATCTTTGAGGAATGTTTTCCTTCTCCAGGAATGGAACCTGTAACGGTATTGCGGATACTCAAATAAAGCCGATCCTTTTTCTTCCTGTCAAAACACATCAAAAACGTTTCACTAGAAAGGCAGCACATTTGAACGCAGGTTGGGGGTGGTGTGGTGCTTCCTTGGATAACCTGTAAAATAGGAGAGGATTAACCCTGTTTATCTTCTTCTGGGAGCTCATAGAAGCTGTGAAGTTTAATGGTCAACTTACGGCCATTTGGGGATCTCATTTTCGGATTATAATGGATTCCAAAGGAAAGTAAACAAAATTAGGTGGGGAGAGTGGCAGCTGGTTGCCATTTGGAGTTATACAGGTTAAAACTATTATCCTTTTTTTTTTTTGAACTATTGGCCTGTTCTATCCACAATAACAAACCAATAAGCATTGAGAGAAAGACAAACTATATCAGAAGGTTCTCCAAATATATTTGTGTATATTAATTTCAGTTTATCAGATCCACTGAATGACCTCGGTAATTGAAGGATTTCTCTTATTTTAATAACAGAGGCACGCACACCATTATGGACTTTTAACCTCCAAAGGTCTTCTTTTCCCCCAAGAAGTCTCTGAGCTAAAGGAAAGGTTAGAGAATGTTTCTAAATAAAGTCTTCCCCGAGGACAGCATTTCTGCTTGCCAAAGAAAACTTAACAAAGAAAACCTTTTGTTTCTCTAGGAAATGTTCTTCCCAAGAAAAATACACCTGCTGTGATAAGTCTTTGGTATCGGACTACACATTTCTATGTTGTTGTAGCATGTTGAATTCACAAATATGCAATGAAAAAAAAAACTCCTGATAAGACAGGTAAATTAATAGGTTTCAGGAACTGGTCTGGTTCTTACTATGTTTGTATGTATGTATGTATGTATGTATGTATGTATGTAACCTTTTGATGGCATTGCAACATAAGCAGCCCCCAGGCTTATCTTTTTTGTAGTGGTTGAGGAAGGA
>CM019159.1:9694287-9789145 GCA_009733165.1 Naja naja
GGAGGGAGGGAGGAAGGAAACGGACTTGTATTAGGCATCTTAATTATTAGTGAACTTTTTATTCATCAGTACAATCTAGCAGTCAACTATATTGTGCAAGAGGCAGTCATATACATTGAAAAAAACAAATAAGCATAATAATGAACAATCAAAGGGCATTTGTATACCTGAAACACTTGGATTGATTGAATAATTATCCCAACTCACGTGGCTGAGTTTATAATGTTTTTTGCCAGTTTTCAGTCTTTTGGACTTATTTTAGTTCAGAATTGCCTCGACTCTATCCCATTCCAGGGATCTTTTTGTATTATTCCCTAGTGACCCTCTTCCTCTTTCCATCTATTTTGTTTACTTCAGATCTTCATTAAGTTTTAGGCAGTTAACGTGACATTTCCAATTCTCCTTCTTTGTGCTCTCTTCAGGAGCTCCAGCCCTTTTTAGCAACTTGTTTCTCCTGCTATGTGATTGTCAGGGTAATGATTTAAGAGATGACCAGCTGTATGATGATGTAATGCCGGGAATGAGTCAGCAAGGTTTTGGGGCTGATATCTCTTTAAGAGCCTGCAATAAGAAGAGGTCCTGTTGGAGCATCTCTCTCTCTTTTTCCTCCTTATGTGTGTGTGTGTGTGTGTTCTGTGCTGTAATTGCTGATTGCTGTTTGTTTGAGGTCTGACTAAAGAACTTGTATGTACATATTCTGTGTAGATACAACCACTGTTTAAATACAAACCTCTGTTTACTATAATTCCTCCTGGGTTGTCTCACATAGTCACACTGTGCACACTCCGGCAGATTGCACCTGTGAGTTTATTAAAGTCTTCAGCTTAAAGTTCAAGAGATGGATTTGACTAAATTCAATCGTTGTGTGCCTTAAAACTAAGAACTCTAGAACTGCATACTCACATTGCCCCAATGTTCCTGAACCTTTCATTCCCGCAGTTAACTCTCCCTTCCTGATCAGTTTCTAATCAAGGTTGAATGGATAGAGGTTGAATGGATAGAGAGAAACATTGGCTTGAAAGTGGGATAAAAGAGCCTATTTCTGTTCACACTAAGCAGCCCTCCCTCAACAGAGGGAGAGGGATAAGACACCACCTATTTCCTTTCTACAACACAGCTCTTGCAACCATTCCAAGAAGATTCCACCCCCCCATTTGCATTCTGATACAGGTGACTCTGAGGACACAGCTAAATCCCCAAGTGGCCTCAAGAATATTCAGAGAGAGTACTAATGACCAGATGATTGCAAAGAAATGTTATCCTTCCAGAATTGATGTAGCTTCTTGGATGAGAAGCAGAATGTCTTCTTCTTGTTCTCCTTCTCCTCCCCTCCTCCTCCTCCTCCTCATTCTTTTTGGAAAAAACAGTCTAGTTGCCTTTTGAAAAGCATCTTTCAGATATCTTATCAAGGCTAGTTGATTCTCTCAACTTTCCTCCAACAAAAAAAGTCAGGAATTTTTGGAAAGGGACATGACTGACAGAATCTTCTAACAGGGATAATTTAAGTCTCTCATCACCAAGACTTGGTTCCTCTTTGAAAGTTCTACAGCAACCTCTACCATAATGTCATAACCAGGGAGATGCTGTTACATCTCACTGGTTATCCCAGTAGACATCACTGGCAATCTTGATTTTATCTGTTTCTCTACTCATTTTAAGCTGGGTGGTTAATGAAAAAAAATTGCTTAATATGCAGCTTTGTGTGATTCACTTGTCTGGATTTCTGAGCAGGACTTGATATTTTTAAGGTAGCAGGCAAATCGTGCTCCCTTCCTATTGCTTCTTTGTCATTTGAACAAGTGGTACCTTTGACTGTTGAGTTGTATCCCAGAATGGTGTGGGAGTAGGAATGGATTTCCAGAGGAAAAATTGCAGACTACAGGAACCAGGAGCATTACTTGGGTGACCCTGAGGACACAGATAAACCTCCAAGTGGCCTCAACGACCCTCTAAAAGGATGCAAATGACCAGCTGTCTGCAAGGAATATAAATCCTTCCATTCCCCACTATCATGCCAGAACTGAAGAAGCTTCTTGGATGAGAAGCAAAACACCTTCAATAGGAAAAACCAGAAAATCCAGTTGCCTCCTGAAAAAAGCACCTTTGGGACCTCCAAAGGAAAGTGACTTCAGATTAACAGATTAACAGATAATCAGAGTTGGAAAGGGACCTTGTAGGTCATCTAGTCCAACCCCCAGCTCAAGCGGGAGGCCCTACACCATTTCTGACAAATGGCAGTCCAATTTCTTCTTGAAAGTCTCCAGTGATGGCGCTCCCACAACTTCTGAGGGCAACTTCGGTTGCATTGGTTGATTGTTCTCCCTGTCAGAAAATTTCTCCTTATTTCCAGGTTGAATCTCTCCTTGTTCGGTTTCCATCCATTATTCCTTGTCTGGTTTTCAGGCACTTTAGAAAATAGCTTGACCCCTTCCTCCTCTCTGTGGCAGCCCCTCAAATATTGGAAGATGCTATCCTGTCTCCCCTGGTCCTTCTCTTCCCTAGACTAGCCAAGCCCAGATCCTGCAACCGTTCATTGTATGTTTTAGTCTCCAGAGACCCCTAATCATCCTGGTTGCTCTTCTCTGTACTTTTTCTAGAATCTCAACATCTTTTTTTATAATGTGGTGAACTTCTGAAGAAACATCATCAAGATGTTTACGGTAACATTGTCCTAATGAATTTTCCCTGGGATTTATTTACCTCTTATTAATTTCAATCTCAGCATTAAACCGTTTCCCTGGATATCCCCAAGAAATCACGCAACCCTGCTTCAGGCGAAAAGAAAAAGGATTTAGGTGCTGCTGTTTATGCTGGTTTCCAACTTGTCAAAGAACCTCGCCTTGTATTGACTCCACCACATGTATTGCATCAATTAAGATGGTTATCTAATAAAGGAAGCATTGTTTTCATGACAGAGGGGTGCACGGTGAAACTAAATTCATAGTGCCTCAAGCCCTAAAAAAAGCCGGTGAGCTTCATCGTTGGAACAAGCAATCCCCAATTGCTTGAAGGGTTTGGCTGTACTTGATTTATCTGCACTACTCAGCCTTCTTTCAGACAAGGTTGATGAGAAAAACACCTATTTTTTTAAAAAAAAAAACAGTATTGTTCCCCTTAATTTGACCAAAAGCTGCACAATTTCTGGGCTAGATCTGGATCTTTCTGCTTGCCTCTTATTGGCTCTGGAAAGAATGGCGTTGAACTACAGGATGAAAAGTTGATAAATTAGAATAGCAATAGCACTTAGACTTACATACCACTTCACAGTGCTTTACAGCCCTCTCTAAGTGGGTTACAGAGTCAGCCTGTTGCCCCCCAACAATCTGGGTCCTCATTGTACCCACCTCGGAAGGATGAAAGGTTGAGTCAACCTTGAACCTGGTGAGATTTGAACTGCCAAATTGCAAGCAGCTGGCAGCCAGAAGAAGTAGCCTGCAGTACTGCATTCTAACTACTGCGCCACCACGGCTTAGAATAGAATAGAATAGAATAGAATAGAATAGAATAGAATAGAATAGAATAGAACAGAACAGAATAGAATAGAAAAAGTGGAATGGAATGGAATGGAATAGAATAGAAAAAATGGAATAGAATAGAAAAAATAGAATAGAATAGAATAGAAAAAATGGAATAGAATAGAATAGAATAGAATAGAATAGAATAGAATAAATAGAATAGAAAAATGGAATGGAATAGAGAATAGAATAGAATAGAATAGAAAGAATAGAAAAAAATGGAATGGAATGGAATGAATAGAATAGAATAGAATAGAATAGAATAGAATAGAATAGAATAGAATAGAAAAAATGGAATGGAATGGAATGGAATGGAATGGAATAGAATAGAATAGAATAGAATAGAATAGAAAAAATGGAATAGAATGGAATGGAATAGAATAGAATAGAATAGAAAAAATGGAAAAGAATGGAATAGAATAGAATAGAAATGGAATGGAATGGAATGGAATGGAATGGAATAGAATAGAATAGAATAGAATAGAATAGAATAGAATAGAATAGAAAAAATAGGATGGAATGGAATGGAATGGAATGGAGTGGAGTGGAATAGAATGGAATGGAATGGAATAGAATAGAATAGAATAGAATAGAATAGAATAGAATAGAAAAAATGGAATAGAATGGAATAGAATAGAATAGAATAGAATAGAAAAGAAAAAATGGAATAGAATAGAATGGAATGGAATGGAATGGAATAGAATAGAATAGAATAGAATAGAATAGAATAGAATAGAATAGTTGGAAAGGCCTTTAGACTGGTGTAACAGACCCAATACCCTTCCAGACAAATGGCTGTTCAATCTCTTCTTGAAAATCTCCAGTGATGGGGCACCCACAAGTTCTGAAGGCAAGCTGTTCTACTGATTAATTGTTCTCACTGTCAGGAAATTTCTCCTTAGTTCTAAGTTGAATCTCTCTTTGTTAAGTTTCTATTCATTGCTTTCTTGTCCTGCCCTTGGTGCTTTGGAGAATAGGTTGTCCCCTCTTCTCTGTGGCAGCCCCACAAATATTGGATGACTGCTGTCATGTCACCCCACTCCTTCTCTTCGCTACGGTAGGCATACCGTTGCACAATTCATCATACAATTTAGCTTCCAGCCCCCTAATCACCTTTGTTGTTCATCTCTGCATTATCAGCAGTGGGAAATATGTGTGCATGGTAGCTATTTTTTTTAACATTGACATTTTCAAGTTTGAAACTAGCAAGCCATCAAACACTCAAAATGATCTGGGAAATAATACGCAAAACTTATCTTGTGGTTTGTAATACCAACCCTCTTATGAAAAGCAGAAGGACAAAAGGGTGTAACCAGTGGTGGGATTCAATTTTTTTTTACTACCGGTTCTGTGGGCGTGGCTTGGTGGACGTGGCAGGAGAAAGGTACTGTAAAATCTCCAATCAGAGGTGGTATTTGCCAGTTCTCTGAACTACTCAAAATTGCCACTACTGGTTCTCCAGAACTGGTCAGAACCTGCTGATTACCATCTCTGGGTGTAACCATCTAAAATCAGTGGGATCTACAGGAGAATTTCCTTGTGGACTGAGCCCCAATCTTGTAGATCGAAGGAAGTATTTTTTTTAATATTAAGACAAATCCCGTGGAATAAAACAAGCCTGTTGCAACAATACAACCCTAGCTGACCTAACAATTCCTGCAGCCCTTACTGATGAACTTTAGAAAAACCTAGACAGAATTACAGGAGGGTAGGATCCATCCAATAAAAACCTTGTGTTGTTTCCTTTACTACACTGTAATAGATTTATTTAGTAATTTGATCTTGGTGGGATCAGCTCTGTTATCCAGCCCAACTATTCTAACAGTAGCCCTGCAACTTTTTCTCACAACTGGGATGGAAAGCAACTTAGGAGGAAAATATGCCTTATCCACCATGCTCTACAAGTCTTGGGTGAGAAGAATACTCAAGGCAAGGGTAACTAATCACATGCATCGTTTCCTGCATGTTGACCCCTCCCTACCCATCCCAGTTTCCAATGCCCTGGTTTAATCTCTGTTTCTCAAACCTTTCTATGTAATTGAGTGGCCATTCATCTACCTGACTTTGAGAGACAGAAGAGGATTAGATGGCAAAAGTCACTTTGTGAGGAACATGGGGGGGATTGCTAAATGTCAAAGATGATAGATATATATGACAGACAGACAGACAGACAGACCACTAATGCATCCTCTAATCAACCTATGTAAGACAGGCAGGCAGGCAGGCAGGCAGATAGGTGATAGAATCATCATTCAATCAACACTGGAAGTTTTTTTTTTTAATGTTGGATAACCATTTGTCTGAAGTGGTGTAGGGTTTCCTGCCTAGGCAGGGGGTTGGACTAGAAGACCTCCAAGGTCCCTTCCAACTCTGTTACTCTATTCTATTCTATTCATATACAGATAGATAGAAAGAAAAAGAGAGAAAGAAAGAAAGAAAGAAAGAAAGAAAGAAAGAAAGAAAGAATCATATACAGATAGACAGATAGACAGATATAGAATCATAAATAGATATAGAATCATAGATAGGTAGAATCATAGACAGATAGATTGATACAGAATCATAGATAGATAGATAGAATCATAGACAGACAGACAGACAGACAGTTAAAGAATCATAAATAGATATAGAATCATAGATAGATAGAATCATAGACAGACAGACAGACAGTTAAAGAATCATAAATAGATATAGAATCATAGATAGATAGAATCATAGACAGATAGATTGATACAGAATCATAGATAGATAGATAGAATCATAGACAGACAGACAGACAGACAGTTAAAGCATCATAAATAGATATAGAATCATAGATAGATAGAATCATAGACAGACAGACAGTTAAAGAATCATAAATAGATATAGAATCATAGATAGATAGAATCATAGACAGATTGATACAGAATCATAGATAGATAGATAGAATCATAGACAGACAGACAGACAGACAGTTAAAGAATCATAAATAGATATAGAATCATAGATAGAATCATAGACAGATAGATTGATAGATTGATACAGAATCATAGATAGATAGACAGACAGACAGACAGAATTATATACATATAGAAAGACAGGCAGACATCCACAATGTGAGAGAACTTGAGAATTTTAGCTGCCCTGAATTGTACAGATGGAATGATGAAGTTGGAGTGAATTAAGGTAACACACAGGCAGCCTTACCTCTTTTTTTCAGTGCCATTGTAACTTTGAACGGTCACTAAATGAACTGTTGTAAGTTGAGGACTTACCTGCATATGATTTCTATTCCCCCCACCCTCCTTCTTTTGGGATGAGGACTAGACTTTAAGGGAAGACTGTATTGTAAGGAGAGATGGGGGGGAACTTCATGAGTCTAAGTGTCAATCAAAGACGGCAGGAAATCATTTTAGATCTTATGTCACTTTCCCCCCCACCCCTGGATTTTGGTAATTAGGAATACAAAGTTAACGACGCAAGCAAACCCAAACACACACGGCTGGGAAAACACCACCTGCCTTTCCTTTTGCCTTGTCCTTACAATATGGAGAGGAGGTTAAAGTCAGTGGAAAATTACACTGAACAGCCTCCGAGGGTAGCAGCTGCACGACCAGGGAGAAAAGAAAAATAAGACGATAGATAAAAAAGTGAGATAGAAAATTAAAAAGACCGGCTGACAGAATGCTGATCCAGCAAATGCGGCAAACAGCCAAGCTGACTGCAAAATGAGAAGATTCTGGCTCTGCAAAGATTTATTTAGGATGCCTCTTATTCAGCTCTTATGCCACCAACAGGGAGAGTGGTGCAAAAAAAATGAGTGATTGCTTTAGCAATTTTGCATTCTGCCAATTGCATTCCAAACCATGGCACTTTAAATGCCAATGGGGGCAGGAAGGATGAGGAGCACATGTTAAGTTCCAGTTGAATTGATGTATTTGTATAGGGTTTCCTGCCTAAGCAGGGGGTTGGACTAGAAGACCTCCCAAAGTCCCTTCTAACTCTGTTATTCTGTATTTTCTATATTGCTCTTGCCTATGACCAAGAATCTAGTTAACTAATGGTCGGCACTTCATTGGCACTAGATAAGAGTTAAACAGAATTCAAGAGGGTTGGACTTAGACCCTTTGTGGCTATGTAGAGATTCTAGGCTAATTCCTCTCTTGACTCCTCTTCCAAACTCTTGTCTCCATCTCCTATATCAGAAGTCAGCAACCCGCACCTCTGGAGCCGCATGTGGCTCTTTCATCCCTCTGCTGCAGCTCCCTGTCACTCAAAATATGTCACAACTGCCAACGTGTGACACCTGCCGGCATGCAATTTATCGAGCTTTTCAACCCTCCAGTAGGCCAACCATGGGTAGATCCACAAAAAGAAAAGTTTCAGAAGAAAACAGAACATTTAATTCAACTACATATGCTAGTTTTGTGGCCGCTCAAGAAATAGTCAGGCATGGGAAGGGTTTTGTGGCTCCCAGTGCTTTTTTTTTCTGTGGGAAATGGGTTCAAATGGCTCTCTTGAGTGTTTAAGGGTGCCAACCTCTGTCCTATATCATGGTTCATCTAAAATTATAACACTACAATGGTAACACAGCCATCATTGCAATATCTTACCATCTTACTTAACTTAAAGCATGATAATATAATAACTCTTAGAACATTGCACAACAACCTATCTTTAAACAAACCAAACATGACATTAGACTATCAAAAACCTTCTAATACTGGTATAATTCAGTCTTAATTGGTTTCTGGAGACCTTTGCAGTGAAGGTTACTCTATTGCCCATAGTATTAGTGCCATGAAGGAGTGCTATTGTCTTTTCACTTCAGCTTAGATTCTTTGGAGTGCACTGATGCATTTATTTTATGCATTTATTTATTCATTTGTTATATTTATTTCTTAGCATTTTCCCCCCAGAAGCCTAAAGGAAATTTACACAAGTTAACAATCTGTATTTATAAAATAGTTTGGGGGTGAAAGAGAATAACTGGCCCACAATCTCCAGTGAGGGTAGCTTTGAATCCAGGTTCCCTAGCTCTGATTTGTCTCTAAGGTGCGTTTTCAAAACACAATTGGGCTTTTGTCTATGGAGATTCTCAGTCATCCAGGTCATGGTTGTCCCCAAAAGTGCTTTTCCACTGCGCCCTGACAACACAGATAAACTCCTGATGGTCTCAACGATTCTCTAAAAAGAATGCAAATGACCAGCTGTCTGCAAAGAGTATTACAGAAATCCTTCCATTCCCCACGATCCAGGCAGAGCTGAAAAAGCTTTTTGGGTGAGAATTAAAAACATCTTCAAAGAAAAAACAAAGAAGTCCAGTTGCCTCTTGAAAAAGCACCTTTGGGACAACTGGACTTTCTTTGTTTTTCCTTGAAGATATTTTTTCTTCTCATCCAAGAAGGTTCTTCAGTTCTCTAAATGCTTCCATAGATATTTAGTTCTGATTAGGCATCCCCTAGCTTTCCCTTCAATTCCATTGGATGGGTCGGTCATTCTCTTTCAGCCCAAATTGTGAGAAGTGATTGCAGCTTAGACATGGCTTAGGAATTCCTTCTAACTCTTCTTACATAAGCAATCAAACAAGACCATTAGGTTTTGGTTTAATATGGTTGGTCTGTTAACATGTCCTGCTGGAACCAGACTCCTTGCACGTTCTGGAAGATAATTTTCTATTACTGCCTTTAGCAAGCTGACCCAGGATTCTAGGGAAGTTACTATAAGCAATGTTGTAGGGTCACCAAAGACCCCCTACTAGTTCTCTGGGAACGCTGCATTTCTTGAGACAAGATAGGAAGTGATAAGGGTATGTCTTAGAGCAGGAATCTTCAAACTTAACAGCATTAAGACTTGTGGACTTCAACTCCCAGAATTCCTCCTCCAGTCATGTTAGCTCAGGAATTCTGGGAGTTGAAGTCCACAAGTCTTAAACTTGCCATGTTTGAAGACCCTTGTCTTAGAGAAAGAGAAGCACTAGGTGTGACATGATATTGCAGGGACTGTCACAGAGAGGAGGAGGTCAACCTGTTCTTCAAAGCACCTAAGGGCAGGACAAGAAGTAATGGATGGAAGTCTATCAAAGAAAGGACCAACCTAGAATTTTCCTGGTATGGAGAATAACCAGTGGAACGGCTTCCCTTTCCGAAGTTGTGGTGCTCCATCAGTGGAGGTTTTAAGAAAGCCAGCCATGGTCTTACTTGAAGGTTTAAACTTGGACTTCAACTCCCAGAATTCCTGAGCTAACATGACTGGAGGAGGGATTCTGGGAGTTGAAGTCCACAAGTCTTAAAGCTGTCAAGTTTGAAGATCCCTGGTATAGGGTCTCCCGCTTGAGCAGGGGCTCTCCAAGGTCACTTCCAGCTCTGTTATTCTGTAATTTTGCAACCTGGCACCTAGTCCATGTGTCAAAGGATACCCCTGCAAAGACTCTTCTTGGTACGATTTGCTGGGCTTGACAACCAACGATTCGTCCAACGTCTTGATCGGTGTTTCCTCCAAGGGCCTTGGTGGTGCAGGCTGTTAATAGCCTAGCACTTAGCTCCAGCTGCCTGTAATTATTGCAGGCTCGAATCCCACCAGGCTCAAGGTTGACTCAGCCTTCCATCCTCTCGGGGTAGGTAAATTGAGGACCCAAGATTGTTGGGGGCAATAAGCTGACTTTGTAAAAATGCCGCTTAGTAATAAGCAGGCATATACAATGGAATGAAGGCTATTGCTGAGCGCATTGGGTTGTATCCCAAAATTGTAAGCCGCCCTGAGTCTCCGGAGAAGGGCGGGATATAAATATGAATTTTAAAAAAAAGCCTTCATGGACCCTTTTTGAACTAACAGGATCCATGATGCGCCTTGACTTTCACCAACAATCAACTTGGCTTTCATGCAGCCAAGCTAGGTGAGAGAACTGGCAGCGGTGGGAGTTTCTTATTCTGACTTTTAGAAACCGTGCTTGGAAATGAAAATTTAACCCAAACCTAACCATGTTTCTAAAGTACCTCTCTAACCCACCATCTCAGCGACTCTTGGTGGCCGGCCTGAGACAAGTATCCCTTTGAACACCAAGCTGGAGGAAGCTGCTTTATGGCTTAGGATCAATTAGGTGTGTGTCCAAGAGGAAGCGGCTTTTAGATATCCGTTGCCAGCCTTCCTTTTTAGTACATTTTTCCAGGCTGAGCTCCAACCCATGAATTAAGGTAAGATCATTTCTGTTTTAATTTCATGCGCATTCAGGAGAGATCAAGTGCTCCAGTGCCATTGTTCTCGTTCCCATCACGGAGCAGTTTTTCCGTACCTGGAAGAAGGTTGTGGGGTGGCTTCTTTCCTATCTTAACTGACAGGAGAAAAGAAGGCTAACTGGATTGGGGGTTGGAAGCGGGTGAAAGGGGGATTTTCTTAATCTGCTCTTTTTCAGGTATCCCCAGGATCTGGTTTCTGCTTCCTCTTCTGCCCTTTATATTAACGCAGTCTTCTCTCAGCCTTTGGCAAGTTTGAGATAACAGATACAGATTAACAGAGTTGGAAGGGACCTTGTAGGTCATCTAGTCCGACCCCACACACAAGCAGGAGACCGTATGCCATTTCTGACAGATGGCAGTCCAGTCTCTTCTTGAAAGCTTCCAGTGATGAAGTTCCCATAACTTCTGAAGGCAACTTCTGTTCCGTTGGTTGGTAGCTCTCACCAGTGGTGGGAGAGGTGTGGTAGGGAGAGAGGGAGAGAGAGGAGGAAGGGAGGGAGGGAGAAAAAGAGGGAGGGAGAGAGGAGAGAGGGGGAAGGAGAGGGAGAAGGAGTGATAGAGAGAGAAGGAATGATAGGGAGAGGCAGTTCTGTGGGCATGGCTTGGTGGGCGTGGTTTGGCTTGGTGGGTGTGGCAGGGGAAGGAGACATTCCATTCCTCCCACTCCAGGGGGAAGGTTACTGCAAAATCCCATTCCCTCCCCACCCCACTAACCTGCTTTCCAGCTCTGTTCTCCTGTGCAGGGCAACCAAAGAATACCTATCCAATCAGCTGGGACTCAATGGAAGACAGAGAAGAGATGTGGGCTGGGCCAGTCAGAGGTGGTATTTGCCGGTTCTCCGAACGACTCAAAATTTCCACTACCGGTTCTTCAGAACTGGTCAGAACTTGCTGAATACCACCTCTGGCTGTCACTGTCAGAAAATTTCTCCTTATTTCCAGGTTGAATCTCTCCTTGTTCAGTTTCCATCCATTATTCCATTATTTCTGGGGTGTGAGTTTCAACCCCCAGAATTCCCCAGCTGGCCATGCTATCTGAGGAATTCTGGGAATTGGAGTCCAGACTTCCTAAAGTGACCCAGGTTGAGAAACACTGCTTTAAAGCAATAATTATTTAGCGTGCCACTCATAACTCAAAGAATGTTTAACAGTTCCTTGGGCTGCAACAGTCCTGGGCCTTCTACTCTTCTCTATGTTTTATTAACCCCTTGGATGATTGAAGAGCTGAGGAAGCTTATGAGATTTGCAACTGGAACCTAATTGGATCCAGGGCTAATGCTGGGAAAGACAGAAATAAATCTGGAAAAGGCAGAAATGAGTTCAAAACAATCTCGAGACATTAGAAGAATAGGTTGGGAAAAAAAGAAAAGCAATTACAAAGGGTTTTTTTTTTTAACTTTGGAAAATATAAGTGAAATCTGACGAAAAGAAGAGGATTCTTGGGCTGGTAATACAGGTAGTCCTTGACTTATGACCACAGTTGAGTCCACAATTTCTGTTGCTAGGTGAGACATTTGTTGAATGAGTTTTGCCCCATTTTATGACTCCTGGCAGACAGCTGGTCATTTGCATTCTTTTTAGAGAGTCGTTGAGGCCGCTTGGAAGTTTATCTGTGTCCTCAGGGTCTCATCTGAGTGGTGCAAATGGGTTGGAGCCTTGTTGGAACTGCTGAAAGGACTGTATTGTAGACTGGAGACAGATGATGACGTATCCCTCCCCCTTTGTGCAGAGAGGACTGTCCAGTTTTCACCTAGATGGCCATCTTCCAATAAACATCTTCAAAGAAAAACCAGAAAGTCCAGTTGCCTCTTGAAAAAGCACCTTCTTCTTGAATAGGTTAGCAGCGAAGACATTGGTAAACATCACAATCTCCTCTTGGCATTTTTTCTCATCTTTTTTTTCTAAATCTGGTTCTTCTCCATGTTTGTAATTTGTGACCTCCAATTGAGCCACGTTAACAGGGGTTACAGACCTTCATCTGGTCAATGTTTAAGTTAGAAATCTCTTGGGATGCGACAAAGAAGAAGGCATGAGCTTCAAGAAGTCTTTTTTCTAAACCAGGTTGGTTTCATCAAAACAGTTCAGTGTGCACTTCTCTCTTAAAATGTCCATGATGCACAACCCCAAAAATTGATGGATCTGAATCAGAATAGAGAATAGAGTTGGAAGGGGCCTTGGAAGACTTCTAGTCCAAGCTTCTGCTCAGAAGCATTCTAGACACATGTCTGTCCAGTCTCTTCTTAAAAGCCTCCACTGATGGAGCACCCACGACTTCTGAAGGCAAGCCATTCCACTGGTTAATTGTCCTTGTTAATTGTTAATTCAGTGGCTTTTAGCTTTAGAGGAAAAGTTCTTTTCTCCAGACCCTTCTATATACCTGAGACGCTTTATGTCCCAATTCTACCTCTAAGCTTGTTCAGAGGAGGCCACATCATGGATTCCAAGACCTCCGGAGATCCGTGCTTCTACTATCCTGGCCCTCCAATCCCACTCAATCTTTTTGCCAAGCATGGGCAGAAAGTAAAAAAGCACAATGCTGCTCCTTGTTAGCACTCATCTCATCACCTCCAAAAACACTCCCACAACTTATAAATCAGTTTTGTTCTGTTAAGATTGTTGACCGACTACTTTTCAGAAGGTCTCCAATAAATTAGGATCTGCTGAAGTGGCAAAACAACCTTGAAAGAGGCACTTGAATGGACCGTGAACACAGAAGGGCCATTATGTGAAGAGGAAATGGCAAAGGTAATCATAAAATTCTGAAAAATTATACAATTACTTTTGTACAATGAGGTTCTTCAGATATATAAATAGAACAGGTAAGCATTGCTTTTGCCTGGCTATGATTTATCACGCCAAAATTCAATTCTGCATGGGTGGGCAGAGACTTTCCCAGCTTTCATCCCAAAGTCTATCCATTTCTACTTGCTCTCCCCCATCCACCCATCTTCTCCTCTTCCTCCTCTTCTTTCTCTTCCAGAACTTCATTGTATTCCCTTGCAGGGCAGTGCCCTGCACGATTACATTCTCACCACGCTTTAAGCCCCATAAATCAGGCTGCACAACTTCACCCACTTCCAGTAAGATGTCTCTGTGTGTAACGTTGGACCACACAGAACTAAGTCTACAAAATTGTCATTGACTCAGAAGTACTTTTCTAGGGCACATTCAGTTCCAAAGGCTTAACTCAGCTTTATTTTAGTCATGAGTGCATGCAACAGATCTCTGATTCACAAATGTCCGGAAGCAACGGAGGTTGGAAGTCTGCTAACTTGCTATCCCCACCAACATAGGTACCTCTGTCTGCCTGCCTCATCCACAAATAAAAGCAACAGAATTCCCCTGCTCTAATAAAGATTTCTCCCTAACACCTCTGAACCATTAGAGAATTGAAGATGCTTCTTGCATGAGAAGCCAATCGACTTCAAGGAAAAACAAAGAAAGTCCAGGGTTATTGTTGTTGTTGTTTTGTCTTTTAATGACCCCATAATCCCTTGCATTGGAGTCGAGGCAACTGAATGGAGCTGAGTGTTTACTGGCCAGATGCCCTTCCCATCGCCAATGCAGAGTTCATTGTGCCCAGAGAGAAATATCTGCTGCTACCTACAAGGATCGAAGTCACAGTCAGCTAGTTGCCTCTGGAAAAAAAAAGGCACTTTTGGGACAACCATGACCATGAAAATCTCCACGGTATCTTTTCATTTATCCCACCGTCCACTGTAAAATAATAATGAGGACCAAACATTGCAATCTTGGAATTTAAGGTGATTATGAGGAGTGAGGTGTACCCGAAGGGTGAAAAGATAGGAGACAACCAGCAAAATCAAGATGGTGGCCGTAACCGCACGATCAGAGTCCCCCGGCCTCTCGTTCTTTTGCCTAGATCGCTCCAGCATACTTCCTTTCCTTGACACCTGATTTCGTATCAGGTAATGCGGTGAAATTAGACAGGAGCCAAACCTATGAGGAGATGAACGAATGAGTGACAATGGCAGCTGTGGGAAGCTCGTTCTTACATGTTTCAGAACATGCCCTCATATCCATTGCAGTGCTAAAGGCCATGGAAGATGATCCAGTCTGGAAGTGAGGGGAAATTTGCAGTGGGGTAAAGAACTGTTTTGAAACAGCTCCACCCTTCTTTGCTCCATCAAGATTTCCAAACAATGTGCCATGTTCCAGCCTGAAGACTTTTGCTGAACATAATAAGAGCACTGTTGTTCTGTTTCTGGAATCCACTGATAATTAACAAATTAATATTCTGTTATCACAGAGTAATGATGAGCTAATTGGGTCCTTCTGACAGGCCTGACTTCAGAATGAGGTCATGAAAGGGAAGAGATGAAAGTGTCGGATGATGAGCCACAGTGGCGCAGTGGTCAGAATGCAGTATTGCAGGCAAATTCTGCCCACTGCCAGCAGTTCGAGTCTCACCGGCTCCAAGTTGACTCAGCCTTCCATCCTTCTGAGGTTGGCAAAATGAGGAACCAGGTTGTTGGGGGCCACATGTGCGTCTCTGTAAACTGCTTAGAGAGGGCTGTATAGCACTGTGAAGCGGTATTTAAATCTAAGTGCTATCTCTGTCAACCAAATTTCCTCACTCATCAGTTTTAGCCATAGCCACGATCCCTCCCGGGCACATCACTAAAGACACTAAGGTGCCTCAAAGTCCTTAGTTACTGCTGAATGTCGGTAAAATATATCTCAAGGTGCCTGTCAGCTGAACAGCCATGACAAAATATCCTCCCCTCTCCATCTTGTTTTGGTTAGATCCAGTATGGTAAAGGGGCTGAACAAGGACAGTGGAGACTACTTTGAAGTTACCTCATTGGAAAATCTACTCTGATATTTATATTGCTCATATCATGAACGTTTATCCTTTTCGGATTGAATTAAGTTGAATACTTTACTTCTCCCCATATGAGTAGACACACAAGGAATTTGTCTCCGGTGCAGAAGCTCTCATTGAACATGCAAAGCAACAGAATAATGATAGATGATACATGATAATGAGGAGAAAGAGAAGGAGAAAGAAGGAGAAGGGAAAAGGAGAAAGGGAAGGAGAAGGAGAAGGGGGGAGGAGGAGGAGGAGGAGGGATACAAAGGATAAACAATAATATTACAGCCATACTACTTGGGTAACTACATACAGACATTAGAATTAGGTGTTGAGCAGAGTGATGGCACAGGGGAAACTGTTTATGGGTCTAATTGTTTTGGTACACAATGCCCTATAGCAATATTGCCAAACCTTTTTGGTACTGAGTGCCAAAACGGGAGCACATGTGTGCGCATGGGAGCACCAGAAACTAGAAGAGCTCTGCAGCACACGCCGGGAAGCTGAGCTTCCAGTTTCTGGCGTGCACATGCACACCAGCCATCTGGTCTTCCGGTTTATGGCATGCATGTGTGCACAAAAACCAGCTGGCCAATGTGCATGCGTGCCCAATGTGGCCAATGTGCTCAGCTTCCTGGTGCACACATGCGCACGGGGGAGCTACTGTCTTCTGGTTTTGGGCATTCCTGTGAAGACCAGCTGATTGGCGCACATATGCGCACCGGAACCCAGAAGAGCAATGGGTGACGGCTGGTGTGCCCAGAGAGATGGCTCTGCATGCCACTTCCGGCATGTGTGCCATAGGTTCGCCATCATGGCCCCATAGCAATGTCCCAAGAGGAGGAGTTAAAACAGTTTACATCCTGGATGTGAGGAATCTGTAGATATTTCCTCAGCCCTTCTGACCTGCGCAACCGATCTTCTGTGGAAGGCAGTCTGGTTGCGGTTGGACATTCCTGCAGTCTAACTCTCAGCTGGAGCCTGTGCCTGTCTTGTTTGGTTGCTCTACCGAACCAGACAGTTATAAAAGTACAAATGTTTTGCAAATTTCAAGTTAGTTAGGATCCCCTAAAACAACCTTCTTTTTTAAATAAACTTTATTAGTCTTTTATAACTTAAAAAAAGAAAAACAAACAAAAAGTACAAATATCTTAATTTCAACAGTTTGTGGCATTCATCTTATACTACTGTTTTGTGGATTATTTACAAATACATACACTTTATGCGAATGTAAACATTAGCTTGTATGTTGCTTATCGTTAACTTTTTCATCATCCGTTTTTCTATCTTTGCTCAATCCAGTCATACCATTTTTCCCAAGTCTTATGATACGCAGTCTCCTCTTTCTCTTGTAACATCAGAGTTAATTTATCCATCTCAGCACAAATCATTATTTTTTTTTCAACGATCAATTCCTTGATCGTCCTTGGTGGCTCAGGCTGTTAAATGCCTGCTCTTAAGATCCAGCTGTCTACAATTACTGTAGGCTCGAATCCCACCAGGCTCAAGGTTGACTCAGCCTTCCATCCTCTCAGGGTAGGTAAATTGAGGACCCAAAATTGTTGGGGGCAATAAGCTGACTTTGTTAAAATGCCACTTAGTAATAAGCAGGCATATACAATGGTATGAAGGCTATTGCTGAGCGCATTGGGTTGTGCTCCAAAAATTGTAAGACGCCCTGAGTCTTCGGAGAAGGGCGCATATAAATGTAATTTAAAAAAAAATTCATCTGGTGGTATACATGTATGTTTCCAGCACTGGGCGTAAGCAATTCTGGCTGCAGTTAGAATATGGATTCCCTAAAACTTCTTAACAGTTATAACAACCAACCAGTGGGCCAGCTTGCCTTCAGAAGTTGTGGATGCTTTTAAGAAGAGACTGGACAGCCATTTGTCTGGAATGGCATAGGGTCTCCTGCTTGAACAGGGGGCTGGACTAGAAGACCTCCAAGGTCCCTTCCAACTCTGTTAAATCTGGGAATCCATTCAAGGAGGAGAACAAACAACCAATTATTTACCACCGCCCCTTTAAAAAAAAAATCAATATATTCATCTAAGCCACTCTGCCCATTCATTACTGTTTGTTTTCAAGCGAAGGGATTTTTCATTTGGCACAGATCTACCTTGGTCCCTTCAAGGGAAGAAACGCCAAGCTGGCCTGAAATTTTCCAGTTTCTGAAGAAAACCTGTTTATAAAGAGGGTAGAATGGCAGCGCCCCTTCTAACCTTCCTCAGCATGGCCTCAGATACTACAATGAGCTCTCTCTTTCTTCTTCTCCTCCCTCCCTCCTTCCCTCCCTCCCTCCCTTTCCCCTCGCTAAGCAACCTTGCGAGCGCCCGAGGACGCAACTCCGTGTGAGGTAAGCAGGTTTGTACAAGCCCCTGTGTGGGGGGTCTCCAGAAACACAGGCTGTTAACATGTCACAGGCTTGTTAGGGTAAAAGCTGTGAAACACAGGTGTGCTTGCCTCTCAGCTGCTCAGCTGCCAATTTTACCAGCTCATCTGGTAAAGCAGTTCCTCCAGTTCAGGACATAAGATTCTCAGCTGCGTGAAAAGACAATCAATCAATCAGAATAGAACTGGGGGTGGGGGGTGGGGGGGGGAACCTTAGAGGTCTTGTAGTCTAACACACGGTTCAAGCAGGAGAACCCTATACCAGAGGTCTTCAAACGTGACAGCTTTAAGACTTGTGGACTTCAACTCCCAGAATTCCTCCTCCAGTCATGTTAGCTCAGGAATTCTGGGGTTGAAGTCCGCCAGTCTTAAACTTGCCAAGTTTGGACCAGTGGTGGGATTCAAAAAAATTTACTAGCGGTTCTGTGGATGTGGCTTGGTGGGCGTGGCAGGGGAAGGATACTGCAAAAATCCCCATTCCCTCCCCATCCCACTAACCTGCTTTGCAGCTCTGTTCCCCTGTGCAGGGCAACCAAAGAAGACCCAGCCGATCAGCTGGGACTCAATGGGCCAGTCAGAGGTGGGATTGGCCGGTTCTCCAAACCACTCAAAATTTCCGCTACCGGTTCTCCAGAACTGGTCAGAACCTGCTGAATTCCCACCTCTGGTTTGGACCCTTGCCCTGTATCAGGGGCCCTCAAACTGGGCAACTTTAAGACTTGTGGACTTCAACTCCCAGAATTCCTCAGCCACCTATGCAGGCTGAGGAATTCTGGGAGTTGAAGTCCACAAGACTTAAACTTGTCAAGTTTGAAGACCTTTGCCCTATACCATTCCAGACAAATGACTGTCCAGTCTCTTCTTAAAAACCTCCAGTGATGAAGCACCCACAATGTCTGAAGGCAACTTCTGTTCCACTGGTTAATTGTCCTCACCGTTAGGAAGTTTCTCCTCAATTCCAGGTTGCTTCTCTCCTTGATTAGTTTCCACCCACTGTTTCTTGTCCTGCCCTTCTGGTGCATCGGAAAACAAATTGACCCCCTCCTCTTTGCAGTAGCCTCTCAAATATTGGCATACTGCTATCATGTTGCCCCTAGTCCTCCTTTTCTCTAACCAAACCCAAATCCTGCAACCGATCTTCGTAGGTTTTAGTTTCCAGGCCTTCAGTCATCTTAGTTGCTCTTCTTTGCACTTTTTCCAAAGTCTCAACATCTTTTTTTGTAATATGGTGACCAAAACTGGATGCAGTATTCCAGGTGTGGCCTTACTAAGGCTATATACAGCGATACTAATACTACACATGATTTTTGATTCTATATCTCTGTTTATACAACCAAGGGTGGTATTGACCTTTTTGGGCTGCCGCCGCACACTGATGACTCATATTTAAGTGATTGTCCATTAGGACTCCAAGGTCCCTCTCATTTTTCTTTTTTTTTTTGAGGCAGGTTTCGCCTAATCTGCATTTGTGCCATTGGTTTCCTGCCCGGGTGTAAAACCTTGCTCTTCTCCACATTAAATTTCATCCAGTTTTAATGGACTTTCATGGATTCAGAATCAGGATAAAGCTGGAAGAGGCCTTGGAGGTTTTCTAGTCCAGTGGTGCCCAATTGGTGGTCCACGAGAAAATTTTGGTGGTCCGCAGTGAAATGTTTCCCCCAAAGCAATTAATCCAGGCTGCGCGGGAACACAAGGCTGGGCCGCCCACATGGCCCGCAGGAACACAAGGCTTGCGTCACTTGCATTGCGAACAACACGAGGTAGTGAGGGGAGGGGTAAAGGGCGGAGGGGTGGGGAACTTGCCCCACTCACCCCACACACCTGGCCTGGCCACTGGGCTGCTTCTTTCCGCTTCTTTCTTCTTCTTCTTTTGGCTGCACGCAAGGAAAGCAGCAGAAGTCTTTCTTTCTCTCCCCAAACTCAGAAATGAGTCTTTGGGACCCTGCAAGGCATCCTGCTCCAAGAGGCTGCGCTGGCAAAGACTCGTTTATGGAAGAGTTTGGGGGAGAGAAAGAAAGACTTCTGCTGCTGCTGGCATGACGCCAAAAGTCTCTCTCTCTCTCTTTCCCCCTGAGAACAGAGCTGGAGGCAGTATCCTGTGATCCACCAAATTTATGCCAATGTTCCCACCCCCAAGAGTTCAAATTGGCCATCCAATCTGAGATGTGTATCATGTCATGTGGGGCATCTTCAGGTGGTGTTTCAGACCTCTGGTATGCCAAGATGATTGACCTTGGCCTGGACAGATGAGAGGCTACATCTGCGCAGTAAGCAAGTAAGGATAGCCAAGAAAACATCCCAACTTTTACATTTTACCAACTTAAACCTCCAGCATCCTTCACCCCACAAAGCCCAATTATTCTTCCTTCCCCCCGTTTCTATGGCAGCCGGAAAGACAAGCAGGAAAAGGATTCTTGGAGGCTGACATTATCCTTGAATGAGGTGGGAATGGAGATTTTACAGTATCCTTCCCCTGCCACGCCCACCAAGCCACGCCCACAGAACCGGTAAAATTTGAATCCCACCACTGTGCCAGATGTGGCTTGAAAATACCTGGAGGGTCATTTGAGAGCAGCTGGGAGCAGCTCATCTCAATATTTGGACTGACATCATTCAAAGCTTTGCCTTGCAATTGTTTATATATAAACTCTCTCATGAATCTAACGTGCTTAATTTCTCCTAAAACTTCTCTAGGATGTGAGTTTAGTCGTTTCTTTAAAAAGACTCTTGTCACAACTCCATCAAGAAGAAGCTGGAAGTGACCTTTCTTCTTTTCTTCTTAGTGTGTATTTTATTTATCCAGTTACAAGTCCCAAAGGTTTGCTCTTTCTTGTTTAAAAAGTATTTATACATTTTGTACAAAATTTTGTATAAATAACCCAAAATTTCTTCTCCAAATTCAATATGTAAAAAAATTTAGTACCATTTTGTTTAAAAAAATACTTACAGTATACAATTGATGGGGGTAAAATCAGTTTTTCTCGTTCCAAACTCCTCTGGTTAAGCCATTTTTAAATAGCATAAATAATGAAATTGACATAACAATATTAAAAACATTTAAAGTAAAAAAGATGTGATTCTTTCTGTCCCCATTCCCCCTGACCTTTCTTCTTTCTTATCCTGCTGTTCTAAGAATCCATTTTCAAGGTTCTCATGGTGAGATCATAGACTTGATATGGTTAGGAAACAAAGGAAAATGGGCAAGACAAGAACCAGGATGATGAAAAATGAATGGGAGAACATCCATTAGACACAGTTTCTGTTTTAATGGAATACAAGGGACTGTGGCATTAAGTCTGAAGTTCCATGACAAATGGATTGTGAGAAGGAATTGGAAGGAGCAAAGAAAGGGGTTTTTTTTTTTAGATCTGTGACTTATTTCAGACATCTTCTTAATTCAAAACCTTGAATTAAGTAGCCATGGTGGGGCAGTGGTTAGAGTGCAGTACTGCAGGCTACTTCTGCAGTTTGGCAGTTCGAATCTCACCGGCTCAGGGTTGACTCAGCTTTCCATCCTTCTGAGGTGGGTAAAATGAGGACCCAGATTGTTGGGGGCAAGAGGCTGATTCTGTAAACCACTTAGAGAGGGCTGTAAAGCATTGTGAAGCGGTATATAGGTCTAAGTGCTATTGCTATCTTATTTTAGATCAGTCGTGGATTTGCAGAACAAGCTGCAATTGCTCACAATAATAAACAATTAGGGGCTGCCACAAAGAAGAGGGGATCAAGCTATTCTCCAAAACATCTGAAGGCAGGACAAGAAGCAATGGATGGAAACTAATCAAGGAGAGAAGCAACTCTTGGAGATTATTATTATTATTATTATTATTATTATTATTATTATTATTATTATTTGGTCTTATATGCCTCTCTCCCGAGGGACTCAGGGCGGCTCACATAAAAACAACCATACAAATTACAAAAGTTAAAAAAGAATTAAACCAAATTCGACCAAATAATCATTAAAACCAACTAACAAACATTTAAAATATTAAAACAACCCCCCTTCAGTCCAGGCCGGCCTGTTCGAATAACCTGGTCTTTAGGCTGCGGCGAAAGGAGCGAAGGTCGGGGGCCAGTCGCAGCTCCAGGGGAAGCTGGTTCCACAAAGTGGGAGCCCCCACAGAGAAGGCCCTCCCCCTAGGGACTGCCAGCTGACATTGTCTAGCCGACGGTACCCCAAGGAGGCCCTGTCTGAGGGCGTGCACCGGGCGATTGGTATTCGATGCTGGCAGGAGACTTTCCCGCAAGTACCCCGGCCCCAAGCCATGGAAAGCTTTGTAGGTAAGCACCAACACCTTGAATCTCACACGGAGGGCAACCAGCAACCAATGCAGCTCGCGCAGGAGGGGTGTAATATGGGAGTATCGGGCCACCCCCATCACAACCCCCGCGGCCGCATTCTGCACCAGCTGAAGCCTCCACGTGGTCCTCAAGGGAAGCCCCATGTAGAGTGCATTGCAGTAGTCGATCCGGGACGTAACGAACGCATGATTGACCGTGCGTAGTGCATCTCGGTCCAGGTAGGGATGCAACTGGCGCACCAGGCGGACCTGGGCGAATGCCCCTCTGGCCACGCCTCCCACCTGCTCCTCCAAACTGAGCCATGAATCCAGGAGGACACCCAAGCTGCGAGCTCTATTTTCTTATCTAGCCATTGATAAAATAAATCCCACTTTTCAGGGTTTCTGAAGGGGGAAATAAATGAGTTAAAGTTGGTTCTACACATCCTAACAGCAGCTAGGATCACATATGCACCATGTTGGAAAAACCCAGAAACCCCTGCAGATGATATTATAATCAAAAACGTTCTGGAATGTTCAGAGATGGGTAGGCTAACCCTAATAATTAAAGGAAAAGAAGATCCGGACTATTTCATAACATGGGAACTGTTCTATAAATGGTTAATTGACAGATATTGAGGTCAGAGGAGTGGAATTAGGTCATATTTGTTTGTAAATTACCGCATATTTGTTTATTTATATATATATAAATGGTAGTTTTACACTCTGATGGTGTTAGCAGAGGCTAACAAAAGCTTAGTGAACAATATAATTTTTTAGTTCCAGAGATCGGGATGTCTGTTTCTCTCTCTCTCTGTCTCTCTGTCTCTCTGTCTCTCTGTCTCTCTCTCTCACACACACACATATATATATTCATAATGACAATGTTTATATGTTTGTATGTAAACACCTTGGATACCTAGAGAGCACACTGCTCAACATAGAAAGGAAATGTATGATATAAAACAATCAAAAAATATTTTAAAAAAGAAATGGTGATGCCCGAAGCCTCGAAATGCTTCAGAATGAAAAGTGCTAAGAAGTTCCTCAAAGAGACATAACTAGCAGGTGTTCTGTTACTATATCCTTTGGACCATAAAGCGAAAGGGCTCTTTTCATGTGGTGAGCAACAGCCCTGGCATATTTCGTACGCCGGATCTGTGGTATTCTGATATTATCCAAGGTTGTTCAAAAACCAGCTTCCTTCAGATGGAACGATGTCACTCCTGCGTATTTTTATTGTTCTGCAGCCAAGCTTAATCAACTTGAAAGGGTTGTTTTGTTTACCGAAGAACATTCTCCAAATGTTTTCATGGCCTCAGAACTTTAAAGCACAGCCATTTGCAACAGATACTTCCACAGAGGAAGTACGGGTGATTCTCCATAGTTTCTGCTCACACGTTCTGGCTTTTTGACTCCTGAGAAAAGTAACAGAATAACAACAGAATAAAAGAGTTGGAAAGGATCTTGAAGGTCTTCTACTCCAGAGGTGGTATTCAGCAGGTTCTGACCAGTTCTGGACAACCAGTAGTGGAAATTTTGAATAGTTTGGAGAACCGGCAAATCCCACCTCTGACTGGCCCCGCCAACCCCATATATTCTCTGCCTCCCATTGAGTTCCAGCTGATCGGGTGGGTCTTCTTTGGTTGCCCTGCACAGGAGAACGGAGCTGGAAAGCAGGTTAGTGGGGTGGAGAGGGAATAGGGGATTTTGCAGTATTCTTCCCCTGTCACGCCCACCAAGCCATGCCCACCAAGCCAAGCCACGCCCACCAAGCCACACCCACAGAACCAGTAATAAAAATTTTTGAATCCCACCACTGTCCTAGTCCAACCGCCTGCTCAAACAGGAGACCCTATGCCATTCCAGACAAGTGGCAGTCCAGTTTTTTTCTTGAAAGCCTCCGGTTGATGTAGCACCCACAACTTCTGAAGGCAAGCTGTTCCACTGGTTAATAGTCTTCTTAACTGTTGGGAATTTTCTCCTTAATTCTAGGTTGCATCTCTCCTTGATTAGTTTCCATTTGTTGTTTCTTGTTTTGCCCTCTGTTGTTTTGGAAAATAAGTTGACCCCTATAGCATTTCATTTTTCTATGAAAAGAAAAAGTATGAAGTGTGAAAAGAGATTTCATACTTCTAATTGTTTTTCCTTAGTTCTAGCTTGCTTCTCTCCTTGATTAGTTTCCTTCCGTTATTATTTGTCTTCTCTTCTGATGCTTTGGGAAATAGACTGACCCTTCTATTTTTGGTAGCAGCTGAAGAAGCTTCTTGCATGAGAAGTGAAACGTCTTCAGAAGGAAAAAAACAAGAAAGTCCAGTTGCCTCTTGAAAAAAGCACCTTTGGGACAACCATGACCTGGAGGACTGGCAATCTCCACAGACATCTGTAGAAGTTCTTTGAGGATGCCATGCTATAAGGCGGTGAACTTATCTTGAAAGTCATCCTCTTGACATTTAAAAAAAATCTGTAAATAAGCATCTCTTTCACTGGATTTTTATCTGTTACATGATTTTTGTGCCTGTTTTAGGGTCGATTTACACTGAAAACTTTCTAGTTACCTTCTGTGAGTAACCATACCAGTGTCCATGCTGGCGTTAACATGTGAAGTGTAACACAATCACATTAAAAAATGCCTAGAACAATTCTGCTCTTTGTTTTTTATTGAGTCTGATTGAATGAAGCAATGGGGTGGAACATAAGTGTGAGGGATTCAAGCAGAGGTGGTATTCAGCCGGTTCTGATCAGTTCTGGAGAACTGTAGCAGAAATTTTGAGTAGTTCGGAGAACCGGCCAATCCCACCTCTGACTGGCCCCGACCCATCTATTCTCTGCCTCCCATTGAGTCCCAGCTGATCGGCTGGGTCTTCTTTGGTTGCCCTGCACAGGAGAACGGAGCTGGAAAGCAGGCTAATGGGCTGGGGAGGGAATGGGGATTTTGCAGTATCCTCCCCCTGCCACGGCCACCAAGCCAAGCCAAGCCACACCCACCAAGCCATGCCCACATAACCAGTAGTAAAAAAAAATTGAATCCCACCACTGGATTCTAGGTGCTGTGGAGGCTGGCCCTAGAAATACTTGTGTGCCAAATGTTGTGCAAGGAAATGTGTACATGACCTTGGATGATGAGATGCTGCATAAGAAACAATCAGACAAGAGACATAATCGATCAAACGACTGAAAATGTCAGCAGGAAGTTTGTACTTTCAGTCTTACAAGATTCTGTTAATGTAGCCTTACAGTAAAGCCTACAATATACAATAAATCTCACAACTCACCACAGCCGATTCCCCGTGGCCAACTTGCCTTGGTCAACCCCATGGCCAACTCATCATGGGACAATTCACCATGGCCAACTCACCACAAAACAAGTTACATTAATACCAAAGAATTAGTGGAACAGAATCATTAAAGATGCCAAAGGAGGGACAGAATGAAATGTGAATGACAAGATTTAAAATACATTGTTTAACTATTTTAAGTAAGGAAGTTGAATTGTTGACTTGTCCTGCTTCAAGTTATCCTGTGATGATTTGGCCATGGTGAGTTAGCCATGATTAGTTGACCGTGGCCTGTTGGCCATGACGAATTGGCTGTGGCCAGTTGTCCCATTCTGGAATGTAGAATCTCCTGCAGCCACTTTGAACCATCTGACCAATGAGGGTGGATCCTTCCTAAGTTTCTTTCTCTGACCATGAAGCTACTGGGAGATTCTCTTCTCTCTTGTTTGATCTGAATTTGTAGAAGTAGGGAAAACAAGGCTGCATATGAACTCCTGGACTTGTCAACAACAAAAGGCAGGGGTCTCCAACCTTGGCAACTTTAAGGCTTGTGGACTTCAACTCCCAGAATTCCTTAGGACCCCTGTCCTAAGGCAATGTTTCCCCAGGATGGACTTCAATCCCCAGTATTCCACAGGCAGAAATTCATCCTAAAGTTGCTGAGGAACATTCTTCTAAGTTTAATCAGAAGGATAAGATTATCTGAAGGCCCTAATCACATTTAAATGCTGAGATTCTTCAACGAGAGCTATATTTAGAATCCATTCATTCAGTTAATAACCAGTTCTCGGGGAGAAGCCAGTTTAAAGATTGCGGTTTCTAATTTGTGTCTGGCATTAAGTACCTATAAAATGAACTCAAGGCACACTCAGTTTTATGTAGGTAGGAAAACACTATGTTTGTGGTTGTACTGGTTCAGACTGCATGTATCTTGCCAATGAGCTGCTTCTCCACAATACAGCAGTAAAAATAAAACTATACAAGGAAAAATTTACACACCCAGAGATGAAACTGCATGTCTTCTCCTTGATGTCTATGGTTCTGAATCTCTACCATAATTAAGGTATAAATATTTGTTTATTTACTTATCTATTTATAACATTTATTTGCTACCCATCCCACATCCAACGGTTCCAGGCGAATTACAGTATAAAAAACATTGAAATCATCATTATAAAAACACAGTAAATAAAAAAAACACATAAAGCTGTTTTGTGATTATAATTCACCAACGGTCAACACTGTGGATCTGTGCAGTTGCTTTTAAAGATCTACTGCTTTCCTGAAGGATCACCTCTTCCATAGAACAGGGCTGGAAGGGACTTTAGGGGTCTTCTAGTCCACCTCCAACTGCAACCTCAAGGCAGGAGTCCTTATACCAAGTGAAACAAACGAAGTGTTAAAAAGTTGTGATGTCTATGTCATTACTTACCAAGCACATCTAAATTATATTAAAGTCACCAAAATAGCTTTACAATCCCCAAGGCATGTCACAACTTTTGAGCACCTCTAATGTTTGGAAGTTCGGCGGTTCGAATCCCTAGCACCATGTGATGGAGTGAGCTCCCGTTACTTGTCCCAGCTTCAATTCGAAAGCATGTAAAAAAATGCAAGTCGAAAAATAGGGACCACTTTGGGTGGGAAGGGAACAGCGTTCCGTGCACCTTCGGTGTTTAGTCCTGCCGGCCATATGACCACGGAGACGTCTTCGGACAGTGCTGGCTCTTTGGCTTTGTAACAGAGATGAACACTGCCCCCTAGAGCCGGGAATGGCTAGCACATATGTGCGAGGGGAATCTTTACCTTTAATGTTTGGAAATTGAAAGTTGAAAATTTGACACGCCTTATTATACCACCCCAGTCAATGGTTGTCCTGTCTATTTTCAAAAACCTCCAGTGATGAAGCACCCACAACACCAGGAAGCATCTTTCTTTTGAAAGAGCCTTGGTGGTACAGGCTGTACAGCTGCCTGCAATTAGTGCAGGCTCGAATCCCACCAGGCTCAAGGTTGACTCAGCCTTCCATCCTCTCGGGGTAGGTAAATTGAGGACCCAAGGTTGTTGGGGGCAATAAGCTGACTTCGTAAAAATGCCGCTTAGTAATAAGCAGGCATATACAATGGAATGAAGGCTATTGCTGAGCACACTGGGTTGTGCTCCAAAAAATTGTAAGCCGCCCTGAGTCTCCGGAGAAGGGCGGCATATAAATATGATTTTTTTTTTAAAAAAAAGCAGAGCTATTTCACTGATTAATTGTTCTCACTGTCAAACTTACCTCTCTTTACTTCTAGATTGGATCTCTTGTCAACATGCTTCCACTTATTACTTCTTTTCTCTTATGCTTTGAAGAATAAGTCAGTCCTGTCTTCTCTGTGACAGCCCCTCAAGACTGCTATCATGTCATCCCTTATCTTTGTTTTGATAGGCTAGTGAGTACCCAACCAAGTACAGGTAGTCCTTGACTTCCAACAGCTTGTTTGGCCACCGTTGAAAGCTTCAACAGCACTGGAAAAAGTGACTTAGGGCCATTTTTCACACTTAACGACCGTTGCAGCATCCCCGTGGTCACGTCATCCAAGTTCAGATGCTCGGCAACCGGTTCATATTTATGACGGTTTGCAGCATCCTGAGGGTCACGTGTTCTGCTTTTGCAACCTTCTAACCAGCAACGTCCATGGGGAAGCCAGATTCCCTTTACGACAGCGCCACTAACTTAACAAGTGCCACGATCCACTTAACAACTGTGGCAAGAATAGTCATAAAATGGGGCAAAGCTCCCTTAAACAAGTGTTTCACTTAGCAACGTCAATTTTGGGCTCAGTTGCGGTCGTAACTCGAGGACTACCTGTGAAGATTCAGCTGGGAACTCACCTTAAAGATGCAGGTAGGGTGGGAGGAGCCTTTAATTGACCCATGGATCTTTTCAGGGACACTCGGTTCTTGTCACTCAGCAGCAATGTCCAACTCATAGACCGGGAACGAAGCACCTAGAAGACAGGAAGGAAGCCGCAGAAATTTAACTAGGCACATTTACACAGTAAATGTAAATTCTTAAGAGTATATTTCAGGCTCTGTGGGGCATCTGGCTATTTTCCACATTAATAAATGAGTCTTGATAGCTTTCCTCTTTTCTTGTGCTAGGGGGAGCCAAGCATCTTCATGTTGAACTTGGATTCTTGTTGACATTCCAAGCCGAGCCAAGCTTGGGTAACTTCTTCTTCTAACCTGCACCTGGTTGGATACCAAACTCTCTCTGAACACTTGGCCTATATCCCAAAGACCCAGTGTTATTCCTTCCTTGAGTGGAGAGAAGCTAATTACTCATTCTGCAGAATAACAGGAAATCCACAGGATTTCTTACAATGATGGAGATAAAATTTACCCTCTGCGGAAACTTTGGAACAGCAGTGGTTGACCCATGACTTTGGGAGGCCAATTTATATAAGCTGAAACCTATAAAATCTGTGTTCCACCAGGTCTAGGCAGAAGAAAAACTCAATTATCCATATGTTCTATAAGACTTTTTAAAAGGTTATGGTGGAAGCAATTTTTTTTCCCGCCAGTAATCTATTCTCTCTCGTTGTAAATTATTTGCCTTAATTGTCTTTGCATCCTATTTCAATTTCGTTCAATTAAATGGTAAATTTAGAAGTTACAAGTACAAATTAAAAGTGGTACTTGCTGCTGTAAAGACTAACAAAGGCCTTGATGTGGTTTCCTAGCAAACTATGCTGTCGCCAAATGTTAATGTAGTTTTGATTGGGACATCAATTCACCTCAAGCAAAAATGTGCTAAACAGTTCACTTTCAAATAAACATACATTGCACAGATGAGTTAGAGTGGCTAAAGAAATAAGAAGTGATTAATCATTGTTTAATATGCTGAAAATATTTTGGTTTATTATATATATATGTATGTGTATGTGTGTGTGTGTATATATATATATGTATGTATATGTATATGTATATGTATATGTATATGTATGTATGTGGTGGGATTCAATTTTTTTTTACTACCGATTCTGTGGGCGTGGCTTGGTGGGCGTGGCAGGGGAAGGATACTGTAAAAACTCCAGTCAGAGGTGATATTTGCCAGTTCTCTGAACTACTCAAAATTTCCACTACCGGTTCTCCAGAACTGGTCAGAAACTGCTGAACACCACATCTGATATATAGATAGATAGATAGGTAGATAGATAGATAGATAGATAGATAGATAGATAGATAGATAGATAGATAGAGATAGAGATAGAGAAAGAGAAAGAGATAGAGAGATGAACATCACCCAACTTTTCTTGACAGAATTTCCCTCCAAGTTCAGAATTCTGACTACAGGTAGTTCTCAATTTATGACTATTTGTTTAGTGAAAAAAGTCGGGTCCTTGCATTATAACCAGTCCTCACACTTATGACCAGTGTACCATCCTGGAGGTTTATCTGCGTCTTCAGGGTCATCTGACTAGTGCAAATGGGTGTGAAGCCTTCTTGGAACTGTTGAAAGGACTTTGTTATGGATTGGAGATAGATGATGTCATATCCCTCCCAATGGTGGGATTCAAAAAAATTTACTACTGGATCTGTGGGCATGGCTTGATGGGCTCCATTCCCTCCCTACCTCACGAACCTGCTTTCCAGCTCTGTTCTCCTGTGCAGGGCAACCAAAGAAGACCCAGCCGATCAGCTGGGACTCTGGAGGCAGAGAATAGAGGGGGGCAGGGCCAGTCAGAGGTGGTATTTGCCAGTTCTCTGAACCGCTCAAAGTTTCCACTACCGGTTCTCCAGAACTGGTCAGAACCAGCTGAATACCACCTCTGATCCCTTCCCTTCTGTTGAGAGAGGGCTGTTGGGTTTTGACAAAGATGGCCTCTTTGACCCTTCTTTCAAACCCACGGTCCTCTCTATCCAAAAAGTGGACTTTGCTGTCTTTAAAAGAGTGGACTTTAAATGCAGGTGGACTGTTGAATCTAGTCCTCATGGGATCAACAGACCATCTGCATTTAAAAGACAAAGGCCACTCTGTTGAAGGCAGCGAAGCGGCCATCTATGTCAAAACTGAACAGCCCTCTCTCAATGACCTCATATATCTCCAATCTACAAGACAGTCCTTTCAACAGTTCCAAGAAGGCTCCACACCCATTTGCACTACTCAAGTGATCCTGAGGACACAGATAAACCTCAAAGTGGCCTCAAGGGCTCTCTAAAAGAATGCAAATGACCAACTGTCTGCAAGGAGTATAAATCCTTCCATTCCCCACCATCTAGTCAGAGCTTAAGATGCTTCTTGGAGGAGAAGCGAAACATCTTCAAAGAAAAACAAGAAAGTCCAGTTGCCTTTGGAAAAAAGCACCTTTGGGACAACCATGATCCATGGACAATACATAAATATATAATACACAAATATACATAAATATCAGAGCAAATTGTTAGAATCAACAAAATTGGGAGATTTATATGTATCTTTAGCTCAAAAAAGGGGGGAACAGCAATCAAAACACAATCAATCGTGTTAGAACACACAATCAAAACAAGTTCATGCAGATGAGGATAGAATTTTAATGTTAGAAGTATATGTAAATTACAAAAAAAAATGTTGTCAACTGTCATATATGCACCAAATGAGAAACAGGAAAAATTCTATAACAAATTATATAAAAAAATTAATAGAACTGGAATATGAGAATATATGTTTGGTAGTGATAGTGAATGAAGAAAAACACTATAAGAGTATGGATTTAAAAATAAAGGAAAACATTACCAAAAATATTCTATCAAATGACAAATGAATTAGGATTACCATTAGGTAAAGAATAAGAAACTATGTAAGTACTTATATCTATATTCATATCTATCTATATTTATTTATATATTAAGCTGAAATTATATAATGAAAGAAATGTGTATATAGAAAGATGATAAGAAAATGTAAAAGATGTCTTGATGTTGATATAATGATGTATAAAGTTTTATGTTTTTTGAATTTTGAAAACTTAATAAAAATTGAATGGTTAAAAAAAGGAAAATAACACACCTTCGGGACAGACATTTCTATGCTTCATGAGGCAAGATTGTTTTGTACATTTGTAAATTTCTCGGTGAAATTTGCCTCTGTAACTGAACTCCTCAGTTTTGCTGATGTGCTGTTCCTTGTGTTGACTCTAAGCTTACGGTCTTACAACAGCTTAACTTTGAAGAGCATCTGAACAGCTCTGGCATAAAAGATACTTTGTAAGGCTAAGAAAAGGACCCCGTTGCCTGTCAGAACTTGAAACAGCTTCTTCAAAATTAATGTGGGGCTTAAGTTAATTGCAGCTAATTGTGTCACTGGTTTCAAGGGTGCTTCTCAGAAGAACTTTGTCTGAATGTTGTACCATAAGCGCAAGGGAAAAAAAAGATTCATATAATATTTTTTTAAAAAAACTAAGGAGAAAACAGAGTTGTATTCAAAGCCTACAGAGTTGACTTGTTAAATTAAACTTGCATTTTTATCTTAGTGGTTCATCTTTTCTATTTAATGGTTATCTCAGGTGTTCATCTTGCAACATGAAGAAGTCAGAAGTTAGAATAGAGCTGGAAGGGACCCTGGACGTCTTCCAGTCTTCTAGATTCTTTCTTTCTTTCTTTTTCCCTTCCCTCCCTCTATCATGCCCTTGTTGGAGTCTGATTTTGAGGGGGAGATTGAGGAGCTGACAGGGAGTGGGAGTGTGGCTCTGGTGGCTGTGGAAGAAATGGGGGAAGGGCACAATCCAGCTGGGCATTCAGACCCAGGGTCATCCTAGGGGACGCAGGGAGGAATGGAGAAGGGAGCAACATGGCTTATGGGAGAGAAAAAGGCCTTGATCCCTTTCATTAGTTGCAGCTGGGGGAACAGGATATAAGAAGGGCCTTTGCACACAGCACCTTGCTGGAAGCAAAGCATGCATTATCTTTATCAAGGCTTATCTGGGTTTTGGCATCCTCCCAACTGTGTGTGTTTCGTTATCTTTTGGAAGTCTGCAATTTATTCTCCTGGCCTGTCGTGTTAATTACTTCAGCGTGGTTTGTGTTGGGTTTTTTATTTCTACTTTATCTGTACTTTGGGTTTGGATTGCATTTCCTCCCTTTGTAGATTGTTTTTGGAAGAGTTTGATCACCAGCCGAGGATAACTGGACATTGGGGCCCAAGTTGGAGGTATTAAAGGGACTTTACCTATTTCTGTGACTTTGTTGCTTTTGTGCCACACCCCGGGTCATAACACACACACACCCTCCCTCCCTCCCTCCCTCCCTCTCTCTCTCTTTCTTCTTTCTTTCTTTCTTTCTTTCTTTCTTTCTTTCTTTCTTTCTTTCTCTCTCCCTCCCCTCCCCTCCCTCTTTCTTTCTCTCTCCCTCCCTTCCTTCTTTTCTTTTCCTTCCTTCCTTCCTTTCTCCCTTGAAGGCCTCCCTGAAGCCTCCTGTAAGCCAAAATGGGGCACGGGGGAGCACACACCCCGCACCCCATTTTTGCTTCCATGAGTCCTCCCTATATTTGCCTGGGGAGCCTGATGGGCCTCGTGAGGACTCCTGGGAAGGGCAGGGTGGGATGGGTGGGCCAGCTGGTAGTCGGAACTACCAGTTCGCTGAACTGGATGTCAAATTAATATCCAGTTCGCTCGAACCAGTCCGAACAGGCTGAATCCCACCCCTTCCCTAATCCTTATTTTCATTAAACTGGATATACCCAGTTCCTGCAACAATTCTTTGTATATTTTACCTTCCAGGCCTCTAATCACCTTTGCTGATCTTCTCTGCGCTTTTTCTAGAGTCTCAGTATTTTTTTTATATTGTGATGACCATGTTATAAAGTATGTATTTCCTAGCATAAAATATATATTTCCTAGGCTTAAAATATGCATTTCCTAGGCAATACAAGATCAGGCCTCTACACTAGGTCATTGAGTTTATACACCTTGTACACTGTTATGAAACTAATCCTAAATTTGAATTTCACATATGGAAGTTTCCTTACTTTTCACCACCAATAGTAGGCCTCAAACAGTCTTTAGCATTTCAGTATATACTTTGGCTGCTCAATCTTCAATTTTTCAATTAAGGATAAAAACAGCTGAGGTAAATTTGCCAAAACGGACAATACATTTCTTGTTCCTGAGGTAGATTGTTATTTTTTTTACAAAATTTAAGCTTTACATTGATGTTAATTTTTTTTTTCAAGAAAAATGTACTGGATCTGGAATTAGGCCATATTCTGTTTACACAAAAAATTGACGATCTTATTTTTAGCAGAGTAGAAAGCTGTGGTTAAGAAAAGTAATAGAAAGGCAGGGGGAACCATACAGTGGAAAGGTTGTCGGGTTTGTTGATCCTTGAGGGGACTGTTGATTGAGGATCAATTTACATTTTTATAAATGTTTTGTCTATATTTATTTTGAAAATGTGATTGTGTTTCTATTTTTAAACCTTAGCTTGGTTTACATTTTGGAGTGTTTCTTTCAGAAAAATATGCACGAAGCTCTGGGCAACAACAATTATCCTTTTTCATCTCCTAGCCAAGAAAGGACAAGAAGCAATGGATGGAAGCTTATCAAAGAGCGGTCCAGCTTGGAACAAAGGAGAAATTTCCTGAAAACAATTAATCAATGGAATAATTTGCCTCCAGAAGTTGTGGGTGCTCCAACACTGGAGGTTTTCAAGAAGAAATTGGACAGCCAGAATTTGGACATCCAGAATGATATAGGGTCTCCTAACTGAGCAGGGGGAGGGACTAGATCAGGGGTCACCAACCTTTTGGACCCCAGGGACCACCAAACTCATAATTTTAAATCCCGCGGACCACTAATATGAATTTTGACTGACGGTGACTTGCTGACATTGGTGGGAAAGTCAGTCCCATATTCCAGAGATGCAGGAGTCACAGGACTGGCCCTTGGGTCATCCTGGAGCAGCTGCTCCTCCACTTGGGTACACCAGCCTGCCATGGACTGGAGGAGCTGCTCCAGGATGACCCAAGGGCCAGTCCTGTGTCTACTGCAGCTCTGGAATATGGGACCGACTTTCCTACCAACATCAGCAAGCCACCCCAGGGTGGATTTCCCTCCTCCGCCATTGGTCTTATCTTCCTCATCTCGCCTCCCCAGCATAGCACACTGTGTATCTCCTCACTTGCATTGACCACACTGTCTCTGCAGCTTGCCTGCCTTCCCATGCAGTGCCTGTGGCCCAACTGAGCAGCCCTGATCTGCCTGTCTGGATAAGTAAGCCTGCAAGTCACGGAAGTCTTCCAGCCCAACTCCCTGGTCAGGCAGGAGATCCCATATACCATGGGGTTTAAATGAGTTTAATTTGATAAGAGCTTTCTGTTTGAGCTGAAGAGAATCTTTATAATCATTTCTTATAATTTCTACAACTTTGGGCCAGTCACTCTCAACTAACCTCACAGGTTATGGTGAGGAAAATAGGAAGGAAGGAGGCATGTCAGATATGTTCACCACCTTGGATTATTTGTAAAATAAACCAAATCAAACTCAAACTATCTCTTTACTACAAAGTTTGGAAGTACAGTAAATGCCAAATACATCTAGGAAGAGATTTATTATATCTGGGCTAATTGTAATTACAGAAGAGTTTGAAGTTGGGATAATTCAAGTTATACTGGACTGGGAAAAAAGTAAAACCAATGAATAATTAGGGAATAGGGTAGGATTATTGAATAGGATTGATGCTGAATAGAGAAAAAAACATAGAATTGCTAGTATTATATAATATTTCTTCAAAATTCTACTCATATTTCCACATTATTATAGCCATAAAATTGAGATTGATGGATGGGAAGAAGAATAAAATCTTCCCTTAAATGTTTGGATAAGTACAGTGATAAAATATGTTCTTTTCATATTTCTTTTGACCTGATTATGTTTCTCAAGCATAAAATTTAAGAAGAAAGTATTCTCTGCTCTAATACTAAAAAAGGAGTTATTGACTTGCTGAACTTATTTTCAACAAAAAATCTATCAGTCATTAAATCATCAATGATCTTATGAAAATGGTAACTGGTGTGTTTGTCACTATGTATAAGGACTAGGAGTGACATGATAGCGGTGTTCCAATATCTCAGAGGGAGTCAAGCTATTCTCCAAAGCACCAGGACAGGAAGCAATGGATGGAAGCTTTATTAATGAATGCAATATTCAAATTTATCTGGACATACAAATTTGCCTTTTTTTTGCAGGAAATAGGATTAAATTCCACCCAGAGCATATTTTCTACTTAGCAGGAAGAATATATCTGGCTCCAAATGTTGAAACTGTAAAATAGAGTTTACAGCTGTCAGCCGCAAAATATTTTAGTGATGGAGGAAGACCAGAATTCCAATTCTCAGTATTAAAAAACATTTGAAGAAAAAAAAAATACACACATCAAGAAACAATCACCTAAAAATAGAAATGCTTTGGGCTGATTTAAGAACAATTAAAAATGTATTGGTTTAATAATTGGAAGTGGAGAGGATTGTATGACTAGTGACTCTCAATCATTGGTGATATTTGGAAGTTTAGAATCAATCGATGTATGATTCTGTATTTTCCTGATCTTTTCTCCATGTATTAGAATTTTGACAACACAACACTCTCCTCACCCTCTCAAGAAAGATGATTAGGGGACTGGAGGCTAAAACATATAAAGAACAGTTGCTGGATTGGATATGTCTAGTTTAATGAAAGATGGAAGGAAGGAAGGAAGGAAGGAAGGAAGGAAGGAAGGAAGGAAGGAAGGAAGGAAGGAAGGAAGGAAGGAAGTGTTGGGAGTTAAAACCCACCCCTCTCCTAGAAAAATGAAATATTTTAGAACATATTAAAAAGGCAGAAGTAGAAGTAGAAACTCAGAGAGGCAGAAACTCACCTCCCCCACCTTTGTTAATAGGCCATTAAGGCCTGGGCCAGTCTATTCTACATAACAAAGTTCTACCTCCTTCAGGCAGAGCCATTTGATTGCCCTTCATTGCACCATCCAGCAAGTTTCAACCAAACTTAGCACACAGATAACCTACAAAGTTACCCATGCATGGCCCCATGGGAGTCTGACAACCAATCAGGATACATTTCTTGCCACAGGAACAGGAAGCAAGTTCAAAGCCCAACAGAGGGTATAAAATATATCTCACTCCATGTGGTCAGCTACCTAGAATCACACATGCTTGGTAGTTCTGTTTCCCCATTAAACTGTCTTTTCAATCAGCCTCTATGTTTCCAGTGTCTTTCTTCCCACTTGGAACTGAACCCAGATGGACATTTCTTCCAAAAGAATAGAATAGAATAGAATAGAATAGAATAGAATAGAATAGAATAGTTCTTTTAATGGCCAAGTGTGATTGGACACACAAGGAATTTGTCTTGGTGCAAATGCTCTCAGTGTACATAAAAGAAAAGATACATTGGTCAAGAGTCAAGAATCATAAGATACAACACTTAATAATAGTCATAGGGTACAACAAGCAATCAAATCATACTAGGAAACAGTCAATATAAATTGTTAGGATACAAGCATCATACAGTCACAAATGGGAGGGGATGGATGAGAAGATTAATAGCAATAATAATGCAGACTTAATAAATAGTTGGACAGTGTTGAGGGAATTATTTGTTTAGCAGAGGGATGGCGTTTGGGGGAAAACTGTCCTTGTGTCTAGTTGTTCTGGTGTGCAGTGCTCTATAGCGTCGTTTTGAGGGTAGGAGTTGAAACAGTTTATGTCTGGGATGTGAGGGGTCTGTAGATAATTTCACAGCCCTCTTTTTGACTCGTGCAGTATACAGGTCCTCGATTGAAGGCAGGTTGGTAGTAATTGTTTTTTCTGCAGTCCTAATTACTCTCTGAAGTCTGTGTCTGTCCTGTTGGGTTGCAGAACCAAACTAGACAGTTATAGAGGTGCAGATGACAGACTCAATAATTAGAAACAACTAATTATTATATATTTTATTTATTATATATTATTATTGATATATTTATTATAGATATTATATATATTGTAATAATTAGAAACAAATATTTATAAACAGAAGGAAGGAAGGAAGGAAGGAAGGAAGGAAGGAAGGAAGGAAGGAAGGAAGGAAGGAAGGAAGGAAGGAAGTTAAGAAAATGGATAAAATGTTTTTATTTCTCAGTCCAGCTTAGTTTATGCCCAAGCAAGCAATGGACTCTGCAGATAATCGCCTTCAGCAATTCATAATCACCCACCACTCTGTATGATTCCACTGGCTGGATTTTATTGCTTAGTTCTGGCATCTCTCATCCCTTGTTCTGGTCCTCACAGTCAAAGCAAATTCTTTGCACCCCTCCATAGATGCTGCTGACTGAATGATAGCAAATAAATAAAAAAATTGCAACCACAGGAAATCTTTTCAAAACATCCTCCGTGTTATCATTCCAGGTTTTATGGTACCCGAAGAACAGCTTTCAAACAAATGAAAGGATTCTTAGCGCTGAGGTCTTTCTAATTTCAGCTTGACAGAGCGAGAAATGCTTTAAAATTCAATCCTGTTCACAAATGTATTTCTCAGAAGTACAAAAATAAAAACCCTTTCGTGAGTCTTGAGAATCAGACTGCCAGGCTCAAGTTTATGAGCTATAAATTCTTTTCTTGGAACTTCCAGAAGGATACTTAACCCTCTAAACTATTGTTGGTTACAGTTTGGCCTGAATAGAAAGGAATCAGATGAGAGACAAATTATATTTGCATCTTAGATGTCCTTGGTCCTGGCATGCCATGTTTGAAACCCGCAGCCAGGATATAAACCAGACCATATTTCTGCAAGCAGAGAAGACAAGTTAATTCATTATTTCTATATTTCACTTTATAAGCCATCTACATGGGCATGCTGTATATTCTGTTAAAAACTACATCTTCTGTGTCTAAACATCCATTTAATAAGCTTTTATTTGCCTATGTTTTATGGACACTTTGGCTCCAGTAAGTCCATTATCTCAAATTCTTTGGAAACGATGTTTTGAACACATCAAACAATGTCTCTTTCATTTCAGGAATCTCAGCTATACAGGAAGTCCTCAATGTAATGACTATTCACTTAGCAAGAGGAAGAGCTGTGGTGGCACTGTGGTTAGAATGCAGCATTTCAGGCAGGGGTGGGATTCAGCAGGTTCTGATCAGTTCTGGAGAACCGGTAGCAGAAATTTTGAGTAGTTTGGAGAACCAGCAAATACCACCTCTGACTGGCCCTGCTCCCATCTATTCTCTGCCTCCCAGAATTGGGTGAGTCCCAGCTGATTGGCTGGGTCTTCTTTGGTTGCCCTGCACAGGAGAACGGAGCTGGAAAGCAGGTTAGTGGGGTGGGGAGGGAATAGGGGATTTTACAGCAACCGTCCACTGGAGTGGGGTGGGAATGGAGATTTTGCCAATTCTCTGAACTGCACAGAATCATAACAACCGGTTCTATAGAACCGGTCTGAACCGGTAGAATCCCACCCCTGATTCCACTGATTAATTGTTCTCACTGTCAGGAAATTTCTCCTTAGTTCTAGGTTGCTTCTCTCCTTGATTAGTTTCTGTTCTGTCTCCCCTTCCCTTCCCCAGAAGGTAAGGAACGCTAGCACAGAGAGTCACGCTGGCCTGTCTCCAAAATCCCAGTTATCTCTCCCGACAAGAGTGTTGGCAGTCACCCAGGCTCTCACTGCCAAATTCAAAGCCAACAAGGAATGCAGTACTCACAGAAGACTGATTTATTCTCAGAGTCCAAAAACTAAATCAGGCACACAGACGGAATCCTCGGCTTCATTTCACACTTTGTCACGTGCAGAGTTTGCAACGTAGGCACACCCACTTTTATACCTGGTGGGGTGTGGTCCAGCTCAATCTCTGGCCCTCCCATGCCCCCTACATTGCTGCTGACGTTTCTCCCTCTGACGTTGCCTGGGATCAAGCCAGGAACCCTCCTCCTCCCTCTCGCCGCGGGTCGCATCGATACGCGTCTCTCAGGTTGTTCCTCTTGGCTTTCCGAGGAAACCTGAGGCATTGCCAGGGAGGAAGGTCCTGGGAGGAGGCCTTGCCAGGAGGAAGGTCCTGGGGAGGGGGGCCTTGCCAGGGAGGAAGGTCCTGGGGAGGGAGACCTTGCCAGGGAGGAAGATCCTGGGGAGGAGGCCCTGGTGAGGAACGCATTGCCCGTTCCTCCTCTTCTTCTTCATCATCCAGGTCCTCTTCCTCTGTCAGCACAGGCTCACGAGGCAGGGCCACAACAAGTTTCCATCCATTTTTTCTTGTCTTGCTATTGTCCTTGGAAAATAGGTTGCCTCCTCTTCTTTTTGCCAACCCCATAGATTTATTTATTTATTTATTTATTTATTTATTTATTAATTAATTAATTACTTGGACTTGTATGCCGCCCCCTCTCCGAAGACTCGGGGTGGCTCACAACTAAAACCAACAATGAACAATAAATTACTTTAAAAAATATTAAACAAACACAAGCCCAATTTAGCTAAAACCCCAATATACATTATAAAATTTAAAATACAAAACCTGCCCCAGGAGGTCAGCACAGCCCGGCCTGTTCGAATAACCAAGTTTTCAGGTTGTGATGGAAGGTGTGAAGGTAGTTGATTCCACAAGGCGGGAACCGCCACAGAGTAGGCCCGTCCCCGTTATATTATTGGAAGACTGCTATGATTTCACCCCTAGTCCTTCTTTTCACTAAACTACACATCACCTTTTCTTCCTCAATTTTACATTCAAAAAATTATGGAAGGTGTTCAGAGTTGTTCAATGAATCCTGTTCATTCAAGAAAAGATGTGGCGAACCTTCTTGCAAGATGGTAAAGCAGAAAACAAATAAGAGAGGTGAATGAGAAAGGGACAGAGATGAAAGGAAAAGAAAAAAGGGAATTCAAGGTCACAAGATGCTATAGGACAGGGGTCACCAACCTTTTGGACCTCAGGGACCACCAAACTCATAATTTTAAATCCTGCAGACCACAGACCCCAGGAAAATCCCCAAAAAAGTCTGCAGGGAAATTCCCCACCCCGTTTTCCTACCAATCGATCATTCTTTATTTGGGATTGCAGGATACCATCTCCAGCTCCATTCTCAGAGAGAGGGAAAGACTTTTGGCTTCATGAAAGGAAAGCAGCAGAAGTCTTTCTTTCTCTCCCCCACACTCCGCCAGAAATGAGTCTTTGCCGGCACAGCCTCTTGTAGCAGACTGCCTTGCAGGGTCCCAAAGACTCATTTCTGGCAGAGTTTGGGGGAGAGAAAGAAAGACTTTTGCTGCTTTCCTTGCATGCAGCCAAAAGCAGAAGAAAGAAGCGGAAAAAAGCAGCCCGGTGGCCAGGCCAGGTGCATGGGGCAAATGGGGCAAGTTCCCCCCCTCCACCCTTTCCCCCCTCCCCTCACTACCTCGTGTTGTTCGCAATGCAAGCGACACAAGCCTTGTGTTCCCACAGGCCATGTGGGTGGCACAGCCTTGTGTTCCCGCGCAGCCTGGATTAATTGCTTTGGACGTGACATTTCTCTGAGGACCACCAAAATTTTCTCATGGACCACCAGTGGTCCCCAGCCCACTGGTTGGTGACCACTGCTATAGGATATAGAAAAAAAATTATAGTATGCCGAGCTATACATTTTAAGTTTTGCATCAAACTTAGGACCTGTAATTCATAGTCTTCTTAGAATAGGGGTGTCAAACTCAAGGTCCACAGGCCAAATCTGGCCCATGAGGTGCTTAGATTTGGTTCATGGAGCCAACCTGGAAACAGCAAAGGACTGACCTGTGGTGCCTCTGCCAGTGAAAACGGAGCTCTCCCGAGCTCTGTTTTTGCTGGCAGAGGGTAGCAAGAGGCCATTGCAGCTAAAAACAGAGCTTGGGAGCCTGTTTTCACTGGTAGAGTGCTCAGACCACCACTGGTGCCCCCAACACAAGTGACATTGAGCTGGCCACGCCCTCCCTGGTTATGCCCATCCTGGGCCCCAAAGTCAAACACAACCCTGATTCGGCCCTCAATGAAATTGAGTTTGACGCCCCTGTCTTACAGAAAGCACTCAAAACATGTTAAAACTTTTCATGAAACATTGGCTTGCAGCATCGTTGTGTCTGGCCTTTGAGATGTTTGTTTGATGGTCCACTTGACTGATGACTGATCAGCCCAAGATCTGACAAAGTCCCCCTTCCTTCCCATCCCTTTTGAGAGGAACGCTCCAAATACGCTCCTATTATAATCCAAATCAAGGTGCTGTTTTGGTTTTTTTTAGGAGACCAAGGATTTGCTTTCAACCAGCAGGTCCTGTGTGCCAGGAATGGATAAGGTGTGTGCCAAAACCTACAGGCTCCCGGCCCTGGAGTGTGGCTTCATCCCGCTGAGGACCAATAATTTGACACCTTTGAAGCAGCCAGGTCTCTGGTTTTGACAACTGCTGCCTTGTTCTATATCCCCGAAGCCATTCAAATCCATTACAACTTCACAGTAGATTCCCTCAACCCCTCCACCTTAGTAGGTTACTCAGAGCTCTGATGTGGTCACAGAGATATACGCTGTGGTATCACGGGTAAGTTTTTCATTTATTTTTCCATGCTTACCTACACAGAATAAAACTCTCTCTCTCTCTTTTTAAGACGCCAGCCCAAGCTATCCAAGAACACTTTTGACAGCTGCCAAATCATTTAGAAGTGATACCTTCTTAACACCTTCTCAAAACAGGCCTGACAACTCAAAGGAGAAAAGTTCTCCCCCTTGACCTCTTAACTATTATATAGAAATGCTCAATCTAACCAGAAGTATGAGTTTCATGGGTGTGGATTTCTCCCCTCCAGGCCTACAGAGGTCTCACATGCTTTCAGATGAGAAGACAGAGGCCATCTTGGCCCTGCCTTCAACTTTATCTGCTCTATTATTATTATTATTATTATTATTATTATTATTATTATTATTATTTTAATTACATTTATATGTCACTTTCTCCAAGACTCAGGTGCTTACAATTTTTGAGCACAACCCAATGCGCTCAGCAATAGCCTTCATTCCATTGTATATGCCTGCTTATTACTAAGTGGCATTTTTACAAAGTCAGCTTATTGCCCCCAACAATTTTGGGTCCTCAATTTACCTACCCCGAGAGGATGGAAGGCTGAGTCAACCTTGAGCCTGGTGGGATTCGAGCCTACAGTAATTGTAGACAGCTGGATCTTAAGAGCAGGCATTTAACAGCCTGAGCCACCAAGGAATCTATTATTATTATTATTATTATTATTAATTAAATTTATATCCCGCCTCTCTTCCCCATCGGGGAACTCAAGGGGGCATACAACAAGATAAAAGCAGTTGCCTATACAATATAAAATCAAAAAAACTCATTCATACCATCCAAACATACAAGGGGGAAGAACAAAGGTCTCAATTCCATGCCCTCCGACATGCCTTCTGGCTCTTGAACCCAGCCTCATGAATTAATGGGGCATACGGTGGTTCCTGTTAATGGATGGAGTTCCACTTTCATCTTTATTGTGAAAGGCTAAAATATGGAAACAGCTAAAAAGAAGGGGCTTACTGAAAGCTAATGCTACTGTTAAGGATCTCCCACCCACCCACCCTTCCAGGGATGGGGCTGCTGGGGGTTTGCAGGGGTTCAGGAGAGCCCCTAGCTAAGATTCTGTGCAGTTCAGAGAATCCCCAAATCTCATTCCTGCTGGCCCCATCCCCCCACCCCGCCCCTCCCAGGAGTCCCCATGCCCGCTTTTGGATGCAGGTAAGTGCAGGGCATGCATGGAGGCTCGAAGGGTGAAAATTGGGCCTCCCAGAAGTTCAGAAAGGCTGGAAATGGGCCCATTTCTGGCTTCTAGAGAGACTCTGGAGCCCAGAGAGGCCATTTTCACCCTCCCAGAGGCTGCAGGAAAGCCTCTGGAGCCTGAGAAGGGCAAAAACACCCCGCACCTACTGTGGTGCAGGAGGCCGATTAGGCCATGCCCACACTGGCCACACCCACCCCTGCCCCCATGTCACTCTGAACAAGCATGGGGTCACCATTCTTAGGACTCACAGCAGAGACCATAATGCAGTGTAGAAAGTCAGCACTACCCCACCCCCAGAAGAATGAAATATTTTTGGAAATATTAAAAAAAGGCAGAATATTTTATTTCCCCAAAGGGAGAAATAAAGAAACATCATTTTTTTTAGAGGCAGGGAGCAGCCCCAATTTCCCTGCCCCCAAGCAGAAACTGAGGAGGCCACCTTTTAGAAATGCAGATTCGGTAATCCATTCAAGACAGGATATTTTGAAACTCCTGCAGCAAAGTCTGAACAAAGGCAGAATGGTAGGGTTAGAAGCAGCCCCCTCACTCAAGATCCAACACAGGACGAAAGCCATTAAGCCATTAAAGGAATTGCCCAACCCTTTCAGGACACAAGCCCCTTCATTGCACCATCCCAGAGCAGTCCAAACTTCAACCAAACCTGGGAACTCAGACAAACACCTAAGATTTGCGTTTCCTCTTTTGCCTATAGAGCCAGCTATGACCCCTACATGACCCCATAGGAATCTGGCAACAGCCAATAGAATATATCTTCTTGCATAGGAACAGGAAGCTCAACTGCAAAGCCCAAAGAAGTTATAAAAACAACCTACTCTCAACTCCATTTTGTCAGCTGCCCAGAACCACAAACTCATGTGGTTCTGCTTCATCAATAAACCATCTTTCCAACCAGCCTCCATGTTTCCAGGGACTTTTTCCCAGCTTGGAACTGAACCAGATAGATATTTCTTCCCACAGCAGTATCTAGAAAGTACAGGTAGTCCTTGACTTACAACATTTCATTTAGTGACCATTCAAAGTTACATTGGCACTGGGAAAAAAAAGATTTATGATTGTTTTTCACACTTACTTCCATTGCATCATCAGGTGATCAAAATTTAGTCACTTGGCCATGGATTCATATTTATGAGGGTTACAGTGTCCCAGAGTCGTATGATCAGCTTTTGACAAGCAAAGTCAAGAGAGAAGCCAGGTTCACTTAAAAACCATGCTACTAACTTAAGCAACCAGTCCCTTTGATGCCCTTCATCCTTCTGTGTTGGGACATCTTGTACAAGGAGGTTTCACTATCATCTGAAGGAGCCTGCTTGGAGGGAAAAACAAGCTTGAACATTAAATTTCATTGCTTATCTGTTCAGCATTTGGAGGTATGCAGGAGTTCAAAAATGTAATAGTGCTATAAACAAGGAAGCAGCATTTTGGGAACTAGCTCTGTTTGCAAATGGAGAGGATGATGATTAATCTTACTATTTGAAAGGCAAGTAATACTCTCGTACCACCAAAGTACATCAACAGCATTGACCAACCAGGCAGAAAACCAGAAGTGTTAGTGCTTTAAAAAAAATCTTGTATTTGGCTAAAAGGAAAATTAGAAAGTGAATTTACACCGTTAGGAAATTGTGATTCTTGCCCCACCGAAATGAAGGAGACTCCTGTCTGTCTCATTTTTTAATTGGGAATATTTTCCATGGGATTGTGCCTTGACTAAGCAAACTATCTGCCTTCAGAAATGCTCATGAAAGATCATTAATTTTGATGGGAATGTAGAAAATTGTTTAATTGAGGATTCCAATTTCAACAGCATTGCATTTGGTAGCTCTGTGTGCCCCATAACAGATGTTTGCATCACAGATTCCATGTGATCTTCTCCATGAAGATTAACATCCATATTCACAAAGGCCATATGTGATACATGGGGCGTGGCACAAAGGCAACACAGTCAGATAATCAGTAGGAGTCCCTTTATTAGCTCCAACTTTGCCCCCAAAGTCCAGGTTACCTTCTGGCTGGAGAAAAACTCTCCCAGGAACAGCCTTTGACTGCAGAGAATTAAGTCCAAAACATGAGCAAAACAAACTGTAACTTAAAGTCCAATCAAGCCAAACTGAGGTAATTAGTTTGGCACGGCAGGAGCTAGAATTCCAGACTTGAAGGCATGGCAAAACTCACACGGTTGGAAAAATGCCAGGAACACAGATAATCAATGACAACACAAGGTAAAGTCACGTTGGCTCCCAACAGCCTGCCATATGCAGCTTGCCTTTCTTAGAAACTGTCTTCCCAGCTGTGGCCAATGAAGGGAATCAGGGCCCTTTCCTCCCCTGTAAGCCATGCAATTCACATTGCTCCCTTCTCTGTTCCACCCTAGGATGAAGAGGGGGTGAACTTGGGTCTTCCTCTGAACTCCCTCTCCCTTGTTCTACCTCTTCCCTGCTCTGCCCAGCCGGACTGCCCTTCCCCAGTTTCTTCCACAGCCAACGGAGCCCCACTCCCTGTCAGCTGTTTGGCCTTCCCCTCTTAATCAGATTCCAACAGAGGCATGACATTGACTCTCCAACTCCAACAATGTCATGGAGGCTCGTGGGGGGGGAGTGTCTAAAACTGTGGCTAGAAAAGGATGCCTCATATAGGCCAGGGCTCGGCAATCTTAAACCCTGAAAGAGCCATTTGGACTCATTTCCCACAGAAAAGAAATAACCAGGAGCCACAAAACCCTTTTTGATCTAAAATGAAGATAACACTGCATATATCATTTTTTACCCTTTATGCTATGTATAAAAAATGGTAGTATTTATGAAATAAAAAGCCAAACTTAAATTATCCACCTACAGCAAACCAAAAATGCCGCTTCTGTGTGCTGTCATCCTCAATAAATCGTGTGCCAATGAGTGTTGCACACTGGCAGTTATGATACATATTTTGAGTGACAGACAGCCTCAGCAGAGGGGTGAAAGAGCCACATGCAGCTCCAGAGTCACGGGTTGCTGACCCCTGACATAGGCTGTCCTTAAATGAAAGCATTTCACCCATTGGATTGGATTGGATTGTAGAATGGAGTGTGGAATGGAAAATGGAATATAGAATGGAAAATGGAATGGAAAATAGAATGGAAATGGAATGGAAAATGGAAAATGGAATGGAAAATGGAATGGAAAATGGAATATGGGAGGAATATGGAATATGGAATGGAAAATGGAATGGAAAATGGACTATTGGAATGGAATATGGAATATGGAATGGAAAATGGAATATAGAATGGAATATAGAATGGAAAATGGAAAATAAAATAGAATATGGAATTTGGAAAATGAAATGGAGAAGGGAAGGGAAGGGAAGGGAAGAGAAGAGAAGAGAAGAGAAGAGAAGAGAAGAGAAGAGAAGAGAAGAGAAGAGAAGAGAAGAGAGATTAAACACAGAAGGAATTTGTCTCCGAAGCATAAGTTCTCAGCGTACATGCAAAACAACATAGTAATAAAAGCTGTACAATGGAATTACAAAAATATTTCTAATACTCTAGACAAAGTGGACAACGCTTTGCGAGACATCCTATTAGTTCAAGCTGAACATGGAATGTAACCCTACCAGAGGTGAGAAAAGAAATATTTGGAGAGATTGATGAAGACATTTTAACTGTCACCTGGGTATGTAAACAAAAATAGTGGATCTTAAAAGAAAAACAGATGACTTCATTTCCTAGTTAATAATTTTATTAAAGGGTATAAATGTGTCAGATGTTCTGGATTCTTTCATTGAGAAAAAAAATTCTGTATTTTTAAACAGTGTGTGTTTGTTTCCTTTTTTGGCTGCTACCAGTTCAAGTCATTTGAACATAATATTTAATCCCAAGGGTTTATTTTTCTCTGGACTCAAATGCCATGAATTACAAGCATGTTACATGAATTCCTAAGGCTGACACAACATGGACATGATTTGGAAGATGGAAAGGGTGACATCCTGTTGTGGTTTGGATTCACTTGGTGAATAATCTTCTTTGTCAGCCATTTTGACTCCCCGGTTTTCTGGCCTAATTCACCCCTTTTTCTTGAGCCTGCTGCCATGTTCCACAGTTGCAGCTCTAAATATAGTTACTTCTCCGCTCCACCAATATACATTTGTATCATTGGTTCAAAATGTTGATCGGGATTCTGACAACTCTGGATAGTTGATCACGGGGTCCTTGTGTCAAAATGACAGAAATGAAAGGAAGGAAGGCCAGCTCTTAAGGGACCTGGAAATCCTGACAAGAAATTGCTAGCAAGGCTAAAAACTTAGTGGGGGAAGACTGAAAAATAAATGGGTACGTGCACAAATCTTTTGGAACTTCTATATCTTATTTAGCATGGCCATATTCCTGTTCATATAATTACAAAACGTATACAAAACTGTAGTGGCGCAGTGGTTAGAGTGCAGTACTGCAGGCTACTTCTGCTGACTGTCAGCTGCCTTCAATTTGGCAGTCCAAATCTCACCTGACTCAAGGTTGACTCAGCCTTCCATCCTTCTAAAATGGTAAAATGAGGACCCAAATTGTTGAAGGCAATATGCTGACTCTGTAAACTGCTTAGAGAAGGCTGTAAAAGCACTTAATATAAGTCTAAGTGCTATTGCTACTGCTATATGCTTGCTTGAAATTGCATTCCAGCTTTAAGGAATAGCCCACCTTCGTCCAGCACTGAATAAACATATTAACTAGACAGAGAAACTCTCTACACCTAGTTACCTGTTTGACCAACATTATGAAGAAAACAAGAATGAATCTGGCGCCATTTTGTGAGCACAGATGTCCTCAGAAAAGGGGTGAACAAAGTCAAGATGGCAACCAACCACAACCATGCGGTCAAGGCCATGTCATTTTTTTCATGCCTTTGTGTTGTTGCTCAGATGCAGGAAGAGAAAAATGCAACGCCCAAGAGATGTACGTGTAACAAATGTACCACTCATGCTTGTTCCTTTTTAACTCATGTCCTTGTGTGAAATGGTTGGTTAGATGCTCTGAATTCCAGAGGTAGCTTTGAATATTGCTTTTTTAAAAATATATTGTCTTTCCTTCCCACAAGCTTTGATTTGCTCCAAACGTTAATTGTCACAAACAATTACTTCAAAAGGTTAGTATGAGGATAATAAATGCTTGCAAGACAGGGTAAAGTAGATTCTGGAGTCCAAATCTTTATTCAAGGGATGGTATGGCTACATAATAGAGATGAGAGCAGCTAAGTAAAGACTTCTTAGTTGCTGAGTAGCAATTGGTGAACAGTCACTTGAACTGTTGTGTCTTTACTTGCCTGTCTGGAATATTCTACCTGACTCTGTGGTTTCTTCCCCAAACCCCAAAAAACTTTAACCTTAGACTGTCTACTATTGACCTCACCCCTTTCCTAAGAGGTCTGTAGGGGGCGTGCATAAGCGCACCAATGTGCCTACCGTCCCTGTCCTAGTGTTTCTTTTTTTTCTTATTCATATCCATTTCATGTATTCATAACTATGTTTATACTTATACCTATTATCTAATAATCGCTTGACAAAAATAAATAAACAAACAAACAAACAAACACAGTAAAGCCAAGGTGAAGGCACCATCATGGATTCTGTCTGGAAGAAAGAAGGATACTTCCTTCCCAGTTATGAAAAGTAAAGATATCCTTGAATTGAGTTGGACTCCTGGTGCATATCCATGAGGCTTTCTTGCCAATGTTATGGAAGTGATTTCCTACTTATCTTCTGTAACTATTTTCCTACTTCCATATTTGTTTATGTCTCTGGAATTTGCTGATAGCCTCCTGTTCATGTGCTAAGTCTAGTCACGCTTAACTTCCAAGCCCAAATACAATCCTCTAGCAGCTAGAGCAAGGGTCTTCAAACTTGGCAAGTTGAAGACTTGTGGACTTCAACTCCCAGAATGCCTGAGCTAACATGACTGGAGGAGGAATTCTGGGAGTTGAAGTCCACAAGTCTTAAAGCTGTCAAGTTTGAAGACCCCTGAGCTAGAGTCTAGCTGGTGTCACCTGTTGAAACAATTTAATAAACACAACACTTATTTATTTGGAACATAAAATATCAGAGTTGGAATAGACCTTAGAGGTCTTCTAGTCCAACCTGTTGACTCAAGCAGAAGACCCTATATCATTCCAGACAGGTGACTGTCCAGTCTCTTCTTAAAAGACTCCAATGATGGAGCACCCACAACTTCTGAAGGCAAGCTTCCACTACCGGTTCTCCAGAACTGGTCAGAACCTGCTGAATGCCACCTCTGATGCAGTGGTTTCATACAGATACTGGAAAGCACCGGAGAGAGAATGAAGCCTTGAGCATAAATACAACCTGTTGGTAAAAAAAAGAAGAACAACACCAAAACCCAAAACTACCAATTTGCGTAAGAAGAGTGAACCAATCCTAGGAACTGTTCCTTGGAAAATCTCTCAGAAAAGACAAAGCGGAGTTTCTCAAAGATTCTCAGCTTGTTAGACTACTGTTTTGATCACTAGCGGTAATGGATGTTTCCTTGAAGTCTGTTTTCCTTGATGCTGTTTTCCATTTTCCTTTAATGAATTTAATATGTCCATCAAGATCGCCGCCTGCAGTTTTTGCAGAACTTGTAAAATTAACCTTAAGACACTGTTTAATGCACTATCCAAATGGATTGTCTCTTCTTCTTCAGGAGTTGTATATGGTAAGCTGAGGGTTCTTTATATTAATAAAGGAGAATATTTGTAGCTCAGGGTTGAAATGAGAGGCCCTTGGTGCTCTCTGAGCTTGCGTGTTTTCTTGTAGACGTTTCGTTACCCAAAGTAGGTAACATCATCAGTGATAGTCCTTTACATGGAACCAGCTTGCCTTGAAGAAGCTAAAGTTGTCAATAAATTGTACAATCCTGTCAAGGGTGGGCTTCAAAAATTGTAGCAAGGGGTTCTCTGCCCAGTTGCTGGGTGGGCATGGCCATGGTAGGCGTGGCCTAGTTGGCCTCCTGCACCATAACAGGGGGGACATTTTTGCCCTTCCTGGGCTCCAGAGGCTTTCCTGGAGCTTCCGGGAGTGCGAAAACAGCCTCTCTGGGCTCCAGAGTCTCTCTGGAAACCAGAAACAGGCCCATTTCCAGCCTTCCCGAACTTCCGGGAGGCCCGTTTTTCACCCTCCCTGAACCTCCGTGCACGTCCTGCACTTACCTGCATCCAAAATGGGCCACCTGGGGACTCCTGGAAGGGGAGAGGTGGGGTGAGCAGGGCCCAGCCAGGAGTGGGATTTGGGGGGGGTTCTCCGAACTGCACAGAATCTTAGCTAGGGGCTCTCCCCAACCTCTGCGAACCCCCGGCAGCCCATCCCTGAATCCCCTACAAAAAGGTTGTTTAGTGTTAGAAACCTGCTACCATCCAGATATTTAAGCTTCCAGTGGAGGAAGGTGGGCTACGCAGGCCTCACCCCCTGTAGCCGCGGTTTGCCCCACGAAGAGGTTCGTTCTGAGGGAGAGATGGCTTATCTCAAAGTGCATATTTATCACACTTTTGGATCAGCGTGTCTCTCTTCAGAGTGCGGTTCATAAGCCAGTGGAGGAAACCACATGCTGTTAAGACTAAACATTCTCCACTAAGCCTCCATTAAGTGTGAGCTGTGGAGAGGGCAGTTACTGAATTTTTCCAAATAAATAAAGCAAATAAGTTACTTCAGAAGAAAAAAAATCACAGCCCCTTGATTTATGGTCTGCTGAGCTAGAACGAACTTAGTGAAATCAGCTGTCAAAGGCCACCCATGAGCACTGGGCTTCCTCCTATCCCTTACCTCATTCTAAGTGGTGTACAACTGCTAGCAATCGAAGCCGGCCCCGGCACTCCTCGTGTGGGCAGATTCCTCGCAAGTTCCACTCCTTTCACAGAACCTCCAGAATGGACAGCTGTTAAAGAGGGAGTATAGGCAGCCCATTTACAGCCTTTTGGCCTGGGGCGTAGAAAGAGGAATTGGGGGGAGGGAGAGAGAGAGAAAAAAAACCCTCCTCCAAAATCAATGTTTGCTCTGCTGAGGGGCTCCTTAGGTGTATGTTGGAAGCCGTTTCATCTATCTTGCACAGTTAAGTCACTCGGACGTTGGGCGTGCCAGCTAGTAGTAGGTTTTGATCCAGAATCAACAGCCTGGTGCCTTGAGCCTTAACAGATGCCCTGCTCCAACAGATGGAAAATAACCGGGGTGTCACAGCACCTGATGAATTAATCTTACAAGCAATATAACGGAGGGCAACTTAATCTCTTGGCTCGCTTCCTCTTACGCTCATGACATGAAATATTGGTTGACCTCACGGAGTTAAAGCATGCTTAAGAGGCCTTTCATCCAACTCTGAAGTGTTGTGTGTACATATAATCTCAGGCTCGGTGAAGGTTCAAAGGAGGTTCTAAGGATTTGTTTTCCTCACACAGCTCTCCCAGCTTTCTCCTGCTTAAAACAAGGAGAGAAATACAAGCCAATTGGCCTATTAGGAATATTGCCTTAATAGGAAAGGCACATCGCAACCAGGTTGATATGCATCAACCACACTTTATTAGATTACCATCTAGCAAGTGCAGACACGGTTTTTGAATGTCAACCAGACATCCATTGAATCTAGAATAGAATAGAATGTAATAAAAGAGTTGGAAGGGACCTTGGAGGTCTTCTAGTCCAACCCACTGCTTAGGCAAGAAATCCTATACCATTTCAGACAAAGGATTATTCAATCTCTTTTTTAAAAACTTCCAGTGTTGGAGCGTTCACAACTTCTGGAGGCAAGTTGTTCCACTGATTAATTGTTCTAACTATCAGGAAATTTCTCCTTAGTTCTAAGTTGCTTCTCTCCTTGATTAGTTTCCACCCATGGCTTCTTGTCCTGCCTTCAGGTGCTTTGGAGAATAGCTTGACCCCAGCCCCCTTCTTTGTGGCAGCCCCTGAGATATTGGAAGACTGCTATCATGTCACCCCAAGTCCTTCTTTTCACCAAACTAGACATACCCAATTCCAGCAACCGTTCTTTATATGTTTCAGCCTCCAGTCCCCTAATCATCTTTGTTGCTCATCTCTGCACTCTTTCCAGAGTCTCAACATCTTTTTTACATCGTGCTGACCAAAACTGAATGCAGGATTCCAAGTGTAGCCTTACCAAGGCATTATACAAGTGGTATTAACACTTCACATGATCTTGATGCTATTCCTCTGTTGATGCAGCCTAGAAATGTGTTGGCTTTTTTCGCAGCTGCAGCACATGCCTGGCTCATATTTAAGAGCCTTGGTGGTGTAGGCTGTTAAATGCCTAGCACTTAGTTCCAGCTGCCTGCAATTAGTGCAGGCTCAAATCCCACCAGGCTCAAGGTTGACTCAGCCTTCCATCCTCTCCGGGTAGGTAAATTGAGGACCCAAGATTGTTGGGGGCAATAAGCTGACTTTGTAAAAATGCCACTTAGTAATAAGCAGGCATATACAATGGAATGAAGGCTATTGCTGAGCACACTGGGTTGTATCCCAAAATTGTAAGCCCTGAGTCTTCGGAGAAGGGCGGCATATAAATGTAATTTTAAAAAAAGTGATTGTCCACTAGGACTCCAAGATTCCTTTCACTGTGACAGTTGGGCTTGACTGGGACATTCTTATTATCTGTACAGTTTTAAACTCTTGAAACTAGCCATAAAAGTGCCTGATGTTTACATGGGGCTTTATTTAATATGATTATTGTTTTATTTACAGGGTAGAATTCGAGGTCCCCTGGGCAATGTTTGGTTGATGCCTTCTACTTGCTGTTTCCACTCATGAAGGTATGTGAAAAAAAGGCACTAGAGAGAAAAGGGGTTAGATTCTTGGGTTTTTAAAATTAGATTGTTCTTTTTAATGGTTGTTTGGAGGTATTATCCTCTCACTGTCATCCTCAAAAGCATCTCCGTGAAGCCTTAAAAACACCATAGAGATTTTCTGACTACCCACTGCTCTGGAAGATGAAGCACAAATGTCCTCAGGAAAGGGGTCAACAAATACAAGATGGCATCCACAACCTTGAGATCAAGGCTGTGGCTTGTTTTGCAACCCTTTGTATTGCTCCAAAGCTGGAAGAGAAAAATGCAGGGTCTAAGGAATTTATGTGTAACAAATGTCCCACTCACACTTGTTCCTTTTTGTATCTCATGTCCTTGTGTGCAGTGGTTGCCTAGATGATGATGTGAATTCCAGATGTGGCTTTGGATATTGTGTTTTTTATGTTGTCTTTCCTTTCCACAAGCTTTGATTTGCTCCAAACATTGTCACAAACAATTATTTCAAAGCTTTAGTATTAGGATAGCAGATGCTTCCAAGACAGTATATAGAATACAGTATATCCTGGGATCCACATCTTTATTAAAGGGATGGCATGACTTATGAGAAAATGATAATGGATATAGATGTTATTTTTTATCAACCAGAACCCCAATATGACAGCAACATAAACATGGTGAATCTAAAGTCAAACACTGCTGGACAATCTGTGACTCATTGGGTCATCATTTCAGAAACATTTGCTTACCTAAACAGAGGAACAAAATAACAGAGGTGAGAGGGACCTTGGAGGTCATCTAGTCTAAACCTCTGCACAAGCAGGAGACCCTATATAATTTTGGACAAATCTCTTCTTAGAAACCTCCAATGATGGAATGCCCACAAGTTCTGAAGGGAAGCCATTCCACTGGTTAATTGTTCTCATTGTTGCAAAATTTTGTCTTTAGTTCTAGGTTGCTTCACTCCTTGATTAGTTTCCATCTGTTGTTTGTCTTGCCTTCTGGTGCTTCTGAAAATAGGTTCACCCCCTTTTCTTTCTGTCAGCCCCTCAAATGTTGAAAGACTGCCATCATGCTAGCCCTAGTCCTTCTTTTCATTAAACTAGACGTACCCAATTCCTGCAACAGTCCTTCATATGTTTTAGCATCCAGATGGCTAATCAATTTTCTCTGTGCCTGTCTTGTTTGGTTGCAGATCCAAACCAGACAGTAATAGAGGTGCAGATGACAGATCCAATAATTCTTCTGTAGAACTGAATCAGCAGCTCCATTCTATAAATGGGGCATAGTGTCCTCCCTTCAGTGATTGTGGGGTCTCATGTCAAACTGTGGATCACATCATGACTGGCAGTAAGCTGAGTGCATATATTGGTCTAGTATCTTGTTTTTTTAATGTAAAGAATTCTGCGCTTTAATGGTTAGATGGCCTAGACATTGCTATCTGAATATAGAACTTTTTAACATTCGCATTTTATTATGTTTTTTTAAAATCTAGGTGTAATGTTAATATATACTGCAAGCTATGATATGTAACATGCTAAATAATAAATATGAGTTGGAATGACAGATGCATAAGTCAATCTGCAAAGTCTCAAAGGTGCTTTTTGAAAAGGCAACTAGACTATTTATTGCAGGATCTAACCTGGGTTGGTCTTTCAAGCTTTTAGACTGGTGCTGGAGCCCATCTTTCTCTCTAGCAGAGTGTATGCTATTGTCAGGTCGTCTGCTGAGACACTGCCATTTCAATGGAGCAGGACGGAGGAAGCTATCGGGATTGCATTCCTTGCATGCCTTCGCTTTTGTTGTAACCCACATGGGATTTAGGGAGGGGGACTATCTTGAAGATAGATCAGCTTCCTCTCAGCTGGTTCTAGCCTGACACCAAGGTCCCTGCGTCCTGGGGATGAACTGCTATCAAGCTAATGCCTCAGAGTTCTCAAACATCTATACGATGCTGCACTGCGTTGGCTACTGGTGGAATGGTGAAGTTTGAATTGAGCAGAATAGCGTAACACTTTGTGTGGAAATTTCATATTCCGCCTGACTCCTCTACAATCTCTTTCTCACTTTCCTTGGACTTTCTTATTCAATCTGCCTTTGGATTATGGATTTCCTGTCTGGCTGCTCACAGAGGGTCAGATTAGGTAATCATACCTCTTCAGCCCTTATTCTTAACACTGGTACACCACAGGGTTGCGTGTTGAGTCCCTTACTCTATACTCTTTATGTGAATGACTGCATTCCCACTCATGCTAGTAATACTATTGCTAAAGTTGCAGATGATACAACAGTGGTGGGACTTATCTCCCGGGGGGGGGGGATGAATCTGCCTACTGAGATGAGGTGGACCCGTTTCTTTCGTGGTGTGGAGACAATAACTTGGTCCTCAACAGCAATAAGACTAAGGAGCTTCTAGTGGGCTATCGAAGGAACAGATCAGACATCCAGCCCTTGCTTATCAATGGAGACCAAGTGGCCAGTTTTAAGTTTCTGGGTGTTACCATAAAAGTGGACCTGACCTGTGATGCTCACATTGCAGCCCTGGTCAAAAGGGCCCAGCAGAGATTCTACTACCTGAGGCTTCTCAGAAAACAACAACTGAATGTAAAACTACTGGTGACCTTCAACTGCTGTACCATAGAGAGTAGCTTAACTTACTGCACCTCTGTATGGTTTGCCAATTGCACAGTAGCAGATAGGACAGCACTCCAGAGGGTTAATGTCATTGCCCAGAGGATCATGGGTTGCCCTCTCCCCTCTTTGGAAGAGCTTTATAGCTCCCGCTGCCTTAAGAAAGTTCAAAACATCCTCAAAGATCTATCTCATCCTGGGCACCCTTTTTTTTAGCTATTGCCATCTGGCAACCGGTACAGGATAATAAAAACAAGGACAAATAGGCTGAAAAACAGCTTCTATCCCAGGGCAGGAACTCTATTGAATCCTACTGTATAGTGCAGTGTTGGTGCGGTGTTGAGGGTTTTCAATTCAATGTGTGGACTGTGAAGGATGTGTGTTTGTGTTTATTTTCATGGTCACAATGTGCACTGAAGATGGTGTTTGATTTCGTTGTACGAGGTGCAATGACAATAAAGCAAACTAAACTGAACTAAACTCTCAGTAAAAGTTCCTTTTGGTAACTAATGGTTTCAAGAGTTGTGCTTTCCTGAGGGAATAGCTGAGGCAGGTCCTTACAGCTTATAGCATTCAAAATGGAGGGACGGTTCCATGTAAACCAACAAACATCAAAGAACTAAAATGGGAAATCTCAGCATTGTGTCTTCTCTATGTAAAATTGCTTGGCACTGCTAGCTATACCGTGTGTACTTGTTTCGATTGTTGCCATTTTGCAGTTTCAAAAAGCAACCTTCCAATGAGGTGTCTCTGGATTTCTCTAAAGACAAGCCTTTAGTATATTTTGGCAGGGTGAGGTCCATGCTCCAGTTCAGGAGATATTAGCGAGAATTTTCCATATGTATTTGTGTGCAGCGCTAGAGTTGCGTGTGGTCATGAGACAAATTCATCCCACAGTTTTGTTGCTGTTGCAGTTCTTACCTTTCTTAGAGCCAACTGTCAACTTGGCAGTTAAAATATCACAGGGGGAAGATAGAGTAGCCCAAGTATTTATGCTTCAACATTCTTGTGCCTCATTAGTCACAAAGCACAATGGAAAAAATGGAAAAAATGCTGGGTTCGTAAGGAAGTTGGAAATGTGCAGAATTACAGATGAGAAGAAAAAAACAAAACTCCAAACTGGCACGTATTAAAAAAAAAAGTCTATTTCTTTAGAGACCGTTTGCAAGTCAGAAAAAAAAAATTAGGAAGGTGGCTTCTGCTATTGCAGAAAATTATTCACCTCAAAACAATGTCACGAATGTAAAACACTCCCTGTAAAATAAATAGGGCTCCAAGAGATGTAAAACCACATAATTTTATTTTCTGAATGCAGCTTCCGTACAGACCAGGACTATCAAAAGTTTGGATTCCTTATAAAAGAAGATGTTCTAAACTACCCATAACATTTACTCTTTTTATGATACGGTTTTATGGGTCGTTGCATTATTATCTTTTTAAGAAGCAGCAAAGGGGACATCTAGACCATAGCTGGAATTTGCACGGAGAGTATGTACCGCTGCAAAACCTCTGTCTGGACTTCCTGCATGTTTCTTATTATTATTTTCTAAACATCTGGCTGACTGTGTGACCAAACATAAAAATTATATCAGGTCCATGGATGAATTGTGACAATTTGGATCCTTGGTGTTCCACAAGTGAACTTGAGTTTCTAGCTAATTAATCTAGAACTAAATCCAAACAGGGCTATTTCAAGGGAGGTGGCCCAAAACGTTCATGAAGGCATCTGTATCCATACAATCGAAGCATGTAGAATGTGATGATCTGGGGTGTGGCACGAAGGCAACACAGTCAGATAATCAGTAGGAGTCCCTTTATTAGCTCCAACTTTGCCCCCAATATCCCGGTTTCCTTCTGGTTGGAGGAAAACTCTCCCAGGAACAGCCTTTGGCTGCAGAGAATCAAATCCAAAACATGGTCAACAAAAACTGTAACTATAGGTCCAATCAAGGCAAGATGAGGTAATTAGTTTGGCAGGGCAGGAGCAAGAATTCCAGATGTGAAGGCACAGAAAAACTCAACACGGTTAGAAAGACACCAGGAACACAGATAAGCACAGTCAACACAATATAAACTCACATTTGTTCCCAGCAGCTGCTGCACACAGCCTGCATGACTCTTAAATGTTCTTCCCAAGTGTGGCTAATGAAAAGAATCAGGGCCCTTTCCTCCCCCATAAGCCGCGCAACCCACATTGCTCTCTTCTCCATTCTTCCCTGTGTGCCCTAGGACGAAGAGGGGGTGGGCCTGGGTCTTCCTCTGAACTCCCTCTCCCTTGTCCTACCTCTCTCCTGCTCTGCCCAGCCGGACTTCGCCCTTCCCCAGTTTCCTCCACAGCCAATGGAGCCACACTCCCACTCCCTGTCAGCTGTTCGTCTTCCTCCTCAGATTTCTTGCCTGAAATCTTCTTATCTTAGTGCCATCTAAGGAGGCTTTGCACTGGCTAGTAAAAACATGCCCTAAGGCTGGGCAAAACATTTAGAGAACATCCAGAGACTTTTAATTCCTTCCTGTAGTTGTCCATTTGTCAGCTGGAACTCCATCCAATGAAATTTTAACCCCAAGGTAATTCTACTTGGCACTAGATTAAAAAAAAAAAACCCCAAACCTACATTATTTGGGCCAACAACAAAAAAAACATTGGATAATTCTTTGCCCCAGCTCATTTTTCTTGCGGAGAATACCTTGAATGGATGGAAGCAGAATATCTATTTTTACTGAGCATGGAAATTCATTGTATTGTAAGCCACCCAGTCACCTTGGGTGATGCGATGGGTGTCATACAATTTTAATAAATAATAATAATAATATTTATTTATTTATTTATTATTTATTAATTTGACTTGTATGCCGCCCCCTCTCCCGAAAGGACTCGGGGCAGCTCACAGTTAAAACCAGTACAATAAATTAGTTACCTAAAATAGAATTAAACCAACCAAGCCAAATTAGACTAAAACAGATTATAAAAACAACCCACCCCCAAGAGAAGTCAGCACAGCGCAGCCTGCTCAAATAGCCAGGTTTTCAGTTCGTGGCGGAAGGTGCGGAGGTCAGGGGCCAGGTGGAGCCCCAGAGGTAGTTGATTCCACAGGGCGGGAGCCACCACAGAATAGGCCCTCCCCTGTGTCACCGCCAAATGACACTGGGTCGCAGACGGCACGCCGAGGAGCCCCTGCCTGTGAGCTCGTACAGGGCGGTTGGTATTCGATGCCGGCAGTAGACGTTCCCATAGATAGCCCGGACCCATGTCTCGTAGGACTTTGAATGTCAATACCAAAACCTTGAATCTCATTCGGAGGGCAACCGGCATAATAATAATAATAATAATAATAATAATAATAATAATAAGTGGATGCAGCAAAATTTCACAAACTGACTACTTAGAACGCCATAACCGAGTTGCTAAAACCATTCACTGGAAACTATGCCAAAAGTTTGGATTTGAGTATAGCAACAACTACTGGGAACATCAGGTTGAAAAGGTTCTGGAGGATGAAAAAGTCAAGATCTTGTGGGACTTCAGAATTCAGACGGACAAGCATTTGGCCCACAACATGCCTGACATAACAATAGTTGAGAAGAAAAGGGTTTGGTTCATTGACATTGCAATACCTGGTGATGCATGAATTGAAGACACGCAGCAAGAAAAAATCACAAAGTATCGGGACTTACAAATTGAAGTTGAGCGACTTTGGAAAAAGAAATCGTGTTATTCCAATTGTAATTGGAGCCCTTGGAGCAATACCTAAAAGGGCTACCTCGCTATTTGGAAATCCTGAATTCATCAGACTTGAATACCCTGATTCTACAAAAAACCACCCTACTTGGAACAGCTTATATTCTCCGACGCTACCTGAATAGTTTCCAGGTCCTTGGTTAGGACTTGAGCTGTTGAGCTACCAACCAGCCCCTAAGGCCGTGAATCTCACTAAAGATTAACTAATAATAATAAATTGATATCTGAATACAGAGGGCGACACTTCTTTGCTTCCTAGGCTTACCAAAAGATCAGCGGAAGAATTTGGGTGAACACTAAGCCCCTCTTTGTTTCCCCAATGTATTTAAAAAAAACACACACAAGAGTTTTCTCCATGAGGAAACAAGCTATTGCTTTCCATACATATTGCACCCACACAAACACACTTCATACGTACATTTAAAAAGACTCACTGAAGAAATATACAGAACACGGGATTATTTGGTAAAGAATAATTTTCACAGTAACAAGCATAAAAGCACTAAGTTGATCAATTATTTCATCTTTTAACTCATTAACATATAATATATTGCAAAACGCAAAAAAAAACCCAATTAAAATTTATACCCCAACGTAAATAATTACATTACTATTAGCTCCTTTTATTCATCTGTAAAAAGCCATGGAAATTTCAGAGATTCTTCCATTTCTATTGGTTGCATCATTGAAACTTGGGGTGGACATGCCACGTAGAGGCCAACCTGCCCTACATAGCTCCAAGGCCTTCTGAGATGCTGCCACTGGAATTTGCCCACAACGTGGCCAATTCTTAGCAGTCTGTTTTATTGTGTGGAACAGCCCAAATTAAGAACGTATACCAGAGTGCATCCAAAAGCCACCCCAATCATTAAATCCCTTCAAACGCCCTGAAACATAAAAAGCTTAAAACATCTTTTCTGAACCCCTAACAAATCACAGTGTCATCAGAAATCTGAAAAGGTTTCATGGAACTGATTTTACGGTCTAAGGGACACTACTGTCCTTACAGATCGCAATGTACTTTAGAGCAGGATCTCTCAATCCTGGAATTTCTGGTGCGTGGACTTCAACTCCCAGAATTCCCCAGACAACATGGGTTCAGGGAGTGAATGAATTCTGGGAGTTGAAGTCCACGCGTCTTCCAAGTTCCCAAGGTTGGGCAATTTTGCTTTCTCCGCTACTAAACAATTTCCCAGATCTGTTGCTGCTTTCAAGTATTGTTATTTCCTTGCATGAATTAAGGTGATCATCCTAACTTATAAGAACAATAGAAGTAATAACTGAACAGATTTGGCTTCCGGCTGGTAGGGAATCTTAAGGCAAACCATGAAACTGAAAAGATACATTATTTTTACTTTTCATGAAAAGACACAAATGTAGAGAATGCAACAGGGCATTTTGGAACAGATGCAAATAAATAATAAGGCATTTCAGTTCCAGTTGTTATTCGAACGTCTCCAATTAGTGTTTTCAATTTGGGTGAGAGTTCGTTTTATTTCAGAGGTTAAAAATTCTTTTATTCCATTTGATAAATGCCAGTTAAGAATGACATAAATAACAAAAGCAATGCTGCCTCCATGCAACATTATATATATATAAAATAAGCTGAGGTTTATAAAGGAGAAGTGTACCTAATTTGTTGCTGGGAATATGTTGCTTTACTGAGATTTGCCAATGACTGCAGTTCTTGTTAAAACTATGTGGGAGCCATTGGCACTCATTAGCTTTGCCAAGATTTCACACAACCTGTTGTAGCCTCCAGCCGGCCCTCCAACAGATGAATCAGAGGAGGAGGAGGAGGAGGAGGAGGCGTGGGAGTCAGGGTCAGCATCAAGGCAACCTGAGGGCTCCAAAGGGGAAGAGGGAATACAGCTGGCAGAGAGAGAGAGAGAGGCAGAGGCAGAGCCTGGGCTGTCTGTCAGCCCTCAGATGGAGAGTCAACAGCCCCCTGGCCTGGAGGTGGCTGATGAGGAAGAGGAGGAACAGCTGCCTCCAGTGCCTGACGCTCAGATGTGCAAAAGGCAGAGGAGAGGAGAGGAGAGGAGAGCAGTGGAAATCTATGGGCCAGTCCTTTGGATGGAAGAGCCAAGTCTGGAGGTGGCTGATGAGGAATAGGAGGAACAGCCGGCTCCAGTGCCTGACGCTCAGATGTGCAAAAGGCAGAGGAGAGGAGAGCAGTGGAAATCTATGGGCCGGTCCTTGGGACGGCAGAGCCACCGCTGCTAGGGGTGGAGATAAATAGGTGTGAGAGACAACTATTCATCTTCCGGTTGGATGGACGGAGGTGAGAGAGAAAATTTTTGCTGGGGCTGCTGGCGCTCCTAATAAAGGAATCTTTGAGTTAGCTTCAGAGGGTTTGTTGTGTTTGGGGAGCTGTGTCAGAACACAACTGTTAGCTTTACAAGGAGGGCAGTATGATTCTGAACATCTAACCAAAACAATACGAGACCGGCTGATTGATCCTAGTTCTCCGTCTAGTCCCCAGCATCTTTGAGAGAAGTGACCAACGTTATAGAATCCTTTCCTTCTGCCTCTGCTGCTGTGACTTCTTCCCGCAGCAAACAGTTCAGCTGCTTCTGAGCGCAAGAGAGGAACAACTCCAAACTGGAAAGGCTCCGCTGACGGATCACTTGATCCAGCTGTCAGGACAAGAAAAAGCAGACATGAAGCAAAACGCAGGAAATTCCAAAGAAAAAACACCCCCCCCACACACCTTGATTTAAACTCATGACATGTGAAGGCATAGGAATTGGGTAACGCACAAGGGCCAATGTCACATATCATAACTGGCTTAATTACTTCCAGTTCCAGTCGCTAAAAGCTAAACCAAAACTGAGGCTGTTATATTCACCAGCTTCGTTATTGCAAGCCTCAAATCATCTCTAGATTAGTGTTTTTCAACCTCAGCAACTTTTAAGATGTGTAGATTTCAACACCCAGAATTCTCTATTCCCCATCACCAAAGAGCTGGCACATCACATGGTATCAAGTTTCTTGGGCAGAACCAGTGGTGGTATGCTACCGGTTCGGACCGGTTCAGTCGAACCAGTAGTAAAAAAAGCCTCCAACGATCAGCTGAGAGCAGGAAAAAAATCTTCCAGATCAGCTGAGAGAAGAGAAAAGCAGAGGACGGCCCTCCCACCCAATTCCTGAACTTTTCTCTTCTTCTTTTTTTAAATTACATTTATATGCTGCCCTTCTCCGAAGACTTCTTTATCCTCTCAGTGTCAGCTTTGGAAGCTGTATTGAGATTTGATGTTCCCACGCTGCCACAATTGAGCCTGAGAAAGTGGGAGGGAGAATTCACTGGGTATATCTAGTTAGACAAAATAAAATTATTTAAAAATTAAAATAAATCCATTATTCTAGGTGTTCTGTGATCTGTGTTCAAATAAATAAAAGTTTATTCTATGCTACTTCTAAACAAGAATAGGAATTACTAATGGTCAAGACAAATTGGTAAGAGTCAGTGGAATTCATGGAAAGCTTTGATCTCTTGTGGGCACAAAGGGATTCCAAACTAATGACATGTTTGACGCCTCTCTCCAGGCTCAGTCTGGTCATTTCCTACAGTATGTTTTTTCTTGTTGTTTTTTTAATTCATATTTATATGCCACCCTTCTCCGGAGACTCAGGGCGGCTTACAATTTTTTTGGAGCACAACCCAATGCGCTCAGCAATAGCTTTCATTCCATTGTATGTGCCTGCTTATTACTAAGCGGCATTTTTACAAAGTCAGCTTATTGCCCCCAACAATCTGGGACCCTCAATTTACCTACCCCAAGAGGATGGAAGGCTGAGTCAACCTTGAGCCTGGTGGGATTCAAGCCTGCACTAATTGCAGGCAGTTGGAACTTAAGTGCTAGGCATTTAACAGCCTGCACCACCAAGGCTCTTTTTTTGCTGGTTCAAGGTCACTGAGCATGGCGCATAATGAAATGGGAATCTTACTTTAGGACGGATGGCGATTGGACCATGTGATGTGATGATGGCTAAGGGGGGATGGATTTGTAGTTTTGACTTTTGCAAGGAAGCCCGAAACTTTCAGATTCAGGATTCCACAGATGTGCCAGTTACTATCCAAATAAAGGAACCTTTGACAGATGTCTGTCTCAGAGTTATTGGTTGGAATAGAGAGTTGCTGGAACACTGACACTCAGCTGATTGGCACTGCAGGTCTCAGCTGGTGTGGGGGAAGCTGCACGCCGCCATTAGTCAAAGCACGACCACCAAGCCATACCCACCGAACCGGTGGTAAAACAATTAGAATCCCACCACTGGGCAGAACTGCAAGATAGTTTAATAAAATATTGGGGGAAATGTCTTTTCCTTCTTTTTCCCCTGCCTTTTTTAAAAATCACCTTTTTGCTACTGAATTCCCATAACCGAGGGATCTCAGAACTAATAAAACCATTTCTTTGGGATTCTCAAACAATTTCAAGGATTCTAGAAGGACTTTTTCTTTGGTTTCATTCATAATTCTACACGATAGAAAAACACATAATGACAATCATTAATAAAATGACTTTTTCTCTGAGCAACTTCCTCAAATTGCTCAGAATACAGTAGAGTCTTTCATCAACATTTTGGATTCAGTTGATTGCTCCAAACCCTTTAATCTGATTTTGCTGGAATATATAAAGATACTGATCTGGCACCATCTGTAGAACCCTTGTATACCACCTTCCAGCTTGGATTCTAGGAGTTCTAAGTAAGTAAGTAGACAATTTGTCAAGCCTTTCTCTGCTACCATTTTCAAAGGCTTGGAAAAAACCTCTTGCCAGGGAGTAAAAATCTTCCAAAAACATCCCTGTTAATTAGAGGTGATAGACCGTGTTTTTCTTTGCTGTCAATGTTGATAAAAATTATACCCGGAAAATAATCTAAAAACATTTTTATTTATAAAATAAGAAAATCTACATGGAGCTACATACTTGCAACCTAATCTCCACCAAGGCATATATATTCAAGGTTGACTCAGCCTTCCATCCTCTCGGGGTAGGTAAATTGAGGACCTAAGATTGTTGGGGGCAATAAGCTGACTTTGTAAAAATGCTGCTTAGTAATAAGCAGGCATATACAGTGGAAGGAAGGCTATTGCTGAGCGCATTGGGTTGCGCTCCAAACATTGTAAGCCGCCTTGAGTCTCTGGAGAAGGGCAGCATATAAATATGAATTAAAAAATATATATATATATATATAGAAAAAGAACAAAGGAAAAATTACAACGGAAGTTACAGGAAGTGAAGTATAAACTTTATACACATGCACAGTGGATCAAAACATCACAAGACTTTCTTATCTCATTACTATGGAGACAAGATAACACAGTGCTGGCTAGCAGACACCTGCTTGCTATAATATGAGCTTAGAAGCTTGAACAGACAAACCAAAAAAACGCAGTGACACAATTGCTTTTGTCTGGCAAGATTCTGCCTATAGAAGAATAACAAGGAAGAAAGAACTCAGAAGTAACCCATATATTGTTCTTGATTCTTTGGGCCTGACAGCTCTGGTCAAAGAGCAATAACTATTTGCAAGCCAGGAGAATGGCTCCTCCTTGTCCCAGAAAAAAAGATGGATTATTTTATGGGGAGATGGAATGTATGACAACATACAGGCGCACATACAGAATCATTTTCCTTTCCAAAGTAAAAACAAATGCCCAAATTACACAATACATCCTTTACAAAGGAGGTTTATTTTGCTTTAGAAAAAGCATCCAATCAAGTTAATTGTCAAGGAAACACCTCACCATGTTTCTTTTGCTTTCCCTAAAAAGGAATTTCTTAAAATATGTTATGCCATTTAAGACTGAAATAAAAGATGCTCTTAAAACTGTTTGAAATACCAGTATTTTATTACAGTTTATTGGAATGCTGCACATTTGCACAATTTAATAGTTATTTTGTTTTCTACTCCTTTAAATACAGGAATGATTTTGCAAATGTCCTTCCCCGTGACAGTCATTTTCTCTTGGTGCCTGTGATGGAATCTCCAGCTAGAATGGGGGAAGGTGTGAAGAGGGGGATGAGCTTAGAGTCCTTGCACTGTAGGAAGTGCAGAGCCTTCCTTTCCCAGAATCCCTAAAACCCTTGTTTGGTTGTTCCAATGAGAATGGGATCAGTCTGGCAAGATTCTTGTAAATAGGCATGCAGCAATAAAGAAATAACCAACTCATGGTCTCATTCTGGTTCCTTGTACTTGACAGCACCCCTGTGTTGTCTCCTTTGGATGACTCCTCTGATTATTCCTCGGAGGCCAGTTCGAGGGAGGATAAGCTTATTCCTGGCATGTCAGGAACTGGGTTAATTAATGACTCTGAACGGCCAGCCAAAAGATTTACAGGAGGCTTCGGCTGGGGACAGCTTGCAGGGGCAAACAGTCAGTGAAGAGGAGGAGGAGGAGCTGCCTTCCATTGTAGATCCAAGAGCATTTAGGGCAGAGAAAAGACAAGAGCAGGGGAGATCTGCCAGATTACACAGGAGAAGGCCCCGTCCATCTTGATGGGCTGCATCAGAAAGCTACTTATCATGGCAGGCAGAGGGAGATGTGTTTGGTTTATGGCTGTGTGTTCCTTGTGCTTCCAGCTTGACTTTGTGCCTGGGAGACTCTGAACCTCTCTTGCCAACTGAGCTCTTGTGGGTGTGTTTCAGTTTGGCCTGGTGGAGTTAGGTTTGTTTGGTGGACTCATTTGTTGGAGCAACTTCCCATTGTTTTATGGATTGTTGGCTATTGCCTTGTGGACTAACCTTGGCCTACTAGTGGCTGGATTTATTTGGGACAGTTCTGAGGCTGGATAAAGGGAATTGCTGGGGAACATTAACAAACTCTCTAAAACCACACTTTTGTGTGTGTGTGTGTGTGTGTGTGTGGCAGCACAGCCCCTGCCATTTCCTCACAACTTAATATACACCCTCATATTCCCAAAGAGTGATATTTTTCAAATATTCTCTTCCAGGAAGTCCTGCCATCATCGCTTATCTGATAAACAACTTCTGCTGATGCTTGGGGTTTAGGATGGAAGACAACAATCCTGCAATATAACCTCGGCAGGTATCTCACCTTCTATACTCTTGTGCTGATCAGCTGCAGAGGACTATTGCAAGTGACTGACTGGAAAGCTTTAAGATCTGTGTGGCTTTTTAAGTTAATTATGTCACTGAATAACTTTTCATAATTTGCACTGAACCTTTCAGGGCCCTCCGCCAGAGAGCTCCTAGCTCATTCCTCTGCATAATAGCAGATCATTCATTCATAGGCGAATCTGAAAAATCTGTATAACCAAATGCCTTTCATAGATTAGCTGACGTGTAGAAAGGAGCCATCAAAGCAAATGAGCTGTTATGAACTAGCCACATACTTCAGTGAAAAGGCAATGTCTAGTCTTTTCCCATGGACCTCCTTCTATCTGCTTGCAGACTTGGAAGCTACAGGTATTTTATTTTTGAAGAAAAAGGTAAATGCCTTTTTTGCATGCCAGTAGAAAAGTCTGGCACAGTATCTGTGCTTTAATCATTCTAGCACCAGTTCCAGCAGAGGAAGAACTTCTAGTTGCCCTTCTCATTGCCTCTGCAGATTTCCAGCTAATGAATTTATGTATCTTTGGGTTATTTTTTTAAAAAAATTCTGATACTGTAAGGTCTGCACAGTATTTTGCTTCTGGATGTTCAGTGAGAGACCAGAGCATCAGTGAAGGGAAGGAAATAGTATTTATTTTATTTATTTATTTAATTGGATTTATATGCCACCCCATCTCCGGGGGGACTCGGGGCGGCTTACACAGAAATATATATACAATAAATACAAAATTTATCAAATTAACTCTAATCCAATTATAATAAAATCAAATTTAAAATACCCTTGAATTAAAATTCCCAACCCTGCTCAGTCCAGGCCGGCCTGTGCAAACAGCCAAGTCTTGAGATCACGGCGGAAGGAGCGCAGGTTCGGGGCCAAATGCAGCTCTAGAGGTAGCTGATTCCAAAGGGTGGGTGCCCCCACAGAGAAGGCCCTCCCCCGGAGGACTGCCAACCGACATTGTCTGGCCGACGGCACCCCCAGGAGGGCCTTCCTGTGGGAGCGTACCGGGCGATTGGACCTCGATGCTGGTAGGAGGTGCTCCTGCAAGTACCCCAGACCCGAGCCATGCAGGGCTTTATAGGTTAATACCAGCACCTTGAATCTTACACGGAGGGCAACTGGCAACCAATGAAGATGAACTTCCCTTGCAGAGCCAACTTCATTTAAGATATATTCAAGGCAATTCTCTACGGTTTAGCATAGGGGGCATCGATTTTTTTCAATTATTAGAAGTACCTTTGGAGATCTAGTAGTATTGTCAATGGCCATGTAGGCAAGAACTTGTAGGCTTAAAAGCAGTGGTAGGATTCCAATTTTTTTTTACCACCGGTTCGGTGGGCGTGGCTTGGTGGGTGCACTTTGCGCTCTCACACGGGATTTGCATGAGGGTAAATACATTGGATCATTCACCCGAAGAGTAACATGTAGCTTTGTCCCCAGTTCACAATTCCTCCAAGGGGAATATGACATGCTGGGGAATGCAGAATTGATGAAGCATTGGGATAATTAATTAATTAATTAATTAATAATGCTATTCTAACTTCATTAAGGCTGCTTCCCACATTTTACTAGGTATGAAACACATGAAGTTCACCTCTTTATCACTATGTTACATGATGCACCACTCTGGCCAAAGAGAAAGCCCCACCAATTCATCCCACACAATGACTTTCTTTAAATCCCCTCTTTAATCTTCTGAACCGACTTGATTTTTTTCAAATGAGAGCAAGCAGTGGCGTGAAAATGCTCCTAGATTTCCACGTACGTATTTCTTTAATCCTGTGAAAACAACACAGACACAGACACACACACCACAAAACAGGCCTGGCTGAACAAGTAGGAAACTGAGCTCCAGAACTTTCCATGACCTCGTCTGAGCTGTCACTCTTGGCATCGATTGGCTGGTCATAAGGTCACACTTAAAAAGGGTTAAGTGACAAACGTAAACTTGTTCAGATGTATCAGTTGGACCTATCTGTGTTCTGCGGCATTGAATGTTTGTAGTGCTTTGATTGTTAGGAACTGATACAGATCTCCAGGGGTGCAGATAGATTACACAGTTCTTTGCAGGAATTTAACTTCCCAACGTTTTGTGCACACTAAGAGTCCAATGTTCTAGTTGTTTACTGTTATTATTTGAAAGTATTTGGACAGTGGGTAAAAGGTAGAACTATGGGAAAGATGTGCAAGGTGAAAGAAGATTGTCTCTAAAAGCTCTTGAGATGCCACCACATCCTTCAAAGAAACCAAAAAATAGTCTTTTTTTTTTTTTAGCATGTCTCAGTATCCAGTGTTGGATGCATGGACAACTCTTTGAGAACAGCTGAAGAATGCCTGCAGGATTTGGGTTGGCTAGTCTAAAGAAAAGAAGAATTAGGGGTGACATGATAGTAGTATTCCAGTATTTGACAGGCTGCCACAAATAAGAGGGGGTCAAGCTATTCTCCAAAGCCGGGATCGCCAACCTTTGGACCTCAGGGACCACCAAACTCATAATTTTAAATCCCGTGGACCAGAGACCCTAGGAAATTCCCCACCCCTTTTTCCTACCGATCGATCATTCTTTATTTGGGATCACAGGATACCATCTCCAGCCCGTTCACAGAGGGAGAGAAAAAGAGAGAGAGAGACTTTTGGCTTCATGCAAGAAAAGCAGCAGAAGCAGCAGAAGTCTTTCTTTCTCTCCCACAAACTCCGCCAGAAATGAGTCTTTGCCAGTGCAGCCTCTTGGAGCAGGATGCCTTACAGGGTCCCAAAGACTTATTTCTGGTGGAGTTTGTTCGCAATGCAAGCGACGCAAGCCTTGTGTTTCCGCAGGCCATATGGGCAATGCAGCCTTGTGTTCCCCACAGCCTGGATTAATTGCTTTTGGGGGGTGCTTTGTGGGTGACGTTTCACCACCAAAATTTTCTTGTGGACCACCAGTGGTCCCCGGGGCAACTGGTTGGCAACCACTGCTCCAAAGCACCTGAGGGCAGGACAAGAAGCAATGGGTGGAAACTAACAAAGGAGAGAAGCAACCTAGAACTAAGGAGAAATTTCCTGACAGTGAGAACAATTTATCAGTGGAACAACTTGCCTCCAGAAATTGTGAATGCTCCAACACTGGAAGTTTTTAAGAAGATGTTGGATAACCATTTGTCTGAAGTGGTGCAGGGCTTCCTGCCTAATCAGGGGGTTGGACTAGAAGACCCCCAAGGTCCCTTCCAACTGTTACTCTATTTCTATTTCTATAACCAGAGTAGGTAGCTTATTAAAAATAAAACTGTGGTGGGATTTGCAAAGGAAAGACCTTCTAGATTTAGTTATGGAATTAAACGTTTTCCCTCTTAGGTTCAGGGATGGGATTCTACCGGTTCGCACCTATTCGCTAGAACCGGTTGTTAACATTCTAAGCAGTTTGGAGAACCGGTTGTTAGAGGAAATTACTGGCCTAATCCTGTAAGGAAGGCAGGAAGGAAACATTCTGGTGTTGCTTACAGAAACTGCCTCTCCGGTAACCCTTATTACATTCTTGGCAGGACTAGACTTCCTGTCTCAGGAACGTCTCTGGAGTTTTTTTTCCCCTCCTTTGCTGGTACTTTGCTTGTGTGGAGTGACCATTCAAAGTTACAGTGGCACTGAAAAAAGTGACTTATGATTTATGCGGTTGCTTAAAAGTTTTGGTTTGTTGTGGATTAATAGGACTGCTACTAGTATTGATAGCAGGATTGTGGGGATGTGTAGGAATTCAGGGCTTGCAAATTGTTCGAATATGTTTATGTTCATGGCAGAGTTGGTGTTGGTTTTTGTGATTTTGTGGGTGATGTGTTTGTTGGCATTTTGTTTATAGACACGGTTTTGGTTTTATCACACTTACGACTGTTGCAGCAACCCCACAGTCATGAGAGGCCAGGCGAGGAGATGCGTGCCTCAATGTGAGTGATGTTGAGTTGGCCACACCCAGCCAGTCACATGACCAAGCCACACCCACCAATTAAGCCAAGCCCACAGAACCGGTTGTTAAAAAATTTGAATCCCACCACTGCCTAGGTTCACTGCTATAAGTCAGAGGTGGTATTCAGCAGGTTCTGAACAGTTCTGGAGAACTGGTAGTGGAAATTTTGAGTAGTTTGGAGAACCAGCCAAAACCACCTCTGACTGTCCTCGCCCCCATCTATTCTCTCCCTCCCAAGTCCCAACTGATCGGCTGGGTCTTCTTTGGTTGCCCTGCACAGGAGAATGGAGCTGGAAAGCAGGTTAGTGGGGCAGAGAGGGAATGGGATTTTGCAGTATCCATCCCCTGCCATGCCCACCAAGCCACGCCCACAGAACTGGTAGTTTTTTGAATCCCACCACTGTTATAAGCCATGCCCTTGGGTAGATAAATCTGGAGCCCGACTAGGGCCCTAGAAAGATTTTGCCAAGATGTTAAAGACTTTCAGGTACGTGGCTGCCTGTAAATCCATGTTCTATGCAGAATCAGCCCATGGATTTAGCCCAGCTCATACTGTATCCAGAGAACCATCCAAAATAATATAAAAAGCAGGATGAGATTGGGTCTCTGTTTTCTTTCGCCAAAGAAAGCCAAGCCGTGGGACCATTTGGGTTTCGGCCATCTAATGTGCTTTGGGCGATGCTACACAAAAAAAGGAGAAATATTAGAAGCAAAATACCCTTGGTTGCAATCATCTTGAATTCGCAGTGAGATTTGCTGGATTTTTAGCACCCGGTAGAATTAAAGGGGAGAAAATCCAAAGGAATTAATTGGGGGATATTTATTAACCAAATAACAAAGTTTGATTCTCAGTGTTATTTTTCTGCAGCTGTGAGGAGTGACAGGTTTATTTCGGGGTTTGTTTGGTTTGCTTTTTTTTTTTTAAATCTGGACCGACTTTCCTTCGGTTCTCCAAATCATTATAATAATGTGATAACTCTCCAATTACATGATGGACAAATGGAAAATTATTTCTCCAAATATATTTTCCTAGGCAGCCTCACTCCAGCTATGAACCTACACTAAATTAACAAACCCACTTAAAAATCTGTTAAATTTCAGAAACGGTTCCATTCTCCTCCCCCACCTTTTTTTCTTCTTAATATAATATTTCTAACACATTTCTTTATGCTGACTGGCAAATGTTCTCATTTAATTCCTTTATTTGTCCTCCAGGAACATTTTACTATCGCTCCCTTTATGGTTAAACAGCTCTCTTTTTTCCTAACAATCCCCTCAATCAGAATGAACCTATAGTACAAATAATGATAGCAGAAGCCCTAAGAATAATAACGAAGAACAGCCAGTAATCTCAAGGACAGATCTCAGAAACCCTTGATTAAAGGCCACAAGAGAGGGTTAAAAACTGGTTCAGAGTTCAGAAGTGAAGCCCCAAAGGATGGGCATAACCCCAAATTGCTGATGAGAAAAAAAAAATTGGAGCTGTTTTTCTGACCGCAGCCTTCCCAGGGTTGGGGTAAATTTGTTAATGCAGCATTAGTTAGAAAACGCAGGTCTTTTAACAATGGATTCTCATTAGCTTAACAGCAAAGCCTTTAAAATTCAGGGAGCCCTTTTGTGGGAGCAGGGTTGTATGAGTTCAGCTTTGATTCCAGAATGCTGCTGTTTTGGGGCTTGTCAGGTCACAATTTACACAAGTTGCATGTCTGCAATTCTTTCCCCCCAGATTTGAACTGACTTGGAAGCTCCCCGGGGCCCTCAGAGTTCCTACTTGGATTTTTTTACAGATGCATTTAAGAGTAAGCACTGAGCATCCATGCTCAGCGTCAAAGAAGATGGCAGCCAATGAATCAAAGAAGATGGCAGCCCTACATATGAACCTTCTGGCGCATGTAAAAAAAATGGCGGAGTTTCAACTGACACAGATGTGACTGCCGTCGTGACTTTTTACAGATGGGAGGTTGTACAACTTACCTCGTGGTGCGACCGGAACAATCTGGAACTGAACACACTCAAAACTGTAGAAATGGTGGTAGACTTTAGGAGAAACCCTCCCATACTACCACCTCTTACAATACTAGACAACACAGTATCAACAGTAGAGGCCTTCAAATTTCTAGGTTCTACTATATCACAAGACCTAAAATGGACACCTAACATCAAAAACGTCATCAAAAAAACACAGTGAAGAACGTTCTTTCTGCGCCAACTCAGAAAGCTCAAACTGCCCAAGGAGCTGCTGATCCAGTTCTACAGAGGGATTATTGAGTCTGTCATCTGCACTTCTATAACTGCTTTAGTTCTATAACCCAACAAGACAGACACAGACTCCAGAGGGTAATTAAGAATGCTGAAAAAAATAATGGCTACCAACCTGCCTTCCATCGAGGACCTGTATACTGTACGAGTCAAAAAGAGGGCTGTGAAAATATTTACACACCCCTCACATCCTGGACATAAACTGTTTCAACTCCTACCCTCAAAACGACACTATAGAGCACTGCACACCAGAACAACTAGACACAAGGACAGTTTTTCCCTAACACCATCACTCTGCTAAACAAATAATGCCCTCAACACTGTCCAACTATTTACTAAGTCTGCATTACTATCACTATTAACCTTCTCATCATTTCTATCACCCCTCTCCTCCCACTTGTGACTGTATGACTGTAACTTTGTCGCTTGTATCCTTACCATCTATACTGACTGTTTCCTAGTATGATTTGATTGCTTATTGCACCCTATGACTATTATTAAGTGTTGTATCTTATGATTCTTGATGAATGTATCTTTTCTTTTATGTACACTGAGAGCATTTGCACCAAGACAAATTCCTTGTGTGTCCAATCACACTTGGCCAATGAAGAATTCTATTCTATTCTCCTTCTTCTCTCCATGGATGCCTCTTGTGTCTAAAAACACAACTCTTTAGGGGCTCACCTGTCCATTAATACCTGTCCCTGGTCTGAAAAGATGCTGGAGACTGCTTGGCAAGCAACTGAAATGCCTTCTAAGATTTTGTACAATCTGGATTAAACTAATCTTTTTCTTTTAGGGCAAGCATCACTAGTTAGGCTTAAACCTAGAGCTTTGGTGGCTCAGGCTGTTAAATGCCTGCTCTTAAGATCCAGCTGTCTACAATTACTGTAGGCTCGAATCCCACCAGGCTCAAGGTTGACTCAGCCTTCCATCCTCCCGGGGTAGGTAAAGTGAGGACCCAAGATTGTTGGGGGCAATAAGCTGACCTTGTAAAAATGCCGCTTAGTAATAAGCAGGCATATACAATGGAATGAAGGCTATTGCTGGCTTGGGTTGTGCCAAAATTGTAAGCCCTGAGTCTTGGGAGAAGGGCGGCATATAAATGTAATTTAAAAAAAAAACATAGCCTGGTACCTTCAACGAATGAATTATACAGTACAGTATAGTCAGGGGTGGGCTTAAAATTTTTAGCAAAGGGTTCTCTGCCCAGTTGCTGGGTGGATGTGGCCATGGTGGGTGTGGTCTAGTCGGCCTCCTGAACCACGGCGGGGAGGGGCATTTTTGGAAGCTTTCCTTGAGCTTCCGGGAGGGCGAAAACGGCCTCTCCGGGCTCCGAAGGCTCTCTGGAAGCTGGAAATGGGCCCATTTCCAACCTTCCCGAACTTTTGGGAGGCCCATTTTTCACCTTCCCTGAGCCTCGGCATGTGCCCTGCACTTACCTGCATCCAAAATGGGCTGCATGGGGACTCCTGGGAGGGGCAGGGTGGGCAAGGCAGACAGGAATGGGATTTGGGGGTTCTCCAAAGTGCACAAATCTTAGTTAGGGGCTCTCCCAAACCCCTGAGAACTCCCAGCAAGCCACCGCTGAGTATAGTACATAATACTATGACACCTTTGATGTGTTTAACTAGACAGTTACAGAAGAGAGTTGGAAGGGGCCTTGCAGGTCTTCTAGTCCAACTCCCTGCTCAAGCAGGCAACCGTGTACCATTTCAGAAAAGTGGCTGGTCCAGTCTCTTCTGAAAAGCCTCCAGTGTTGGAGCACCCACAACTTCTGAAGGCACTGGTGAATTGTTCTCAGTGTCAGAGAATTTCTCCTTAGGTTGGATCTCTCATTGGTAAGTTTTCATCCATTACTTCTTGTCTTGACCTCTGGTGCTTTGGAGAATAGACTGACGTCCTCTTCTCTGTGTCAGCCTTCAAATATTGGAAGACTGCTATCATGTCACCCCCTGTCTTTCTCTCCGTTGGACAAGACATACCCAGTTCCTGCAACCGTTCTTCGTATGTTTTAGCCTCAAGACTCCTAATCATCTCTTCTCTGCACTCTTTCTAGAGTCTCAACATCTAACATTGGTTAGACGTTGTTCAGTTATATCAAGACAAAACTAGTGTGTTGATTCCAGCTAGTTTTGTTGCAAGGAAATCGATGGCATTTAATCACAGGAACAGGGAAAATGCTTCTTTCTCGTTGTGGGACCTCAACACTAAGTATGTAAGATCAGTCCTCATTAGTAAATGAAGGTTTCACCAATGAGAATGTTTTCTTTGGATAATTAGTTAGTTGGCAAGATCATATGTGCTGTTCTGCAATTGGTTCTTTTAAACGTTTGGTTGGCCAGCTTATTCCCTTTTCGATGCATGAAACACTGAAAGAGAAATATACCACGATCATCTAAGAAACATTTCATGCTATTTTTTTAATGGACATCTTTATTCAAATGGGGTCGATGCCCACATTTTTGACTTATTTGCTCACTCAAGTCAGCTGTCCTAGAAGGAAGGACATGAATTACTCATGAAATGTACCAGCCCATTCCAAGTGGCCTGAGGCCGATGAAAGCTTGATGGATGGAGATGCAGCTAGGGAATGGCTGGGATCGTGACTATCTGGGACTGGCATTCATTTGTGGCATTCACTGGATGTCTTTGGACAGTCAGAAGGAATGGCCACCGCTGGATGTGGCTATTCTTTCTGGGGCCAAACTCAATCTTTGAGACACGTGCCTACTCTCTTTCCTGTTAGAGCTGTTACTACAGTTATTTATATGAGGGATCCTTGATGCTCTCTGAGCTTGCTTGTTTTCTTGCAGGTAACTACTCTGTTTCCCTGAAAATACAACTTACTGTCATGCCCCTGGTGGAGACTGACTCTGAGGGAGAGGAGGAACAGCCAACAGCAAGTGGAAGTGTGGCTCCTGAGGTTGTGGAGGAGGCTGGGGAAGGACAGAGGCCGGCTGAGCAGTCAGAGGAGGACCCAGGCCCATCCCCTATCCATCCAGGGAGGAGAGGATAAGGGAGAGACATGGTCTCCTCAGGAGGAGAGGGCCTTGATCCTCTTCATGGGATGCAGGTCTGAGAACTGCATAAGAGTTTGGACCTGCGTTCTGGCAAACGCTGGAGACAAAGCATGTTTTATTTTGGTTTGAGGTTATCTTGGTTGGCGTCCTTCCAACAGACTGTGCCTTGTCATCTCCCTGAATTTGGTAAATACTTCTCCTGTTCTGTTGTGAAAATTTCATCACTGTAGTTTGTTTGGTTTTTATTTTCACCTCTATCTGCTCATTAAATTCGGACTGTATTGCTTTCTTTTGAAGACTATTTTTGAGTACGTTCGTGTTACATTCTGGGTCATCACACTTACCCTGAAAGTAAGTCCTAGCTTGATTTCTACACGTACAGGTGAAACTCGAAAAATTAGAATATTGTGCAAAAGTTCATTTATTTCAGTAATGCAACTTAAAAGGTGAAACTAATATATGAGATTAGACTCATTACATGCAAAGCAAGATACTTCAAGCCATGATTTGCCATAATTGTGATGATTATGGCTTACAGCTCATGAAAACCCCAAATCCACAATCTCAGAAAATTAGAATATTGTGAAAAGGTGCAATATTCTAGGCTCAAAGTGACCCACTCTAATCAGCTAATTAAGCCATAACACCTGCAAAGGGTTCCTGAGCCTTTAAATGGTCTCTCAGTCTGGTTCAGTAGGAATCACAATCATGGGAAAGACTGCTGACCTGACAGTTGTGCAGAAAACCATCATCGACACCCTCCACAAGGAGAGAAAGCCTCAAAAGGTAATTGCAAAAGAAGTTGGATGTTCCCAAAGTGCTGTATCAAAGCACATTAATAGAAAGTTATGTGGAAGGGAAAAGTGTGGAAGAAAATGGTGCACAAGCAGCAGGGATGACCGCAGCCTGGAGAGGATTGTCAGGAAAAGGCCATTCAAAAGTGTTGGGGACTTTCACAAGGAGTGGACTGAGGCTGGAATCGGTGCATCAAGAGCCACCACACACAGACAGATCCGGGACATTGGCTTCAAATATCGTATTCCCCGAAAATAAGACAGGGTCAAACTCTCACTGACGATGTTACCTATTTTCGGGGAAACATGGTAGGTAACATCGTCAGTGAGAGAGAGTGGAGTTTGTGGAGAGGAGGAGGAGGAGGAGGAGGAGGAGGAGGAGGAGGAGGACCACTGTGAAGGGTCCTTAGTGCTCTCTGAGCTCGCTTGTTTCATTAACATCATTCGTACTAGTCCTGGTGTCAGTGCTACTGCTAACACTGATGATGTTACCTAGTTTGGGTAATGAAACGTCTGCAAGGAAACGAGCAAGCAAGGATCCTTCATTTCAAGCCTGGGCTACAAATATTCTCCTTTATTAGTTATTTGTATCTTTGGTCCAGGGAGAATGTATGGAACAGCTGTGGAAAGACCAAGATGTACAGGTAGTTCTTGACATACAACAGTTCACTTAGTGACCCTTCAAAGTTACAACAGCAATGAAACAAGTTGACGTATGACTGCTTTTCACACTTATGACCGTTGTAGCATCTCCACGGTCAAAATCTGGGCCCTTGGCAACTGGCATGTATTTATGATGGTCAATGCAATGTCCTGGGGTCATATGATCACTTTTTGCGACCTTTTGACAATGGGGAACCCAGATTCACTTAACAATCAAGTTACTGACTTAACAGCTGCAATGATTTACTTAGCAACCGTAGGAAGGAAGGTCACAAAATGGGGCAAAACTCATTGGACAACTGTCTCGCTTAGCAACAGAAATGTTGGGCTCAATTGTTGTTAGTTGAAGATCACCTATATCTTTAATAAAATATAATTAAGGTAAAGAAGGTACAGAAACTAAAATCAGGTTGCAACATGGCATGATCTGCATAGCCATGTGCTAATGAAAAGCATGCTGAGTTGAAAACGAACTTCTTAGCAACAAATAGAGGGGGGCGGAATCTGTTGACAGGAATTATTGGAACAACCAACGAAAAATAACCTGAAGGTTGATTAATGGCAAAAGAGAGAGAGAAACTGCTTTGAAATGGAAAAAGCTTTAATAACGAACCGCTAGGAAAAGATCAGGATTTCCATGACAGTCAGAATGGCTTTATTTTATCTTGACATCTTACAAGGAGGAAGCCAAATGAAAATATTATATTGTTTGTGAGCCTCTTGCCAAAAAAGCATTATTTCTGTTTGAATGAATGAATGTTTTCAAACTGAAAGAGGAGAAAGAAAGAAAGAAAGAAAGAAAGAAAGAAAGAAGGAAGGAAGGAAGGAAGGAAGGAAGGAAGGAAGGAAGGAAGGAAGGAAGGAAGGAAGGAAGAACGGAAAGCAAGCAAGCAAGCAAGCAAGCAAGCAAGCAAGCAAGCAAGCAAGCAAGCTGTTTGTGCCCATAAAACTGATGGTCCAGAGAAGAACATGGCTGTCAGACAGGACCAAATTGGAGGCAACACCCTTCCTGTGGATGAGATGGAAGGAGGAGGAGGAGGAGGAGAAAAAGAGCAGCAGAAGGACTCACAACTAACACACAAGTCTTTGCTGACACGGAAGAAAGGGGGTGGGTGGTTCTGTGCATTCCTTCGATAGCAGCAAAGGCGGCACAAAGTGCCAATGAAACTGGATTGCATGGACCAGGGAGCATGGGGTTGGGGAGTGGGGGGACCTCTGCTTGGCTTTCCCATCTCCTCTTGCAGGCAAGACCAAGAACATCTCAGAAGGATCATGTCCTCTATCCATTCCATAAGGCAGCTGGTAGATCCTTCCTTCCTTCCTTCCTTCCTTCCTTCCTTCCTTCCTTCCTTCCTTCCTTCCTTCCTTCCTTCCTTTCCTTCAACAAGCCTTCCTCCTCCTATTTTCCCCACAATTCCAACTCTTGATGAATGTATCTTTTCTTTTATGTACACCAAGATCATTTGCACCAAGACAAATTCCTTGTGTGTCCAATCACACTTGGCCAATAAAGAATTCTATTCTATTCTATTCTATTCTATTCTATTCTATTCTATTCTATTCCATTCCATATTTTCTATTCTATTCTATTCTATTCTTATTCTATTCTATTCTTTATTCTATTCTGTTCTATTCCATTCCATTTTCTATTCTATTCTATTCTATTCTATTCTATTCTATTCTATTATTCCCTATTCTATTCTGTTCTTCCTTATTCTATTCTATTCTATTCTATTCTATTTTCTGTTCTGTTCTGTTCTGTTCTATTATTCCCTATTCTATTCTATACTATTCTATTCTATTCTATTCTATTCTATTCTATTCTATTCTATTCATGGTTGACACAACTGCTCCTGAGAGGCTGATGATGGACCATCTTTCTCTGCACATAAAAAAAGAACCCACCACCCCTCCCCGGCTTTCAAGGGGACTGATGACAAAGCACCTCTCCGTCCCAGTAATCTGTGCTGGGTAGGGAGGCAACCAAAGATGCGAGATGGCCAATACTTCTTCTGAAATACAAGAAGAAGGCAGAGGGTTAAGAAGAAACGTGTTTGAAGCACAAGCCAGGACTTCAGTCAAGCCAAAGCATACAAGTCACGGAGCCAAAAGGCATAAACAAAAGCAAAGTCAGGTATAAACCAAGTCAGAGTCCACAAAACTAGTCCAAAGAGTTTTCGGCAGCTAATTGTGGAAGCATAATGTATGGATGTTATTTCCAGGGGTGGGTTGTTTCCAAATGGGCAAGTTATATAACCCAGAGTCCAAGCCCCATTCAAAATCAGCTGCCCTGCATTTTCCTTGGCTCAAAAGGCTGGTCTACTCCAAGCAAAGCAACCCCCAAAGAGATGTTCCTTGCAATGCTACTCTGCTCTCCTTTTAAGCCTTTGGAGTCTTGACCTGACCTCACCAGGCATGGAGGAACTCTGTAGGCCCTATTTTCCACCCTTATTCAAGACCTTGAGAAGTTCTGCTGCACAGGGATTAGGAGGGAAATCAGTGTGACAGTGGCTGTCAGGTCTGCCTGTCATGCCCCTGTCAGAGTCAGAATTCGAGGAGGGAGATGAACAGCTGACAGGGAGCGGGAGTGTAGCTCCATTGGCTGTGGAGGAAACTGGGGAAGGGTAAAGTCCGGCTGGACAGAGCAGGGGAGAGGTAGAACAAGGGAGAGGGAGTTCAGAGGAAGACTTAGGCCCACCCCCTCTTCATCCTAGGGCACACAGGGAGGAATGGAGGAGAGAGCAATTTGGGTTGTGTGGCATATGGGGGAGGAAAGGGCCCTGATTCCCTTCATTAGCCACATCTGGGAAGAGAGTTTAAAAGAGATGCATGCTGAGTGCGGCGTCCATTGGGAACAAACTTGAGTTTATCTTGTGTTGACTTTGGTTATCTGCATTCCAAGGCATCCTCCCAACCGTGTTATTGCCGTGCCATCACGTCTGGAATTCCTTCTCCTGTCCTACTGGACTCATGACCTCATTTTGCCTTGTTTGGACTTATACAGTTTTTGCTGACCATGTTTTGGACTTGATTCTTTGCAGCCAGAGGCTGTTCCTGGGAGAGTTCTTCTCCAGCCAGAAGGAAACCAGGACACTGGGGGCAAAGTTGCAGCTAATAAAGGGACTCCTACTGATTATCTGACTGTGTTGCCTTTGTGCCACGCCCCGGGTTGTCACCCTGCCATCAGATTGTTTCAGTCCTGCTTCAATGGCATCCTGCCATAAAAGGGGTGGGGAGGATGAGTAAGGGGATATAAGAAAGGGGTAGATGACAGGATAGGAGGAACCAGAAATGCCAGCTCGGAACGAAGACTGGCAGATAAAGGACCCAAGCATGAGAATGAAATGCAAACACCCACCAGAGGTGCCAAACCTTAGGTCTATTACCAAGACACCTAGTTTGAACATTCAGCTGTGGTGGTGCAGTGGTGAGAATGCAGTACTGCAGGCTATTTCTGCAGACTACCAGCTGCCTGCAATTTGGCAGTTCAAATTTCAACAGGCTCCAGGTTGACTCAGCCTTCCATCCTTCTGAGGTTGGTAAAATGAGGAGCCAGATCGTTGGGGGCAATATGCTGACTCTGTAAACCGCTTAGAGAGGGCTGTAAAGCACCGTGAAGTGGCATATAAGTCTAAGTGCTGCTGAACATCATTCAACATTTACGAAAGTGGAAGATAAAAGAAATGGATTTATACAGGAATATTCAGATCTAGCTTTGCTGTTCCAGATAACCTCTTGACTTCAGTAAGTTATATCTTTCCTTACAAATGGGAGTTGAGGGCTTTTATTTCCTGAACATCCAAGCTGATAAGAGGCAATCTTTGTATTAGGATATTTACTATATTGGTGAAAACACCAGGTAGGTCTGTGTTAAGAGTTCAAGCAATATCTGTGTTAAGAGTTTTCCCAGCTAACACTGGTAGCTTTCTGTAAAGTCTCTATTGATGAATTTAATATAGTAATATCATATTCGTAGCTGTACCAATGTGCCTTCCCTTGAGGACCTATATACTGCACAAATCAAAAAGAGGGCTGTGCAAATATCTACAGACCCCTCACATCCTGGACATAAATTGTTTCAACTCCTTCCCTCAAAACGACGCTATAGAGCACTGCACACCAGAACAACTAGACACAAGGACAGTGTTCCCCCGAATGCCATCACTCTGCTAAACAAATAATTTCAACAACACTGTCAAATTAACTACTAAGACTGTATTACTATTCTTCTTCTCATCCTTACTAGTACCTATCTCTTCCCACTTATGGCTATATCCATGTTGCTTGTATCTTTACAACTTATATTGTTTTTATTGTTTCCTAGTATGATTTGATTGCTTACTCGTATCCTATGACTATCATTAAGTGTTGTATCTTATGATTCTTGACGAATATATTTTATTTTTTCCTTATGTTCTTTATATTTTCTTATGTACTGAGAGCTTATGCACTGAAGACAAATTCCTTGTGTGTCCAATCACACTTGGCCAATAAAGAATTCTATTCTATTCTATTCTATTCTATTCTATTCTATTCTATTTCTACGGAAGATGGTGTTGCATCTGTATTTAGTCTCTGCAGAAATGCCATATTCCCTGTACTTATTTCTGGATGGCAGATCTTATCGGCCATCCATCTGTTCCATAAAAATAGGGGAATGATATTTTTTTCAATTGGCTGGTTATTGTTAGACAGTTTTCCATTTTGAGAAAGTGGGTCAACAAAGCCAGTAATAAGATGCATCTGCTTTGAGGAATGATAGGCAAGGAGTATGTTTGCCCCAGGGCCCAGATTCCCCATAGGGCCTGCCAAGTGCCCTCCTGTGTGATTTGCATAATGGGATTTTAATAGATATGATGTCATCGTGGCTTCCGAGAATGCCCTCCATATGTTTTAAAGCCCTTCTGGGGAATCATTGCACAATCCTTGGAGTCACGGATTCCCATGGAAGGCTGATTTACTATGGAATGGACTGGATTATCTTCAGCAGAAGGTTTTTCATTCCTATTTCTCTGAAATGTCCTCTTTAGCAGTAAAAAGCAGCCCTTTTAAAAGATTTACATAGAACTTTTCCACAAATCATGACATGATTTTCATACAACGTTCCCAATATATACTTTAGCAATCTAAGCAGGTCACGCATTTCGAAGTAAAAAATGTAGTTTACCCCTTAATTAGCATCTCCCGCTGGCTTCTGGTTTTCCTCTGGACTTCGTTCAAAAGTCTGGTTTTGACTTCCATGGCCTTAAAATAGCTTGGGACCAGAACTGTGCAGAGGACAGGGTTCCCTGCAGTGGTGGGATTCAATTTTTTTTACTACCGGTTCTGTGGGCGTGGCTTGGTGGCCGTGGTGTGGCTTGGTGGGAGTGGCTTGGTGGGCGTGGCAGGGAAGAATACTGTAAAATCCCCATTCCCTCCCCACTCCTGGGGGAAGGTTACTGCAAAATCCCCAATCCCTGCCCACCCCACTAACCTGCTTTCCAGCTCCATTCTCCTGTGCAGGGCAACCAAAGAAGACCCAGCCGATCAGCTGGGACTCAATGGGAGGCAGAGAATAGATGGGGGCAGGGCCAGTCAGAGGCGGTATTTGCCAGTTCTCCGCACTACTCTATTTCCGTTATTGGTTCTCCAGAACTGGTCAGAACCTGCTGAATACCACCTCTGGTTCTCTGTGTGATGCAACTTTGGCAATCCAGTAAAGGGTTCCTCCAGTCTTCAGATTCAGGTAGAAGAGGGACTTTGAGATTTCTGGAGCCCTCCGATTTAAACATCTGGAGGTTGAGGTTTCTAAGGAGTTTAACTTCTAGGTTCTTAACAGTTCTGTATTTTATTTTGCCTCACACATTCTGACTTAGTTATTAACTGTGGTAGGATTAATCTATCGGCTAAATCTGAAGAACTGTGCTGGATGCTGCCATAGGAAGGATATTCACTTCAGATGTAACTCATGCCCTTGTAACCTCTACTTTTAGACTACTGTAACACACACTGTAACAGTGGCTCAGTGGCTAAGACGCTGAGCCTGTCAATCAGAAAGGTTGGCAGTTCAGCGGTTTGAATCCCTAGTGCCACGTAACAGAGTGAGCTCCCGTTACTTCTCCCAGCTTCTGCCAACCTAGCAGTTTGAAAGCACATAAAAAAATGCAAGGAGAAAAATAGGGACCCCTTTGATGGGAAGGTAACAGAGTTCCATGCGCCTTCGGTGTTTAGTCCTGCCGGCCACATGACCACGGAGACGCCTTCGGACAGCACTGGCTCTTCGGCTTTGAAACGGACATGAGCACCGCCCCCTAGAGCCGGAAACCACTAGCACATATGTGCGGGGGAACCTTTACCTTTAACACACTCTATATGGAGCTGGCCTTGAAGAGCATTTGGAAACTTCAACTGGTACAGAATGAGGCTGCGTGGATAGCCACAGCAATAGTATTTAGGCTGCCCAATAGTACTTTACAGCCCTCTCTAAGCAGTTTACAGAGACAGCATGTTGCCCCTAACAATCTGGGTCCTCATTTTACACACCTTGGAAGGATGGAAGGCTGAGTCAACTTCGAGCCACATTGTCAGGGTCAAGGGGGAAATGTATGATGTGATTTAGTATCGGCTGGCTGGATTCCAACAAATCCACCCTAATTCAAAGCAATAGTCTCTAGCCGCATCCCAGAAAAAGTAAATTGGTTTATTAGAAATTGCCATGTTGGCGCGTGGATGGGTGCAGCTGATACTAAATCACATCATACATTTCCCCCTTGATCCTGGTCTTTCCTCCACTCCCTGGATGTGACTTCTCCAATAGGACACGTCCATCTCCAAGAGTCATCCATCATGCTCTCCAGTAACCTTCTTATGCTCCAACAACTTTGGGCTACCGGGGGTGATTATCTAGGCATTTCAAGAATGCCTTGTCTTCCCTCACTCCCTTTTTCTGGCAGCTAAAAAGACCAAAGGAGTATCTTTTTAGTTGACATACGTCAGGATTGAACTCCTGGCTGTGGGCAGATTTAGCCTGCCACACTGCCTTCCAACCATTGCGCCACCAGGGTGGGAAATGGTGACAGATATATGGCATACATAATAGCACTTCTCTGTGAGCTGCATTGGTTACTGGCATTCTTTCCAGATGCAATTCAAGGTGTTGTTGTCACTTTTACCGAGGTACCTGGAGGAATCACCTTTTTCCAAAAGTCTCTACCTGTCCAACCTGATCTAGCAAAATGGCCAACCTGCAGATCCTGTTAGACAAAGAGTGTCGACTGTGAAGACCAGAAGATGGCCTTTCCTGCAGTGGCCTCTGCTCTGTGAAATATTCTCCCCTTGCATATTGGAATGGCCCAACCTTGTTAGCCAAATCTGGTTATGTTCTGGGATGTGTGAATGAATCAAGGATCTGGTTTCTTAGCTGTATTGCTAACTGGCCAAGCATCTCCAGCTGCTATGTATATTTATTTTGGATGTTTTCATTGTTTTTTAAAATTGTTTTGAAATGTTTTAACTGTAATATATTTTTTGAACTGTAAGCTGCCCAGAGTCATTGACTGAGATGGGCAGCTACAGAAATTGACTGACTGAATAAATAAATAAATTAATAAATATGAATATAATGAAGGAAAAGTTCCAAAAGAATCCACATCCACCATACATAAAAATAAACTGTATTATATTTCTGCTATCCATCTAAACCCAGTTTTAATGCTTTCAATATATGTATATTTGAATATAAAACTGCCAAATATAAAACCACCAAACTGTTAAAAAGCATTAATTTGAATAATGTTATGTACTTAATTCTTACCCCGCATCTATTCAAAGTTCTACATCTCCTTCCCTGGGTTGCAAACAGCCTTCTCTTTACAGAATAACGTTGGCATTTCTTAATATTCTCATACTTGGCTATCTTAGAAAGGTCTTCGTAATATTTTTAGCTGCCTGCCCTATGCCAACAAAAGATGCAATTAATTCCTTTAATGACCACACAAAAACATTATTAATAAAGTCATCTAGTTGCTATGAACATGTTGCAAGCAAAACAATGGCTGGAGTCAGAACTTCGGCGAAAGAAATTTGGAGGAGGAAAATTTGGACTCCTCCTATCCCCAAGAGCTTTGACTGTTCTGCATCGCATTGGTAAGAGGTTCCCTTTTCATTCATCGGGAGATTTTTTTTATAGGTTGCAGGTGGCTATGGGGGATAGGAGAGAATGAGTCTCTCTTTCCATGGGCGTCCTTAATTCATCTGAGGTGAAATCAGTGCATCTTACAGTGTTTCCCTGAAAATAAGACCCTGTGTTTTATCTTTTCGCCACCAAAAAAGGGCACCAGGTCTTATTTTGGGGGGATGTCATCCACTGACTAACCTCACTTGCGTGCATCGCCCCTGGCCTTCTTTTCACTGTCAAAGGCCTTCAGGAACTTCTTCTGCGGCTGGCAAGGCTTTCCTGAAGGCCTCTGCAGCCGATAACACAGCTCCGGATCAATCCAGAGTTTTGTTATCAGCTACAGAGGCCTTGCCAGCCTTGCCGGCTGCAGAAGAAATGGGCCGGCGAGGCAGGTGTCGGGGTGTGTGAGGCCTGGCTACAACTGTCCAAAGGTAAGTAGTAAGGCAGCTCCACTCCCCCATCTCCACCCTAGCTTAATTTTTACCCGTGCACTCTGGAGTGGGCAGGATCTTAATTAGGGCTTATTTTGGGGGGTAGGGCTTATACTGGGCAGATGTGTAAAAATCAAGCTAGGACTTACTTTCAGGATAGGTCATATTTCTGGGGAAACAGGGTAGTTAGCAGCTACAAAGGGCACAGCGATTATTTCAGAATATAATCCTGTATTTTGCAACACCCTTGCTTAATTTTTGATAGATACATAGATAGATTTATACATTTTCAATTAACCGATGTAAGTCCTTTGTGAACAGGGTATTGTCTGGGTCAGTTGCTTACATAATAAAGTTTTCCTAGCTCCTAATTTCTAATTTTAATTCTCCAATCATATCCCATATTTGGAAATATTCTGTATCTTCCTTCCCTTTTATCTCTAATGCCAGTCTATCCATTTCTGTGCAATCTGATATTTTTTAAATTGCACCTTCTTCTCTTGGCGTTTCCTCATTTTTCTAATACGGTTCAAATACCCCCTTGCTTAATTTTCTTAACCCAAAAGAAAACTTAGTATTTTTCTCTTGGTTGAAAGGAGTCTTCCCCATCCACCAATGGGGGCATGCTAGAATTTGAAACCCATTTGTAAGACCTGGAATGGAACAATTTGCCACAGCCAACTCACCACCGCCAACTGGTTGTGGCCAACTTACCACAGCTAACCAACATTCTTTTGGAAAGAGAAGTAAGATCCGGAAAGAGACAATGATGGACTAGAGATTAATTAGTGGACTATCTCAGGTAAGATAGCTTTGTATCCAGCCAGTTATTGACTTATAACTGCAGTTGAGCCCAAAATGTCCATCGCTAAACTAAATTGTTCATAAATGAGTTTTACTCCATTTTATGACCTTTCTTGCCATGATTGTTAAGTGAATCACTGCAGTTGTTAGGTTAGTAATATGGTTTAAGTGAATCTAGCTTTCCCATTGACCCTGCTTGTCAGAAGGTCACAAAAAGTGATCACATGACTCCAGGACACTGCAACCGTCATAAATGTGTGCCAGTTGCCAAGCATCCAAATTTTGATCATGTGACCATGGGGATGCTACAATGATTGTGTGAAAAACTCAAAAGTTACTATTTTCAGTGCCATTGTAACTTTAGAATGGTCATTAAACAAATGGTTGGAAGTCAAGGAATATCTGCAGAAGAGATTGAAAACGTCACACAATTCACTCCAAACTATCTCAAGAAATAAACTGGGAACACTCCCCAGCATCTTCTTTTACAATGGATAAAAACCCAAAACCAGAAAGGTACCAGTTAGATTTCATGGAACAAAATAACTTCCCTTTACCATTTCTGCAAAATGATTTATAAGAAGGCATCGTTAATGGCTGCCCAACAACAAAATATTTCCTTAACACCAAAGGTTTGGCAACAGCCAAGTCTGAAACTTTTCCAGAAATTCTGTGAAATATTTTAGTGAACTTGGCACGAAGCGGCATAGAGCGCCTTTAATTTTACACATACATTTTAGGGATTGTAGAGAGAATACACGGCTCAGAATTGGATTTTTCGGAATTTGGTTTTCAGCTCTATGTATTTCCTTACCTACCTAAGTAACCAAATCTAATATTGTTCTAATATTTATTTCATTAACATTTTGTCCTGTGTATTAATATTTTGTCCTAAGTGTGTGTGTGTGTGTGTGTGCGCGTATGTATGTGCACATTGTCATGCTCTTAGATAGATAGATAGATAGATAGATAGATAGATAGGGAGGGAGGGAGGGAGGGAGGGAGGGAGGAAGATGATATAGATAGATGATAGATAGATAGATAGATAGATAGATAGATAGATAGATAGATAGACAGACAGACAGACAGACAGACAGACACACACACACACACACACACACACACACAGACGGACGGATACAATAGATATAGAGAGAGAAAGGGGGAAGGATGAATGACAGATTGATACAGACAGACAGATACAATAGATATATAGATATAGAAAGAGAAAGGGGGAAGGATGAATGACAAACAGATAGATAGGTAGGTAGGTAGATAGATAGATAGATAGATAGATAGATAGATAGACAGACAGACAGACAGACAGACAGACAGACAGAATATATATATATACACATACACTGACTGGCCCTGCCACCATCTATTCTCTGCCTCCCATTGAGTCCCAACTGATTGGCTGGGTCTTCTTTTAAATACAGAATACAGAATACCAGAGTTGGAAGGGACCTCGGAGGACATCTAGTCCAGGGGTCACCAACCTTTTGGACTTCCGGGACCACCAAACTCATAATTTTAAATCCCAGGGACCATTAACCAGTTCTGTGGGTGTGGCCCAATTTGTGGGTGTGGCTTGTATGTAAATATTATAAATATTTATATAAATATTGATTTTTTATAAAAAAGAGAGCAGCTTTTACCCAAAATCAGGCAAAGCAGGCAGGCAGGCAGATTGAGTTGCTCACAGAATCATTCAGTGATCTATCTATCTGCCATTGGCTACCTGAGTCTTCACATAAAATTTGCTTGCCGTGAGTTTGCACTGAATAATAGAACCTTCAGTCCTAAGGAGAGTCGGCTGTGCTTAAAAGCAGAGCCAAAGATCTAAAGACTAACTAGAAAGCAAGAAATCCAACCATTTCCTGCTTCCTAGCTAATCTAAATCTCCCAACACAGCAGAACAGCTGATGGTCGGGGGGAAAAAAAGGAAAAATAGCAATTTAGCAGGCAAGTTTGCTGGGTAAGAAGAAGTGAGTGGGCAGGCAGGGTTCCCGCGGGCCACGTGAGCAGTGCAGCCTTGTGTTCCTGCGCAGCCTGGATTAATTGCTTTTTGGGGTGCTCTGGGGGTGACATTTCTCTGCAGCTCACCAAAATTGGACTGTTCTAGTCTAACCCCCTGCTCATTGTTGCCCTGCACAGGAGAACGGAGCTGGAAAGCAGGTTAGTGGGGTGGGGAAGGAATGGGATTTTGCAGTAAACTTCTCCCAGGAGTGGGGAGTGAATGGAGATTTTGCAGTATCCTTCCCCTACCACGCCCACCAAGCTATGCCCACCAAGCCACACCTCAGAACCAGTAGTAAACAATTTTGAATCCCACCACTGGCTACATCTGTTAGTCTGATAGTTCATTTAATCAAGAAATAGCACTCTCTGAGTCCCGTTGAAACCAACTTTGGTCATATCTGCTAAAAAAATAAGAGCACCATAATGAAGTGAGGAACACCTCTATATTTTAAGTATGCCCTAAACTAGTCAGAATACTGGTTGAAAACCAAGATTGCCATTCTTCAAGTTCCTTAAAACAGTTTGTCTTGCTCACATGTGCAAAAACAAGTTTCACCCATTTGGCTCTCCATCCACCCAAAATTAGTTCTCCTTGCATTCTCTTAATATTCGCAGACAGCTTCATGAAATTGACCTATATTTATGTAACACATTTCCTATTATAACCATTCAAAATTAGGATAATCCCCAACCAAAGAGGCAGGGGGAAATGTTCTCCAATTGAATTTGTGGCTTGAGACTTATAGTACTGAAAGCCCAAGCTAGGAAACTGGTTTATTCTATCCCTCCAAATTTTAAGCAACTGTTAGCACTTAAGGTTCAAAGCATCATTTAAATAAAATGAATGACATAGCAGGTCGAGCAGGAGATGAATGTAATTTCAAAGAAACTATGGAAGCATCAATCTGGTTTATAGGGTTGCAAAGATCATTTGATGAGACACTTCCTGCTATTGTAATAAATGCTGTTTATGACTCTGTGGTAAGGTATTCACTAATATCCTTTTACCAACTTGGCAAAACAATACATGGAGGAGATACAGTAGGACCTTGGTATTCAATTGCTTTGAAATTCATTGAATTTGGTACTTGACGAATTTTGACTTGAACATTTTGCCCCATTACTCATCGTTTGTTTGGTATTCAACATACAAGCTAGAACTTACTGGTGTCAGCTGCCTCACCATTATTCCTTACGGGAAAAATTTGTTTGGTACTCAACATTTTTGGTCCTCATCACACCTCCTGGAATTAATTAACAATGAGTACCGAAGTACAGGTAGTCTTTGACGTATGACCACAAGTGAGCGCAAAATTTCTGTTGTTAAGCGAGATATTTGTTAAATGAGTTCTGCCCCATTTTACAACCTTTCTTGCCACAATTGTTAAATGAGTTACCGCTTAATTAAGTTTCGTTAAGTGAATCTGGCTTCCCCCATTGATTTTACTCGTCAAAAGGTCGCAAAAAGGGGATCACATGACCCTGTGGACAACAGCAACTGTCATAAGTATGAGCCAGTCGCCAAGCATCTGAATTTTGATCACATGATCATGGGGAATGTTACAAAGGTCGTTAAGTATGAAAAACGGTCATAAGTCACTTTTTTTCAGTGCCGTTGTAAGTTTGAATGGTGAACTGTTGTAAGTCAAGGACTACCTATGTAAGCAAGAAGCTGAATGCAAGCATAGAGGATACAAGTGTTGATTCCATTGGAAATGTCAAGTGACCTCCGTCTTTGATAAAACTCGACATACCAGCATAGTATTTCATATCTGTGCTTGCTACCGTGTTTCCCCGAAAATAAGACCTACCCCGAAAGTAAGACCTAGCACTATTTTCTAAACCTGCCCTAATATAAGACCTACCCCGAAAATAAGACCTAGTGTAAATCTCCAGTTCCAGGAAGACTTTTCAGGGAGCAACCGTGCACCCGCAAAACACCCCCCCTACACACTCACACCCACTATTTGGCACCATAAATATATAAGACCTACCCTGAAAATAAGACCTAGTGTGTTTTTGGGAGCCAAAAAAAAAAATAAGACAGTGTCTTATTTTCGGGGAAACACGGTAGCTTCTGATCAATGTGTGGCTGATAATTCAAAGGATGCTGGGACACCTACCCAACCAAGCCATCCAGCAATTCTAAGCAAGTTTTCAGCTAACTCGTCACATAATTTTTCTCCAGCTCCAAAATTGGACCACTCTTGTCTTCAAGCTGCCACTTACTCTTTTCTGCTCCTTGATGTATTCCATCAGTTCTTCCCTCGTTTGCTTCACAGCTTCTTCTACAGCTCTCTCACTTTTCCTTTGTTCTTCTAGGATTGCTGCTTTCACCATTTCCTAGTATTTTAACAGAGAGGGAGGGAGGGAGGGAGGGAGGGAGGGAGGGAGGGAGAGAGAGAGAGAGACAGAGAGAGAGAGAAGTTAGGATAATAATGTATTTATTTTGCTTCAACATTTTCAGCACCGCACAGGCTACCTCAGTTTTTCTCCACCCCACGATTACCTCCTTCAACACAGGGCTATGTGATGACCCGGGGTGTGGCACAAAAGCAACACAGTCAAATAAGCAAGAAGAGTATTATCTCCAGCTTTGCCCCCAACGTCCAGGTTACCTTTGGCTGCAGAAAAACTCTCCCAGAAAAGTCAGTCCAAAACAAGTTACATACAGACTGTAACTAAAAATCCAAACAAACAAAGCTGCAGTAATTCACTTGACAGGACAGGAGAAGGACTTTCTGACTTGAAACCACGGCAACACTCACACAGTTGGGAAGACGCCCGGAACATGGATAAGCCACGACAATACCAGATCAATTCACGATTAGCTCCCAACAATTTGCTGCACGCAGCTTCCCTTTTTAAACACTGTGTTCCCAGATGCAGCTAATGAAGGGAATCAGGGCCCTTTCCTCCTCTGTAAGCCACGCAACCCACGTTGCTCCCTTCCCCATTCCTCCCTGTGTGCCCTAGGATAAAGAGGGGATGGGCCTGGGTCTTCCTCTGAATTCCCTCTGCCTTGCTCTACCTCTTCCCTGCTCTGCCCAGCTGGACTTTGCCCTTCCCCAGTTTCTTCTGTAGCCAATGGAGCCACACTCCCACTCCCTGTCAGCTGCTCGGCTTCCTCCTCGGATTCAGACTCTGACAGGGGCATGACAGGTTATAAGTTGAGATCTATGTGTAATGGCACCAAGATTTCCTGGGGAAATTGCTCCATATCCTTCCATTAGTGACCAGAAGAAGAAAAAGGATGTAGAGGCAGTCCCTGATCTACAGCAGTCTGCTTAGTGCCCGTTCAAATTTACAATGGCATGGAAAAACAGGTGACTTATGACTGTTTTTCACACTTATGTCCATTGCAGCATCCCCATGGTCACGTGATCAAAATTCAGAGGCTAAGGGCCTTGGTGGTGCAGGCTGCTAAATGCCTAGCACTTAATTCCAGCTGCCTGCAATTACTGTAGGCTCGAATCCCACCAGGCTCAAGGTTGACTCAGCCTTCCATCCTCTCGGGGTAGGTAAATTGAGGACCCAAGATTGTTGGGGGCAATAAGCTGACTTTGTAAAAATGCCGCTTAGTAATAAGCAGGCATATACAATGGAATGAAGGCTATTGCTGAGCACATTGGGTTGTGCTCCAAAAAAATTGTAAGCCGCCCTGAGAAGGGCAGCATATAAATGTAATTAAAAAAAACAAAACTGACTCACATTTATGACGGTTGCATCCTGAGATCATGTGATCAACTTTTGCAACTGTGATGACCCGGGGCGTGACACAAAAATAACAAAGTTACAAAAGGAGAATAAATTCCCTTTAATGCCTCCAACTTGGCCCCCAAAGTCCAATTATCCTCAGCTGGATATCAAACTCTTCAAAAAAAAACAGTCTACGAAGGGCAGAAATGCAGTCCGAACCCAAAGCAAAGATAATTAGAAATAAAAAACCAACACAAACCACACGGAAGTCATTAACACGGCAGGCCAGGATGATAAATTGCAGACTTTCAAAGGATAATACAGCACCCACAGTTGGGAGGACGCCAAAACCCAGATAAGCCTCGACAAAGATAATGCACGCTTTGCTTCCAGCAACTTTGCCATGCACAGTTTGCCCTTTTAAACAGTCTTCCCAGCTGCAGCCCATGAAGGGGATCAGGGCCCTTTCCTCCCCTGCAAACCACATTACTCCCTTCTCCATTCCTCCCTGCGTGCCCTAGGATGAAGAGGGGGTGGGCCTGGGTCTTTCTCTAGGTTGGCCTGTGCCCTTCCCCAGTTTGCTCCACAGCCACTGAAGCCACACTCCCACTCCCTGTCAGCTGTTCCACCTCTCCCTCGGAATCAGATTCCAACTGGGGCATGACAGCAACCTTCTGACAAGCTAAATCAAAGAGGAAGCCAGATTCACTTAACCACTGTGTTATTAAATGAACAACTGCATTGATTCACTTAACAAGGATGGCAAGAAAGGTTGCAAAATAGGTTGAGATTCACTTAACAACTGTCTCGCTTTAGCAACACACATTTTGGCTGAATTTCAATCATAAGTTGAGGACGACCTGTACTTTTTAGATATTTTCAATTTGTTGTTTTCTTTGTTCATTTCCCCCATCTGCTTACATTTGGATGTATTACTTGAGAGCGCTTATAGATCCTTCCTCTTCAAAAAGTAAGCTATAAAAACAATCCCAGTTTATATTTTCTGAGAAATTGCACCCGGTCTAAAAATAACTGCCAATTTACTTTCTTTTTTTAGGGAGTATTGTTTTTCTTGCTGAATTAGGATGTAGATGGTTTCAAAACATCTGCATCTTATGTAATTTTATACCGTACAGATGGAGTAAACATTGAATATATACAAACAATAAGAAAGGGGGAATTACAGTTCTTGGGTGCTCTGCTGTATCCTGTCCAGGGAGCAGCGCAACAAATGGTTTGAATTAGAAACAATCAAGTTGAAGGAAGAATCCACACAAAATGATTTATTCCAACAGTGCCAAATATTGGCCTTTGCATTTAAAAGGGTCCATGTCGAATCTTAAGCAAGGTGCTAAAAATAGAACCGAAACAGTAGAACTTCACCCATCCTGATTGCACAGCAGGAAACAGGCCATTGCAAAGAGTTTTCTGTATCTGGTATAAAAATCATGAAACGGTAGAGGAAAAGGCCATCATATTGTTGCAATCAGGACGCGTCTTATTTTAGGAAGTGAAGTTTTCTTTCAACTTTATTGCATTCCAGAGAGACTAAGGAGACTATCAAAGCCTTTCCTTCGAATAAGGTTGGCTTCATTTCATCGTTTGCGCTGATCCACCTGGATAACATATGTTTCAAAATGGTAACTGCAGCACAAGGAACAAACAGACTTTTGGGATTTACTTAAACCATTCCGCTGCTGCAGATACCGCTCTCCAAAATCTTACACTTCCATCTCCATCACTGGAGGTTTCTAAGAAGACACTACTAAGACAGTCACTTACCTAAAGTGGGATAGGTCTGTGATGGCGAACCTATGGCACACGTGCCGGAAGTGGCATGCCGAGCCACTTCTGCCAGCACGCGAGCTGTCGCCCGGAAGAGATGCACTGCACATGTGCGCCAGCCTCCCAACAGTCAGCTGATTGTTGGGTATCTGCTGCACATGCGTGAAGCGTAGGGTGTGTGCGTGCAGGGGTGTTGGGTGCACATGCGCAGGGGCAGGGGGGTCACACCCACTGCATTATGGGTGCAGGCATGCGCGCATGCACACTTTTGGCACGCGATGATGAAAAGGTTAGCCATCACTGGTCTAGGTTCTCCTGCTTGAGCAGGGGGCGGGACTAGAAGACCTTCAAGGTCCCTTCCAGCCCTATCCGATCTTATCCTACCCTACCCTACCCTATCCTCTGCCCTGCCCTGCCCTATGGCAATCTAATATAATTCATCTGTGTTGTCTTTGTATTTTCACTTTAATAAGATGGCTAGCAAATTATTAGAATAGAATAATAGAATAGAATAAAAAATAGGATAGAATAGAAAATAGAATCAAATAGAGAATCTAATCAAATTGAATCAAATAGAATAGGAATTAGAATAGAATAGAATAGAATAGAATAGAATAGAATAGAATAGAATTAATGGAGTGGAGAGAGTAGAGTAGAATAGAATGAATGGAATAGAATAGAATAGAATTAATGGAGTGGAGTAGAGTAGAGTAGAATAGAATGGTAGAATAGAATAGAATAGAATTAATGGAGTGGAGTAAGAGGTACAGTAGAGTAAAATAGAA